>VWZV01013379.1:101403-126223 GCA_013397155.1 Irena cyanogastra | reverse complement strand
CGCCCGGCCACGCCCCCTCCTCCGGGGTGGAGCGGGCGCTGATTGGCCGTGGAGCGAGGCGCATGCGCAGCGCGGCGGCGTGAGGGCGGTGCGGTGGCCATGCTTGGTGCGGGCGGGACGGGGCGGGGCGCGGTCGCCATGGGAACGCGGGGGCCGCGCTCGCCCCGCCGCCCCCGGCAGGGACCCGCGGCCTTCGCGGCCCTTCCCGTGCCCCTCGCCGAGCTTGCGACACAGGATCGCTTCCTCTTTCCTGAAGATGCGTTCCCTTTTCTAAGAACGGCCCGGACGCGGGGAAGCGGCGCTGCAACCCCTCTCCCACAGAGGGATGTGCCCGAGGCAAGGAGCGGCGCCGGCGAACCCATGGCAGGGAGGGAATGGGAACGGGACAGCGTCCAGTGCACCTGGCAGGTACCTGAGGCATCTCCCCGCAAAGGCGGGGGAGGGAGAGCCCACCGGGGCTGAGTCCCTGTTCCTGGCATCCCGGCTCCAACGGGAGAAGGAGCAGGAGCAGGGCAGTGAGAGCAACAGGGAGAGAAAAAAGGACCCGGGAGAGAAAATGGGATCGGGCAGTGAAAAGGGGGCCAGGAAATGAAAAGGGACCAGAGAGTGAAAAGGGGACCAGGGGGAGAAAAGAGAACCAGGGGGTCAAAAGGAGACAGGGGAGAGAAAAGAGAACCACGGAGGGAAAAGGGACTGGGGAGGGAAAAGGGGACCAGGGAATCTAAAGGGAACCAAGGAGTGAGATTGCCAGAGCTGACACCACCAAACTTTAAAAAAAAATTACAACATGGGCTTGAAAAGTCAGTTGAGTTCTGTTTCTTTGCTGCCTTCAGGTCCTCTTTTCACCTCCTCTCCAGGCAAAAGGACACATCCTTTTGCAAAACCCAGCTGTGGCTGGTACCACACAGCTCAGCCTCACCACGAGGGCTGTGACAGGAAACCAGGCAAAGGCAAACGGTGGGTTTGGCCACATCAGTTTGGGGAACACGAGCATCCCAAACTGGGGCCTGGAGGTTGGACAGCACAGCCTCAACCTCTGGATCCAGCCTCCTCGAGGGAGCTTTGCTTCCCTGTGGCACCCACTTGGAATGGACAGCACAGCAGGAAGCAGCACTAAAAATGGGAGCCCAGCATGGATTGGTTATAAAACTCCCTGCCTTCATTTTATTGCCTTTGGTAAAGCTTGGTAAATATTCCTGGGACAGGCAACTCCTTGTCTGGCTTTAATTACCTGGGCAAATTTTCCTAAGGATTATATTGACCTCAAATATGTCAACGTTTATTGAGGCCATGTTCCTGAGGCTTTTCCCATTAGGTGCTAATGGATTCTGGCTAATAGTCAAGCCGGATTGACCACCAGCGGGTGCCCTGGCCAGCTCCACACTACCACAAGTACCAGGGGAGAGAACTGGGGAGGGCAGCACTGGCTTTGTGAGAGCCAAGTACAAAAATCACCATGGCTCTGATCCAAAGAGATCAGGGAACACGCTTGAGTAACTGCATTCCTGACTATCTGCTTCTCTGGGCATGATTCACTCCACGGTGGGGCTGTGAGACTTCAAGCAAAGGTTGATTTTGCTTGGGACTTTCCTGACTGTCTCACTTGGGACTGTTGGGAGGGTTTCACTCAGGAACATTGGGGCAGATGCAGGGATCCCACACCTTGGTGCTGCTGGGGGCTCCCAGCCAAGCTTTTCCCACCTCTCCCTTGACTGTTCACCCCCAAACCAGCCTGCAGCTGGCCAGCCCTGCTCCCTCCTGAGCTGTCAGCTCCCAAAGGCTCTGGACAAGGACTTGTGGCACCCCAGGAGCCTGCACTGAGCTCAGAGGACACACAGGCAGAGACTCCAGTGTCGCGTTTCCGTTCACACTCGAGAAGGGGCCGAGATAAAACCTCAGCCAGAGGTTTGTGGTTCTAGGCCACATGCAAAACTCCATGCTTGTTTTCACCCTCCCACGCTCAGCAGAGAGGTGAAACTGCCCCCGCTGGGATCCCCCCGTGTCCCCCTCCCCCAGCATTGTCACAGCCCTGGCAGGGCATGAACGGATGTGTCACCTGCAAGGGGAACCCTCAGGAACAGCCCTTGCCATGGAGCACAAGGGATGCCTGCAGGAGTTTGCTCTCAAACTTCTGGAGGTCCGGTGCCCAGGAGCTCTCAGGATGGCTCTCAGCCCCCACCCTCCCAGCAGCACACCTGGAGAGCTTCCTACATCCACTGCCCAACTCCAGGCTTGGGAAGAGAGGATGGATCCAGCCCTGGGATGTGCTGCCAAGTCACAGTGCTGTCCATAACACCACCCACACAAACAGCAGTGTGGATTTGTCCTTTAATCACACCCCAAAAGGGTGGTGCAGGAACAGGGTGCTGGTGGGTGGTGGACACTCACTGCCCACAGGGTCAGGGAGAGGATGAGGTTCAGGGAGAAGCACAGGAGAGATGTCCATGCACGTGCAGATCTGAGCCAACCCTCAAGTCCCCTGGGTCACGGTGCAGAAGGCAGTGCCTCAGCTCTCCTGGGAACTCCCAGAGCCTGGAGCTGGGCAAGGGCTTCAGTGCAATGTCCTGAGAAATCCCTGGAGGTAGCTGGGCAGGCAAAGACACAGGTCTGTGGTCAGGTTACGAGGAGCTGCCACTGTGGTTGATAAAAGCTCTGAGCCAGCCTGGGTGAGCAGAGACGAGTCCCTGGGAGTGTCATGCTGTGAGCCAGGCATGGAGACACAGGAGCTGCGTGTGCAGGGTCCATGCTGAGCAGTGCTGAGGCCCGAGGGCTGGACGTGGCCTGGGTGGAGGTGCTGTGTGGGAGAGCTTGTCCAGAGGCTCCTGGGCTGTTAGAATGCCTGGCACAGCTTTGTCTGTTCCTCCTGGCGCTGGCTCTGCGGGGACACAGGTTGGAGGGGTCTTTCTGCCTGGTCCCTGTGGCCCAGGGACCACACAGCCTCCTTCAGGCAGCACCACAGGTGCCAGGGAAATCCTAGGATGGGCAGAACAGGAGGTGGCAGCACTCAGAGCACTGCCAGGCTGTGAGCACTGCCCTGAGGAGTTACCTGTATAATCTCTATACTGTTGGCAGCAGCCATCAGCCAGGACACAGGTCCCTTGGGTCCTGCCTCAACATCACAGAGTGCAGGGGAGCCACTGGGAGAGGGCAGGGAGGGTGTGCAGGAGCCTGAGGCGGGGTCACTGTCCCCAAAGAACTGCAGGGGGGACAGCCCGATCTGGAAGAGCAGAAGAGGGATGGACACACAGCCCCTCTGGAGGACACCCATCCCACCGTGCAGCCTCACTGCACCCCAGGGCTCCTCAGCCAGAGCAGGAGCGTGCCCCCAAAGCCTACCGAGTGGTAGAACTCGTCACCAGCAGGGTCGATGACCAGCAGTGTCACCTGGTCCTCCCGGGCACGGATCCTGTGCACGGTCTGCTCGTGGTCCAGTCCCTCGATGCTCTCCCCGTTCACTGCCAGCACGCGGTCCCCTTCCTTCATCCCTGCCTGCTCGGCCGGCAGCCCCACATCCACATCCCACAGGAACTGGCCTGCCACGGCGGGGGAGAGGGAGGGGGAGAGGCTGGTAGAGGGGAACTGGCTCTGCTGACCCCCGTGTGCAGGTGGGGACAGGGTCCCCTGTCAGCTGTCAGCTCTTCCCAACCCTCAGAAATGCCTCGCTCAGGTACAAACCGCCCCTCTCAGCCCTCTCACCTACTCCTCCCGAGCTGCAGTCATCCTCCTTGAGCAGGAACCCGTAGCCAGCAGGACTCTTCACCAGGTGCAGCTCCCGGACCTTGAAGGGGAGCCTGGAGGTGTCTGCCAAGGCAGCCGTGATCCGCAGGCCCCGCAGGCGATAAAACTCCTCCACAGCGCTGGATGCCACCAGCAGTGTCACCTTGTTGCCGCTCTGCTTAAGCTGGATGGGAAAGCACGGGCACTCAGTGACATTTCAGTCCCACCCCTCACCCCCCATGCCAGGAACAGGCACCTTTTTGGTGAGCTGCATGTGGGAGTAGCTCTTCACGCTGTCCCCGTTCAGCTCCAGCAGCCAGCAGCCTGGTGGCACCCCTGCTCTGTCCGCTGGCCCATCCTGCAGCACCGACAGCTGGAAGGTGCCCCTGGTGCCTGCAGGAGGAGCAGAAGGGGCACTTTGGGGTGAGGGAGGTGCTACAACAGGGAAGCTCGTGGTGGCAGCATCCTGCTTTACCTTCTGGACATGACACGCTGAAGCCAAAGCCGCTTTTGTCCCTCGTGACGTGGCAGAGGCGCGGGCGGATGTCATCCGGCAGCATCTGGGACAGGTCCCTGCCCAGGGATTTGGCTGTTTCATAGGAGTCACCGTCCAGCACCACCAGCAGGACCTGGTTCCCGCTGGCCTTGATCTTCTGCACCACCTGGAAGGAGCCAGGCTGTGAACCCTGGGCAGGCACCCTCTGCTGGGGTGGGATCGGGGTCCCTGGGGCCAGCAGGGGCCATGCATCCTCTGTGCCCCTGGCTGGGGAGGACCCAGGCGTTCCCATGGGATGCTCCCAGCTTACCCTGAGGTGGTCCATGTGGTCCACGAAGTGGCCATTGACCTGGAGCAGGCGGTCCCCGTCCTGCAGCCCCCTGCGCTGGGCCACCCCCCCCAGCTCGATCTGGCGGATGATGTGGCCCTGGCAGCCCAGCTCCTCGTGCAGGCAGAAGCCGAAGGTCTCTGTGCTGTCCTTGGTCAGGAGGTAGAAGCGGGGCTCCCCCACACCCTCGCCGTCTGTGTGGGGGCACAGGGAGCTGCAGGGATCCTCACACAAGCTCTCCACCCCATCCCGGGCTGGGGATCTGCTCATCCCTTCTGTGTTCACCTCCCACAGGTTCCCAGGGCGAGAGAGCTCAGGATCCCAGCAGTGCCCAGGTGCCACAGCCCCGTGCAGACATAAGGACACCCAGGTGCCACAGCCCCCTGCAGACACAAGGACACCCAGGGAGATGAGGGGGTGTATTTACCCATGTCCTCAGTCAGTGTCAAGGCTGGGTTGTCGATCCCAACTTTGGGGTTAAATTCAAATTTT
Organism: Irena cyanogastra; assembly: GCA_013397155.1. Lineage (NCBI taxonomy): Eukaryota > Metazoa > Chordata > Aves > Passeriformes > Irenidae > Irena > Irena cyanogastra. Next base: position 121,190 of record VWZV01013379.1, on the reverse strand, counting down.
CTGAAATGATAAAGGGCAAGAGAGGCCACGTTAGTGCAGGATGGCCTTGCCCCTGCCTCCCCAGCCTTGGGGAGCTTGTTCCTCCCAAAAAGGGCCAACTAGGGCCTGTGCTTCCTTTTCCTTGGGGAAAGCCAGGGATTTCCCTCTTGGACCATTCCCCACATCTCTCCTGAGCCCCAGAAAGCCCGTGGTCAAGGGGAGATCAGCACTTACATGATGGACATCTTGTCTCCCTCGAGCCCTGCAGAGGGAGAGGAGAGGTCAGCACAGGAGGTGGTGGGCTGGGAGCAGACCCCACGCTCTCGAGCACTCAGGGCTTGTCCTGCCACGGCAGGTGAGGGGGTTTGCCAAGCCCACATGGCCCCCAAGCCCCTGTCTCTCAGCACAGGTTGTTCCTTGGCCCTGTCACCACTGTCCTCCTGCATTCCAACAGCAGGACCTGCTGCTCAGGTCCCGTGGGCACCCACTGCAGGGCCAAGCAGATGGGGCTCAGTCCTGGGGGTTTACAGGGCTCTTCAGTGAGGGGTGAGAAGGTTCACCAGGACCCCAGAGAGCTGCTGGAGCCAGGAGAAGGAAACAGAGACCTTCCCTGGGACACACCCCCCCATAAAACCCCTCCACACCTCTTTGGCACAACAAACCCCAAACCCATGGAGAGGCGATTCCTCCCCAGCATCCCCACAAGGAGACATTGTCCTGCATGCCTCTGGCTCCTTTCCACAGGCTGCCTGGGCTCTGACACTGTCTTGCTCCACCTGGCAGCAGGGCCTGTGTGTGTGGGGAAGGGTCTCCAGAGGATTCCCCGGCACATACCTTTTGTTTGCTTCATGGCTGCAGGGATTGCCAGAGGGAGCAAGGTACAGCGTGAAGTGGCAGGGAAGTGTCCCCGCCTCTCCCAAGACGCCTCAGGTTTAATGGTTAAACAGCCCCGAGTCTCGCCTGCCCTCCCAGCCCCAGGGCACTGCCAGTCGGAGCTGGGAGCAGGGACCAGCACCCCGGGACACCCAGCCTGGGGACAGCTCCTCGTGGCTTCCAGGGGGACACACAGGGTGGGGCAGGCGAGCAGAGGTGGGTAGAGCACTGGAGCAGAGGTGGGCTGCTCCATGCCAGTGCTGTGAGATGGGGAAAGGCAGAACCCTCCACTGCAGCTGCTGGAGGGGCGGCTCCACATTCCTCCCCAGGAAGGGCCCGAAGAGGAGATCAACTCTTGGTACTAGCGTGCTTCAGTGGAAATAAAGAGGTGCACTTTAATGCTCCCAAAAGATTCACAGACAAGCCCCAAAGCTCCCTGCCACCGCTCTGGCTGGGGTGCAGGGGCTGGCTTTCCACAAGCCCAGAAGAACAAGTCCCATTTGCTCCTGGCCTGGTTTCTGTCCCATTCCCACACTTCAGCCTCGCCTGCAGATGAGGCTGAGCCCCACACACCCAGCACCTTTGACAGCACCATCCACCCAGCATCTCCAGGTGGGTAAGGGCACAGGGAATGTGCTGCTGGGCACAATCCACCACCCCACCCCTGGCTGGTGGATGGGCAGCAGGTCAGAGGCTCCCATCCTGCAGTTCCCCCAGCATTTTCTTGACCTCGCTCTCGACTCGCAGGAATTTGGCTTTCCTCCAGGGATTGGCAGTCTGGCTGCGGCTGCTCTCCAGGTCCTGCAGGAGGAGGGCGAGGTGCTGCCGGACCCGCTCACGGTCCCAGAAGGGCAGGTTCCTCTGCACCACGTTCAGGATGTGCGACCAGTAGTCAGAGACGTCGGTGCCCGCCGTGAGGAAAACCAGAGCCCTGACGCCATCCCGGTCCATGCGCAGGCTGTCAAGCGCCTTCTTGCCATCCTCACTGATGTCATTGAAGTAGAGACTGGGAAAGCAGCAGGAGACACCGGTGAGGGCTGAGGGGAAGGACAGAGGCGGACGGGAGAGGGACGCCGCGTGGGCAAAAGGGCGGGGACGTGGCAGAGCGGACTCACTGCACTTTGTCCAGCGTCTCGTGCTTTTTGGCCACCTCCACCACGCGCAGGGCCGCCGCGTCCGTCAGGGAGTTGTAGCCCAGGTTGAGCTCCTGCAGGTGCTGGTTCTCGGCCAGGTGCTGGGCGATGGCCTCGGCGCCAGGGTCCCCCAGCGCGGTGTGCAGCAGGGACAGCTGCCTCAGGGAGCGGTTGCTGGCCAGCGCCTCGGCCAGGTACCGAGCACCCTGCTCGCCCACGGGGTTATTGGCCAGCCTGCGGACACGGGAGCTCAGGGAGCGCCCAGCGGTGGGCGGCAGTGGCAGTGGCAGTGCCGTGCAGGGCGGGGGCCGTACTCACCGCAGGCTGCTCACCACACACTTGTCGTGCAGGAGCAGGTCACGAATTTCCTTGCAGGCGTCGGAGCCCAGGCTGTTGAGCTGCAGACTGGTGCAGAGCAAGCCACGGGGGTGACAGGAACAAAATGGCTGTTACCTGTGAGCCTGGCAGCCCTGCCCGCTCTGCTTTGCCCATCACCATCCTCCCTGGGCTCCCCGAACTAGGCCACTCCAGGTTTGCTCTCCCAAAGGGAGTACAGTGACACCGCACCGGAGCATGAGCCAGCAGAGCCAGTGCCAGCAGGAGCAGGGCAAGGGGAAGGGGATGGCGGAGTCTTCAGGAGGTGGGTGAAGGTCAGAGGAGGGATCAGGGCTCCATCAAGCCCTCCTGTGCATCTGGAGGAAGGAAGTGCGGCACAGCCCAGTTGCACAGCCCGATCCATCTGTGCCGAGCACGTCTCGCCACCACCTGGGCGGCAGGAAGACCTGCAGCTCCACAAACACAAAGCGTTCTGGAACGCTTGTGGGAACATCTGCACAGCCGAGACTCCCACCTTTGGGACAGCAAACTCCTCACAGAGCTAACGACACGGGGATGCCGGGTAACTTCCCCGTAGGGACTCGGCTCTGCCAGGGCAGCTGGCAGCCCGCCCAGCCTTTACCAGCTGCAGGGAACTTCCCAAAAATTCCTGCGGGAGGCTGAGCTGGGACTGCAAATCCCAGCATGCAGTGCCCTAGAAAGGCTGCTCAAGGAGTGTTGCATGTTGGAAGCTGTAGTTCCCTAGGTCTGCACTGAGGATAAATATGCCCTTTCCTAAGTTTTCCATATCTGGGCTCCTAAAGCATCCCTGTGATGGGCAGAGGTGAGAAAAAACCCAATTTCTGAGCAGTGCCCAAGGGCAGGGGGAGGTGGTACTCACTGGAGAGCTTTGCATCGCAGCAGGACAGGGAAGAGGGTCCTCAAGCTGCCGCTGTCCAGGTTGCAGGAGGTGAGGTTCAGCTCCTCCACCTCGTGACACGTGGTGCTCATGACAGAAGCCAGCACTGAGCACTTGAGAGGGGTCATCTTGACGGAGGAGAGGTTGACAGCGCGGAGGGAGCGGACGGCCTCGGCCGTGAAGCGCTCGTTCTGGAACTCATGCAGGAAGAACAGGTAGTCCATGAGCTCGGAGGGAGGCAGGCCCCTGCGGCTCTTCCTGATCACTGTCTTCTTCATGGCCTTGGCGATCTCGAAGGCTGCCAGGTTCTTGATGGAGCAGCCCAGCTGCTCCAGGATGGCGCGGTTGCGGCGGGACAGGATCCCGCCCATGAAAATGGGGAAAAGCTCGAAGACCTCATCATCCGCGGCCTCGTCGGGGTGGCGCATGGGGCCCTCCACGCCCAGGATACTGGAGTTGATCTGGTCCAAGACATCGTCGTTGAAGTAGTCCTCCTCTTTGAACAGCTCCTCGGCCATGGTGTGGGCAATGGTGTCCCTGTCCTTGCCGCCCACCCGGGAGAAGTAGCGAGGGAAGATCTTGAGCAGGTTGAAGAGCACGGGGAGGAAGCGCAGGGGCAGCACCTTGGAGATGATGTTCACAACCACAGCCACATCTTCGCTCACCTTCCCGATGACCTCTGACAGCTCCTGCCCCACTCTCTGGGCCAGGGTCTTCTTCTCGCCCAGCACCACGTAGAGGGCTGCCAGGTACTCCTGCATGGCGGGGATGGTGAAGACAAAGGTGTGCTCCTTGCCCGGCTGCACGCACGGGCTGAGGAAGAAGCGGAAGACGTCGCTGCGAAAAACCTCCAGGAGGTTGAGCTCGCTTTCAGTCTTCATCTCCACCTCGAAGCACTGCTGCAGGTCCTCCTCTGAGAAGGAGGTCTTGCGGGACATCACCCCCTCGTAGGCCAGCTTGCCCACTGTCTTGGCCACGTACTTCATCATGGAGATGTGGGTGGGGTCAGTGCTGTCCAGCACCTCCCCGCTGAAGTTGAGCCTCAGGAAGCTGGTGTAGATGCCAGTCAGGGTCTGGCTGGGAGGAACTGTCCTGGTGAAGTAGAGGAAGTGCAGGGTGGTGCACACCAGCCAGCAGTAGGAGGGCAAGAAGCAGGCAGCCGTTATTTGGTTGTGGCGCTCCAAGTTCCTCGACAACATTTCCACCAGGTTCTCCTGCTCTGCTGAGCTGCGATCCTGGCTTTCCTCTCCAGAGCAGCCAGGCTGGCTGAGACGCATCTGGAAGTAGAGCTTCTGCAGGTTGGTGTCGGAGAAGCCGCAGATCTCGGCGTAGCGTCCCACGTACTTGCCGGGGATGCGGCGCACGGCCGACGGGCGCGTGGTGACGATGATGCTGGCCTGGGGACACGGGGATGGATGAGTTTGGGGCTGCTCAGCAGGGCATAACCCACCGAGAGGTGCACAAGGATCATCCTACCCACAAGCTGAGGTTCACAAAGCTGCTGCACAAAGGGTGCTGGATCAAACCTGGCCCAGGCAGAGGGGACAGAAGAACTTCCCCATTCCCTCCTAGACATAAAGTCTGGAAGATCACAGCCTTCATTACCTTACCAGGCCTCCCCAAAGACCCCACCAGTGACACAAGGCCACCTTGGCAAGTCCCTCCAGGAAGGGAGGCTGCCTGCTTGCTCCCAGCCAAGCTGGACTGCAAATAATTATCACAACAGCCCTGTGATGCCTCAGGACTCACCCCCAACCTCTTCCCAGCACAAAGGAGGGCAACACCAACCTCAGGCAGGAGGTATTTCCTCAGCAGGTTGACCACAATGGAAGAGGGAGGCACGGGCTCGTTGGGGTCACAGCAGAGCTCCGCGCCAGCCAGGCGGAAGTCCAGGTTGAGGCGCTCCAGGCCGTTGAGGATGAAGAGCACCCTGAGGTTGGAAGCTTCCAGCACCGGCACCACGTCCCGGAGGTGCTGGTACTTCTTGGTGATGAGGCGCCGCAGGGACACGTGGGCGTGGCTGTGGGACAGGTCCTCGCAGGAGAAGGGGATGACCAGCTCGAAGCGGGGCAGGCGGCCGTGGCACCAGTCCACCACCATCTTCTTGATGAGGGTGCTCTTGCCCGTGCCCACAGTGCCGTAGAGCACCACGTTCTTCACCTGCCGCCCACAGGCGTCCACGTCAAAGAGGCTGTGGAGGCTGATAACCTTTCTGCAGGGCTGCTGGAGCTGGTTCTGGACGGCTAAATCGGGGGAGGGCTTCAGAATCTCCTCCAGGGAGCTCTCCCGGATCACTGGGTCCACATGGACGGCATCCAGCGAGAAGGAAGGGCCGAACTGCCTCTCCTCATTGGGCTGGTGGCTGAACCACTCAGACAGCCTTTTCTGGTGCTTCTTGATGGCACCTGGAAGGAGGAAGGTGCTGGACATGACACGGGCTGCTCACTGGCAGGGGACTGGAGAAGTTGCCTGCCCCAAGCCACTGCAGAGAGGGGACAACACCCAGTTATGGGGAACCCTCACACTGCCCAGGACAGCAGCTGTCCCCACCCCGCTGTGTAGGACCCTCCCTCCAGACCAGAGCTGCAAACTCACCAGAAAAAGCCACGTTCCTCAGCTGGGACTGACCATGGCGAGAGGAGCCAGGCTGGGCAGAGCTCTCCTGGGAGTCTCCCTGGTAGCTAACACAGTCCCTGCAGGAGGAGGGAGAGTGTCACAGGGAGCAGCTCCAAACCCTGCCTGGGACAGGGTGGGCAGGTCACAAGAGAGGCTGTGGAAGTGCTGAGAGGAGCCAGCTCACCCCGTCCTTCCCCAACACCACGGGAGAGCACAAGGCCAGGGCAGGGGCACGGCTGGGAGGTGAAGGCAGGTCAGCAAGCCATGGGTGTGCACTCCCAGAAAACCCGTGGAGAGACAGAGGAGGTGGGCTGGAGTCAGAGCAGGCAGGGAGGTGGGTCTGGGTGTTTTTCTAGGTGGAAGCAAAGCAGTGTCCCTGGTGCCAAGGCAGCCAGCTCAGCCACTCAGTGCTGTGGCAAAGAGCCCCAGCCGTGTGACGCTGACTGTACCTGGGGAAGGAGACGCTGCTTGTGCGAAGGATCCTCCTGAGGAAACACCTGCCTGCACCACCTGGTGGGGAGGAAGAATGCACATGGTCTGGGACGGCCCTCTCCAGCCCAGCAGGGCTAACCCCTCCCAGCTTCACCCTTTGCCAGGGTGCCCCACACCCTGCACAGCTGGGGAGGGACGTCCACCAGGGCCAGGCATCCCCAGGGACAGGGCTGAGTGCCAGAGGCACAGAGGCCAGCTCACCTGGCACGGCAGCAGCACACACAGACACGCTGCGGGTCCCCCTGCTCGCTGCCAGGGACCGCGGCAGCTGTGCCCAGCCGCCCCAGGGCAGGCAGCCCTGGCACCGCATGGCCCGGGACATCCTCCACCTGAAAGACAGGGGAGGGGGGTGAGGGGCTGCGGGGTGCTCACAGAGCACAGGGGGCCGTGGGGATGTGCTGGAGCAGAGCCCTGCCCAGCCTTACCTGCCTCAGCGCGGTCCGGTCCGGCAGAACCGGCTGTGCCGGCGCTGACTCAGGCTCCCGCCCCGGCTCAGCAGAGGGATCCTCCAGGAGCCTGGGCGCTGCTCACAGCCCCCGACATCCTGGGAAACTGAGGCACGGGGGAGAAAGATATGAGCAAACCCCAGCCGAAAGGAAGGGACGAGCAGGTGACAGCGAGCGAGCTCACTCACTCACTCACTCACTCACTCACTCACTCGCGCCTCCCACAAGCCACGCTGTTTACGATCCTTTTTTATGTGATCCAGGTGGAGAAACTGAGGCACAAGCACGGGTGCAGAGGAGCTGACCTTGAACACAGGTGTCCCGACCTCGGTGCCTTTGCAGGAAACAACCCCCACGGTGTCCCACGCCCCGTTTCCAGCCCCTTCCCAGCCCTTCTGCCGAGCCGAGGGCCCCGTGCTGCCGTCCTGCTGCTGAGCCCTTTCAGGGACCCTCTCGGGACCCCCGTGGCACTCGTGCCCTCGCCCCTGTGCCCTCCCGGCTCCCCGCTCCATGGCGAGGCCGTGGCGGTGCGGGGACAGGGGCCAGGGGCAGCGGCGGAGCCGGCACCGAGCGAGGCGACAGCGGCGGCGACAGCGGCGGGGTTACCTCGTCCAGCGGGATTCCAGCCGGGAACGCCGAGCTGCCCGTGCTGGACCAGCCGGGCTCTCGGAGCGCAGCCCGGAGCTGCCCATCCGCCTCCTGCCGCGCTGTCCCGGGCACGGCTCCGCCGCGGAGGCGGCTGCTTGCAGGCAGAACTTCCTGCAACGCCATCCTGCCCGTCCCGCCCCGCGGCCGCCGCCTGCCAGCTGCCCGAGCCGGCTGGAGAGCGGCTGGAGCCTGGGGAGGGCACCCGCACCCCGCTCGGCCTCCCGAACCCGCGCAGGGCTGCGGGAGCTGCGCTCTTACCAGATGTGCTGCGAGGCGGGCATGTCGTCCGGACACATCTGGCGGCTCCGCATCCCCGGCTGCTGCCCGGCTGCGCAACCGGAGCCGGCAAGGACGCGTACTGCTCCGGAGAGAATCCCTCCCCAGTGGGAGAAGGAGCTGGGGGAGGCTGTGCCTGTTGAACACACGTGATGCACACACAAACATCGCACCTGGACCTGCCCTCTCGCTGCCGGCACGGCCGCTCTGGCCAGCCAGCAAGGGACAGCTGTGTCACTGGGGCCACACGCGCTCTTCTCAGTCCTTGGATGCTGTTCCGGGAAGTGCCAGCTCACCCAGGGGTGCTGGGACTGAGGGGTCACACCTGGGTAAGGCTGCCAGGCCACATTTGCACCCCAAATTCAACACCTCCATCACACGTGTGCCCTCGAGGCTCTCAGGAAAGGGAGACACCTAGGCAGTACACTATAAATATAAGTTTTATTGATGTGTGAAATCCAACAAGTACAGCTGGCATCTCGGAAACACCGACACAAACTGCAACATCTCCTCCTGCCCAACAGCCCCCGGGACCCTCTGGGCACTGGGGAGCAGCACCTGGCACCCCGTCCCTGCGGGGCACTTACCTGCCTGTGCAGCCCGGCCTGGAGAGCCCAGGGCCTCACCTCCACCCCGCCTGGTTCCTGCCAGGCTGCAGCTGAGGGCAGCAGTGCCCTGGTCCTGTTTCACAGCCTCCTCCCAGCAAGGCAGAAAGGCCTGGGCAAACGTCACAGCAGAGCTGTGCCAGCAGACTCCCTCGGCCTTTGAGCTGTCACCTGTGTGTTATTTTGGCAAGCTGTCCCAGGGAGAATGCAGCTCACACCTGTGGTCTTGTGGAAATGTGAGTTTCAATGCCTGCACTCCTCTGCCTGGTGCCCCCCAGATCACAGGTGACTCCCTGTCCAGCCTCGTCTGCACGTGAGAACATGGCACAGGCTGGAAAACCACACGGTCCAGCGCGGCAGGGACACCCAGAGATCCCAGGCAGCCACAGGCTGCCTGTGGCACAGGGACAGCACAAATGGTGTCCACACAGTGAGAAGGAAACACTGTTTTATTGCCTGATTTGGGAGAGGGGTGAAGCCCTGGGAGAAGCCCCATCCCCTCCCTGTTCTAGCCCAGTCTCCCCTCCAGCAAACCCCAGCCAGGTGATGAAGCATTTGCTCTTCTTGTGCGTGTGACAAAGGTGGCCTGGACATGCATGGAGGTGAGTGGCCGTGCCCCTGCCTGCCACCACAGCACCCCTGAGAGGCAGAACCTGACACAGCCATGGCCCAAAGGGCCTGAAGCAGTTTCTGGTGGGTTGAGGCTCAACCTACGTTCCCAGGGAGCCAGAGCCACAGCTTGAACCCCACCCTCATCCACTCAAAGTGCACGACAAGGGAAGGCAGGGGCAGGAGAGGGGAGGAGGTGTGGGGGAAGAAGCCTGCTCTCCTCCATCACACTCCTCGTGATTATCCAGACGCGTTCCTGCAGCCAGGAGCACCCACGGCTCCACTTCCCTGCTCTGATAAAGTGCATCCTTGCTGCTTCCCCAAGGGCCGCCTGGAGCAGCATGGCTGCACCCCATCCCTCTGCCATGCCTGGGCAGAGAAAACCCCCAGGCAATAAAGCTCAGCCCAGCCACACCAGCCTGGGGCCTCAGTGCAAACGTGCTTCTCCTCCTCGCATTTCCCTGCACCTTCCACCACCCCTGGGACTGTCCTTGAAGGGAGGGAAAGGACAGTGGCACCTTGGCTCAGTTCCTCAGGCAGCACCGAGGGTGCCTTTGCCCTGTGCCACGTCCCTCACTCACCAGCCCCTTCACACCAACACATTCACCTGTGTCCTGCTGCCCCGGGGATGAGCGGCCTGCCCCATCACCCCCACGCCCCAGAGCCCTTGCCCAGCTCGGGAACAGCCATCCTGCAGCTCCAGGGCTTGTCCTGACCCTCTGCCCCGCAGTGGCCACGCGCCTGGCCAGCTGGGACACTGCAGCTCAGGGGCACAGGGGGCACAGGCTGTGCTGAGCCCTCCTGGACGTCCCGGTGCTGCCAGCTGCTCCATCCCAGGCAGCCCAGGCCCAGCAGTAGGAGCCACCTGCCCTGGCAGTGTTGCTCCAAGCTGGGGAAGGCACCCCTGTTCCACAGGGTTTCTCTGCAAGCAGCAGAGCCTGGTCAACAAAGCCTTCCCTGTGCATGGGGGACACGGCCAGTGGCAGTCACTGGTGCCTGCTGCTAGCCTCTTTGCTCTACACACTAGTCCATCTTGTCCTGGTCCTCCTGGGAGCGGTGGTGGCACTGGCTGTGGTGGCACAGGGGTGTCCAGGTGTGCTGGGTGCAGGACACAGCGCCGGGGACAGCAGCACCTCCAGGGTGCAGCAGACAGGACCCACCACAAGAGCCCCAAATGCCAGGGGGGAAGCAGGAGCTGAGCAAAGCTGCCCCACTGACACCTCCTGCATCTTGGGACCCATCCAGGGAAAAGCCTCAGCTCAGCACAGCCTAGTCCCAGCCCAAGAGCAGGACAGAAGCAGGGCATCAGTCCACGGACAAGGAGAAGGGTGACAGCCCCACATGCCCCAGCTCCCTGCCCATCTGTGTACCTGGTGACAGAGCAGGCACAGGGACTGTCCCCCACTCCTCCGTGCCCCTGTGGCTGGCAGCACTGCAGCCCTCCAGCTGGCACAGCTCCACTGCAGAGCATGGCACTGAAGGAAGATCCAGGATCAGAGGGGAATTTTGTGAGGGACAGTGAAAAGTCAGACAACAGCCCCCAGGGAAAACCCTGATGCTCAGCATGGAAAGGGCAGCAGGGCGTGTCCTGCTTCCAGACCCTCTGTGCAGGACAGCCCCATGGCCAAACATTCCTGGATGATTTCCCCAGGCAGGGGAAACTCAGCTTAGCTGAGTGCCCAGCATTGCTGCCAGGCCAGCCAGACTCTGCTGTGCAGCCCCAACCCAAGCCAGCAAAACCAAAGATCAGCCTCCAGGTTCTGCTAGAATCTGGCCTTTGCCCTGCAATCCCTGGCTGCTCAGAGTGCCAGGAGCAGGATCCCCAGGCTGACCTGAACCAGGGCCAGCCTGCCAGGGTGGGGCAGGGCTGCCTCCCCAACATCCCTGCTCGCCAAACCTGCGGGTTCCCACGCCTGTGGGTGACACGCGCAGCCCGGTGCCAGCAGAGCCAGCACACCCACGGAGCTGGGCTGTGCAGGCAAGCAGGGCGCTGTGTTCCCAGCACAGCAGCATGTGCAGATGCCCCACCAGCTCTGGGCTCAGCTCAGTTCCTCTGGAGAGCCAGCAAGGTGCTGAACTGCCTTCCCTCTGCCGGGTGTGCGACTTCGGAGCAGCCACCAGAGGCACGTGCCAAAAGGGACCTGCTCCTGGGACAGTCACTAAGTGCAAAGGCCTTCCCAGTGTCCAGTGGCCCGCTGCAAACAAACCAGTCTGGGATCTCACCTGGTCTCCAGTTCAGGCACTGCCGGGACCCCCTCCTGCACAGTGTCACCCGGGGGGTTGGCACTGTGACAGGCCGGGTGTCCTTGGCGTCCCCTCCTTGCAGTGCTGAGTGAGGCTCATCCTCCCTGTCCTGCCGAGACAGCCCCAGAGGAGCTGGGAGAAAGAGGGTGCAGAGGAAGGGCTCAGGGCCAGCTCTCCTCCTGCAGCAGAGCCTCCAGTGATGACACAGCTGAGCCCAGCCCTGTTTTTCAGCCTCCTGGCACGGGCAGGGTGTGGGAATTCAAATCCTCCCTGCTCCATGTGAGGGACCAGTCACTTCTCTCCATGTTGGTTGATTTGGTTCAGGCCCTCTTGTCTCAGACCCCAGAGACAACAAGGACTGAATGTGAGACTCCCTAAGGTCTGAGAACACTGTCCTGCTCCCACAGACTCTGGTTTGAAGATCCCATCTCTGAGGATGGCGTCTCAGCAGGAGTCTGAGACAGAGCCTCAAGTCCTTCTCTGCCTGCTGGCTCCCTTTCCCCTCCATGAAGACTGGGATGCAGTGGGGCTTGTGGGAAAAAAAAAAAAAAAAGGAAAAAAAAGGAGGATTTGTGCAGAAAGGAAAAGGGGATGCAGCAATCTCTGTGGCTACGGCAACAGGAAACTCTAAAGCCTTGTGCAACTTCACCTACGGCATCTTTGGGCTCTTCTCAGCACTGAGGCACACGCTGCTGGCCAGGACGAGGAACGGGGCCATGAGCTGAGCTTCCAACTCTGCAGCTCTCTCCTCCCAGCCCAGCCCAGCCCAGCCCGCTGCTGCCCCTGCACGGAGCAGGCTCCTCCCAGCCGTGCTCGGCACAAGCCACCTCGGCTGGACTGTCCCTGGTGTCCCCAGGGCAGCGCCAGGCAGGGACAACGAGAGGGGACCCAAGCTCTGCGGGGCTCATCGGTCCTGGGGGGGAGAGTGGCACATGCCAGGGCTGTACAAAACATTTTGCAATGAAGAGTGTGTGGAAAGGTTAAAACAGTTCCGAGATGTCTCAAAACCCTTCTCGACTGAGCCAGGCCTGGCTGGCACCTCCCAGTGCCTCCGCCACGGTCCGGGACATGCAGGAGCACCGTGTCCATCTGCAGAACATCTCTCACAGCAGGCCAGGCCCGGGAGCGGCACCGGGGCCCCTTTATCTCTCAGATTTCACCTTGTACCTGAGGACCAGGTAAGCCAGGAGCCGCAGGATGACGAAGAAGATGCCCAGGATGAGGAAGTCCAGGTAGAGCTTGGCCTCCTCCACGTCCAGCTCCTGCAGGATCTTGATGGGTTTTTGGAAAGGGCAGAAGTCCTCGAGGCACTCCAGGTCCTCGCGCTCCATGGCGTAGATGGTGAGGATGACCCCCTCGAAGCCATACCTAGGGCAGAGCACACCCCGAGGGTCACCAGGGCCCAGGGCAGCCCAGGACGGGGAGCTCTGGCCAGAGCTGGGGCCCACCTGACATAGGAGACGTAGGAGCTCCACTGCAGGTAGGTGGGGATGGTCTTGAAGCTGACGAAGAAGCCCGAGAAGAGCAGCACGGGGATGGCAGTGACGGGTCCCACAAAGGTGGCCACCTGGGGAGCAGAGGCCACCGGGGGTCACGTCTCTGCCCGCCCGCGGGCGGCACTTCACCCCGAATAGCCACGGGACCCCTTGCAAGACTCCACAGAAGAGGCAAAGCCCCGTCAGACCTGCAGGGAAGTGGAAGCAGCTCCGATGAGAAGCCCGAGGGACTGGGCCACCAGGGCCGTGGCGGTGGCCAGGGCGGAGAAGAGCAGGAAGCGCGTGGCCTCGGGGGGCTGGCCCGTCATCCAGTACACGATGCTGCAGTAGGCGATGGGACAGATCACCTGCAGGGGACAGAGACACCGCCCTGCTGGCCATCCCCACCCCTGTGAGCTCCCTGGGCAGGAGGGAGCCCTGCACGGCCAGCCTGGGCGCTGGATAGGAGCTGGCTGTGCCAAGGGTGGGACAGCAGCATCAGGGTGGTGACCAAATCCACGGGCAGCTCACCTGGAAGGGCACGTCTGCCATGGTCTTTGCCAGGTAATAGGCTTTGAGGCTGTACCAGTAGTTCAGGTGCTCCCTCAGGAATACGGTCATCTCCTGGGGGACTGCAGGGAAACCAGGAGTGAGCAGCATTCCCTGCCCTGGGCTGCTCCAGCCCCTCGCCCTGGCGCAGGCAGGTGGGGTGCACCAGGTAACCCCACGCCTGCATCATGAGAGGGTGCTCAAACCTTCCCTGGGGAAAAAAAATATGTGACTGATACAGAAAATTTCCACGTGGAAAAGTCAGCTCGGGTGGGGTTTTTTAAGCAAAGAAGGGAAGCAGAAAATACAGATTTACACACATTTTCTCAGATTTAGGAAAAAAAAAATTCCAGCATTCTGCTTTGAGCCAACAGGGGTCAAACAGCCAGATTACAGCCAAATAAAGGTCAAAAACTGCAATACAGGCAAACAGAAGGTTCTCCTCTGTTCTTTACTGTCTTTTCTCTTATTTTCCCCCTTTTTTCCCAATCCCTCTGGCTCCCCACACCCTGCCCAGCACCCGGGCAGTGCCACGCAGCTGGAGCACCCCAAGAGCTGGGAGCAGGGAGGGGATTTGGGGGCAAGGAGCTCCTTACAGGTGAGGATGGTGGGCATGAGGGCGGCGAACATGAGGAAGAGCATGGAGAAGAAGAGGAAGCCGGTGTTGTTGAAGACCTTGCCCGCGTCGTTGCCGATGTGCAGGTAGAGCAGCCCGATGAGCACCCCGATGCAGATGTGGGACATGAACCGCAGGTGGGTCAGCACCTGTGGGCACAGGGGGGCTCAGCGAGGCAGGGCCGCACCCCAAAAATGTCCCGAGGGAGCAGAGGACAGCCCCTGGAGCTCCCCAAAGAGCCTGACCCCGAGCTCTGGCCCAGGCCCCCCTGCCCTCACCGTGTCCCTTAGGATGCAGATGAAGGTTCTCTTGAAGAGGATGCAGAACTGAGTTGAGGTGCTGGTGGCAAAGGTGTGGCTCTCAATGTGATCCACATCCTGCAAGACCACAGGGCCGTGGGTCAGGCCACACCACGGGGCCCTCGCTGGCACAGGGGGCTCCTCTGAGCCCCACTCACCGTCCCACAGGTGGGGCACGATGAATCTGCCCTGTCAGGGCTGCTCTTCTTCTCAGCCATGGTGCACATCCCATTCTGGACAGCGCGGAACAGGACGGGGTTGAGGTCCCCGTACTCTCCCGAGGCCACCTCGATGACTGTGGAGGAGGACAGGACCCCTGAGAGGTGCTGAGCCAACAGGAAGGGCACAGGCATCTCCTTTGGGCAACCTGGGCAGCCCCCATGGCTTGGGCGCTGGGTTTGGAGCTCGCCACCCTCTGCTGGGGCAGGGACACTCACTGAAGTCAGCGGGGTTGTGGTACGTGGGGCAGTGGAGGCCGAGGCCCTTCAGGTAGGGGATGAGGTTGGTCACGACGCCCTTGAAGATGCACTGGCCCTGGCTCAGGATGTAGAGCTGCAAGGGAAAGCCGGGATGGGGCAGGGGCAGGGCAGCCAGGGCATTGTCACTGGCCTCACCCTTGCCAGGCCCCGGCCACACAAGCCCCAGGACAAATGCCTGCAGCCCACCCCTCCCAGGCTCTCTCCTGGGTCTTGGGGCCAGGGGGGCCCTGTCCCAGCCAAACCTTGTCGAACATCTCGAAGAGCTTGGCGCTGGGCTGGTGGATGGTGCAGATGATGGTGCGCCCGCCCTGAGCCAGGGACCGCATCAGGGACACCACCTGGAAGCAGGAGGCACTGTCCAGACCGCTGGGGCCACACAGCATGGGGTGCAGGAGAAAGAGACAGCAGAGACAGAAGGGGAGAGGTGAGAGGGGGAGAAGAACATCCTAAAGGTGCCCCCACTTGCCTCCCCTTGTGGGCACCCTCCCCTCAGACCGATGCAGAAGAGCATCAGCCCCAGGGGCACAGCCTCATCCCGTGCTCAGGTGCGCACCAGAGGGCACTGGCCGTGCCAGCAGGGGCAGCCCAGCTGGGCAGGCAGGGCTGGGAGCCCCTTGGCCTCACCTGGTGGGCTCATCGAAGAACATGACGGGCGGGTTGTTGACCAGCTCCAGGGCGATGGCCAGGCGCTTGCGCTGCCCCCCCGACAGGGAGCTGGTGCGGGTGTAGGAGCACTCCAGCAGCCCCAGGGCTGTCAGGATCTCATTCACCTGTCAGACAGCCAAGGGCTTCCATGGACTCTCATCCCATCCCTGCCACCTCCTTCATCCCCTGCTCCCCTTGTCCCCATCCTGGGGAGAGCTGAGGGGGTCTGGGCCCACCCTCCTCAGCACTTACCAGTTCCTTCTTCACCTCCTGCTTCTCGCTCAGCTTCAGGTTAGCAGAGACCTGCAGAGAGGGGACGGCCAGGGAGACACAACTGTCAGATGTAGGGGACAGAACTGGCTGCACCATGGTTCCAGCCCTGTCTGCCCAGGACCAAGGGAGCACGGACAGCAGGATTTTGTCCCCACATCCCAGAGCCCTTGGAAATGCCTGATGCCGGCGTGGGCTCGGTGCCCACGAGGAGACAGCCCACAGGACATCACCCCGAGCTCACCATCATGGCCTCGAGCACGGTGAGGTGTGGCAGGAGCATGTCATCCTGCATGATGTAGCAGGACATCTTGCGGAAGGTGCGCAGGTCCCGCGGCCGCCCGTTCACCAGGATCTGCCCCTTCATGCCAGTCTCCCTGCAGGAGAGAGGGGTGGGCAGTGCAGCACTGCCCTGCGCCCCCAGCCCCGCTGTCTCCCCCCAGCCTCACCTGTAGCCAGCCAGGATGTTCATCAATGTGGATTTCCCAGCTCCCGAGGGGCCCATGATCCCAATGAGCTCCCGCTGGCAGAACTTCCCCGACAGGCATTTGAGGAGAGTCTTGTACCCTGCAGGGAGACAGCAGCAGGGCTTTGGCTTCCATGCCATACCGTGCCAGCACCTGGGGCACCTCAGGACCTCCATGTGCCATGCCAGGGGCCTCCATGTGTGTGCTCCATCAGCATCGCCAGGGCTGTGGCCACAGCAGCTGTCACCTCCAGCATGATCCCTGCCCCGGTCCTTGGCTGATCCCCCTGATTCCCAGTGCTGAAGAAGCTCTTGACCTGGATCACAGCAAAGACCAGGGAAATCCCCGGGTCAGGTCACAGAGCTGCTGAGGGAGATTACCAGGCTTGACACTGGTCCTGGGCATGTCTTAGATGCTGATCCCTAAGGCCAGGGGGGAGGGACAGCGCGGAGCAGGGCAGCAGGGGGCCGGGGCCGGCAGAATTCCCAATCCGGCTGTTGCCTTCATTGGCATTCACGCTGTGGCACCCGGCAGCAGCCACTGCTAATCAGACCTGGAATTATCTCTGCTTTAAACGCGGCTGATTAGCATTTTCTGGCAGAAGGAACATGATGTGTCGGGAGCAAGGAACAAGCACAGCCTCAGGCTCTCAGGAGCTGCCCTGAAATGGAGCCCTGGCTCACAGCAGCGGGATCGGGGGTGACAACACCACGGACTGAGCCTGAGCATCCCCCTGGTGGGATCGTGTCCCCTCTGTGCCCCACGGGGACAGCCGCTGTGGGGCAAGGGCAACAAAGCCCAGCTGGGACAACCGCAGGGACAGAGCAGCGACAGTCGCAGCTCGCTGGGGGAGCCCTGTGGCTGCCCATCCCCGGCGAAGGTCACAGCACCGCAGGAGCCCCGCAGCAGGAGGGGGTCCCGCGGGCAGAGGGGCGGCCAGGGCAGGCCGGGGGGCTGCGTGGGGTGGCCAGGGGCGAACAGGGCCAGCAGCTCCCCCCGGCAGCGCGCACGGCTCCGCACCGCGCATGCTGCTCACGTCGGCGCCACTGCAGCTTGCGCAGCGGTTACTCACGTTCATTGACTGCCAGTAACCTCCTGCTCAGCACGGCGGGCCGCCGGGGCCGGGGGATGCGGCCAAAGCCACCGCGACCCCCTGCCAGCCCCGCCTGGCCCCTCCCATCGCCATCCCAGGGACCCCGCGACCCCTCGGCTCGCTCCCACCTGGTCCAGCTGCCCGAGCCTTTCCCCCTCCCTCCCTGCAGGGCACTGGCCCGCTGGCAAGCAGCCGGTTCCCTCCTGGGTGCTACAGCACAATCCGCCCTGGCGAGCCCGCGGTTGTGCCATGGATCCTTCTGGGATGCTTCCTCAGCATCCCGGATAGACAGGGAGGCAGCATCCCGGCAGATGTCAGGGCTGCTCCCACCGGGTGTCAGCGCCGCGGTTTCCCGAGCTGCACAGCCTGGGGACAGGGCAGAGCCCATCCGGCACTCCTGGCTGGCAGGGCCCCTCACCGAGCCCTGTGACCTCGGTCCCCGCTCGTCCCCGCCTGCCTTCAGCTTCCGCACATCAGCTCACCCTCCATCTTATCGGGCTGCCTGATTGGCATCCCATTAACTGAGAGCGCTAATTAAAGCAGACTACCACCCACCAGCCGCCATCTGCCTCTCCTCTCCCCTCCCCGAGCTCTCGGCCAGAGTCGCACACAGGGAAGGGGCCACGGCCTCGGCTGCACCGGGAGAGGAAATGCCCCACAAACCGCGCCTTCTCCTCGCCCAGCCCTGAGCTGGGCCACCCCTGGGGTCTCCTGCTGCATGCCACACAGCCATCACACCCCCAACAGCAGTGCTGGGCAAACCCACCCCATCCCTCCCGGCTGGCCCAGGGTATTTGCCCCGCCAGGGCTTTCCCTGGAATGCGCTCTGCCTTCCCTGGCATTGCCCAGCCCAGGCACGGGAACGCGAGCCTTGCCTCCTCCTCCCACGGGCACCCAGAACAAACAACCAGCCACAAAGAGCCCCTGGCACTCGGACAGAGCAGGGTGAGGTCATGGCATGCAGGACGGGAACGGGGTGTGAGATCCCTGCAGGTCCCCTCCCTCCCCTTCCCTCCCTGCCCTTCCCCACCCGCCAGCTCCTACCTCTCTTCCTCCACCAGGATCCCTCCCGCACGGAGTAGGACAGGTCGATGAACTCGATGTTGACAGCCGAGCGCTTCGGGAGGTGAGAAAACCTCTGGGCCTCTGTGATGTGGTTCTCCACCTTCTTCAAGTGGGTGGTGAGCAGCGGGGCGTCCGGAGGGCCGGCGTGGCACACCGTGTCCTCCAGGGCGATGGAGACGCAGGCGGGATCCATGCCCTTCTCCGCCATCCTGCTGCTCTGTGGGGAGCGCACGGGGACCGGCTGGCAGCGGGCTCCCTCCTCCAGGCACTGCAGGGAGCAGCCCACAGCCTGTCCTGTCTCTGCTGCTCCTGCTGGCTCCAGGCCTCGCTGTCCCTCCCGCCCAGCTGGGGCCAGCACCCACATCTGGCCGGGAGGATGGAGCCAGCCGAGCCTGCGCCGAGGGGCGAGGAGCTGCAGGATTTTGTTCAGCTCCACAGTCAATAATTCATGCACCTCCCGCAGCTCGGTCCAGCTCAGCTCCCCCAGTCCCGGGGCGCCCTGCCCCTGTCCTGCTTGTCCCGGTGGGTGCAGGATGGGAGGTGGGAGAGCTGATGTCCTGCCCTGTGCCTGGATGTCCCCAAGGACTCACCAGGAGCCAGCCCTGCCCTGGCCTTAGGGAACACAGTACGAAATCCTAAACGAGCAGATGATTCCAGCTGGTTTCTGGGAGAGAGCACGCCGTGCTCCTGGGGCACAGCAGTCCTGGCAACATCAGACCCTCAGACAGCGCCTGGGGTCCCCTGGGCTTGCTGGAAGAGCCTGAACGGAACAGGGAGGGGGCCCTGCTGGTGCCATTCCTTCTCTGCCTTCCTCGGCTCATCGTTCACCTTCCGGGCTCTTAGAGCACAGCCTCAGAGGCCAGGCCAGCGCTGAGCCGGGGCCATGGCGCTGGTACACCTGCCCCAGCCCTCTCCCGCCTGCAGCGCTCCACAGCCGGCTGCAGCACGGCTCGGGGACTGCGCTGCTGGGGATGCCGAGCCGAGCAGGGCGGGGAGCAGCGGCTCTCGGAGGCTGCGAGGGGCTCGGGAATCCCCCCGGCAGCAGGGAAAGGAGCTCGGGCTGTGCCTGAGCGGGCTGTCCCCGCACCCATGTCGCCTCCCCGTCGGGGGTCCCAGCGCCTCGCTAACCTACATCCGGCGGGGCGCGGGCAGCGGCTCGCTGCGACTGCAGCGCACGCACGGCCCCTGCGAGGGCGGCCGGATGCCGGCAGCTGCGGGAGATCCCCAGCCCACTCCCTGCTGCAGGCAGACCCCGCTCGGGGCTGCAAGGAAGCCAGCCCAGCCGCGGGGAAGGAGCGGTGGGGGTTCCCAGCCCGCGGGTCCCCTCCCAGCATCCGCGGGGTGCAGGAACGGGGGTTCGGGGGTGGTGGCGGTGGGGGGCAGCGGGCTCGAAGCGCCCTCGGGCTCACCTTGACTCCTCCGGCTGGGCGTTCGCGGAGCGCTAAATCCCGCAAGCGGCTCTCTGCGGCTTAGCCCGGCCCCGAGGCGCGGGGTGGGGACGGGAAGGCTTTGCCCGAGGATGCTCTTCCTTCATCCCTGCTCCCCGCCGGCCCCCTCCATCCCCAGCCCCCCCGGCCCCGGGCAGGGTCTGGGCTCTCCCGCAGGCTCACCTGGCAGGGTGCGGGGCGGCGGCTCCGCTCCCGCAGCGCCCCCGCCTCGCGTCCTCCGCCGACC
>VWZV01013379.1:86311-101305 GCA_013397155.1 Irena cyanogastra | reverse complement strand
CGGCGCGGCTGCGGTGCTCAGCGGCGGGAGCCGGGCTGGGCGCTGCCCCCGCGGGTGCCCGGCCCGGATCTCCTCCCCATCCCTCCGCGGGGCTGGGTGGGCAGGGCGGGCGGGGGGCGCTCCGGCCCCAGCCCCGCAGTGGCTAGCAGAAGCCCCGCAGTGGCTAGCGGCAGCCCCGCAGTGGCCAGCAGCCCCCCGGGCCGGGCTGCTCGGGGGCGCCCCTCTCCGCCAGCCGGTGCTGCCGGGCGGGGAGCGGGATGGGCGGCAGGATGGATGGATGGGCTGCCCGGGCGGGCAGCGCTGTCAGGCAGCGAAAAATCCTCTTAAAGGGACCGGCCCTATTTCCTCTCGCTGCCTGCCAGCAGGCCCTGAGCATCCCCGAGCAAACCCTGAGCCCGGGCTCTGCCAGCCCTGCCTCCTCACCCCCCTGCACCCCAGTGCCGGCCCCCGTTCGCACCTGGGACACAGCCCCCGCACTGCCCCCTCAGCCCAAACCCCCCTGAGGGAGCCCAGCACACCCTAAACTCACTCGTGCCCCGCTCAGCCCCGCACAGACCCCCGGGCAGACCCCCCAGCACAGGCACGGCGTGCAAGCAGGGCTGCAGGGGCTTGGGACGGCCAGCGGGGTGACAGCTGGTGACAAAGGTCCTGGCAGGGGGTGTCCCTTGGGGACACAGCACACCCTGCCTGGTGCAGCTCCTCCTGCAGGACCTGGATCCCCCTGCAGCACGCCTGGCTCCCTCCTCGCTGTTGCTCACACCTCTCACCCACCACAGCACTTAAACGCCAGAGACATATGGAAATGAGTGGCACCAGCAAGAGTATTAATTAAAAACCCATCTGTTGAGCCCAGCAGAGTTTTCCCCACCCCTCGCCAGCTTAGGGCTGGGACAGATCTCAGGGCAGCATCCAGGCAGAGGAGGGCAGGGGGCTGGGCCAGGGGAGGGCACCGGGAGTTATCCACAGAGCCGAGCTCCTCATGGAGATCTTGTCATGGAGCAAAAGGCACGGGACTCACCCAGCCCTCTCAGCTGCCTCCCAGCCCTGGGGCAGTCCCCGTTTGCAGGTCCCAGCCCAGGCCTGCTCTGTGCAGTGCCAAACAGCCCTTCCTCCCTGCAGGGAATGGCCTGGGAATGAGCCCATGGGTGCTAAAGCCCTCTCTGCTCAGCTGGGCCCAAGCTGGTGGCCATGAAGGAACCAGCAGCTGCTGAGGAGTCATTTCAAGGTGCAAGGAAGCAGGGATGGAGCCCAGTGCCATGGGGACATTCCCTCTAACCCCCAGCTGGGACCTTCCTCAAGGGGCCTTGTCCAGCTGTGGTGGCTCCCTTGCTTGGGACAGTGGCAGAAGGAGCCTGTCCTGGTTCTGTCATCTGTGCTCAGGGCTGCAGGGACAGAGCTGGCAGCAGAACCTCTGTGCACGACAGGAAAACCTGTGTGATTCCCTGCAAATATATTTTTAATGACCCCTGGCTGGTCCTCCAGCGCCCTCAGCAATGCCACCACGTGTGCTCCAGACCACCCTCTCCTTCCCTGGGGGAACAAAACTGCTTCTGTGGCTGCTTCCAGAGGAGCCAAAGATGTCCCCAAGGGGCACAAAGCTGCTCCCGGCTGGAGCCAAATCCCTCTCTTTGTGGCCCCAAGCTGCTGGGAGGAGAAGCCCCTGTGGAAGGGGCTCTCAGGGCAGGAGCACAGACCCCCCTGGAGGGAGCAGGACCAGCAGCCAGTGCCTGGAGCAGCCTGGAGAAAAGATTTTCCACCCTGGAGATGAGAGCTTTGCCCCCTCTGCAGAGGGCAGTTTGATTCCTCAGCAGTGGGTGCTGCAGCCCTGGCCAGGCTGCTCTGTCCCTGGCATGGGGACAGGAGGCAGATGCCACACTCCTGCTGGCCTCAGCAAGCTCAGAGGCAGCTCCAGCTCCCAGCTCAGGCCTGGAATTACCTGACACGGAGAAATGACAATGTGCAGCACTGAAGGACAGGAATTTTGCCCCAGGCACAGGCACTGCCTCCCTCCTAAGAGGGGCTCGGAGCCTCCTCAGGGCAGCAGCCAGGCAAACGGGTGCTGTCACCACTGTCACCACTGTCCCCAGGTCCAGCTGCAGGAAACACACACACACACTGCCCCTGGGGAGTCTGGGATGAGCCAGCCCTGCAAGAGCGAGTCCAGAGCATCTCTTCCCCTCCCAGATGACAGCTTGGGGACAGACAGAGCTTATGGAAGGAGCACGGCACTGGAGACAGTGGTGAAGGGAAGCAGAACCCAGGGTGGAAGCCTCCCTCAGCTCGGGGCCAGTGACCACAGCCCCGGGTGGCCCAGCTCTACCTGGAAGAACCTGAGGAGAGCAAAGACAGATTTTGAGCTGTTTGCAGCTCCCATCTCCCAGTGCCAGCCTTCCCCAGGGACCAGCGAGCCACAGCCGGGCAGTGCCACCACCAGGACTCACCGCAGGGCACGTGGCAGTCGCACTCGCAGATGTCGCAGCGCTGGAACCAGCGGGGCCAGCCCGACAGTTTGGTGACACAGGCGGAGATCTTGATGCAGCCGCGGTTGAGGAAGGCTCCCAGGTGCGCCTGGCTGCCGCAGGACGAGGAGCACTTGCCGGTGATGTCCCGCTCGCTGATCTCGATGCGGCCCCGCAGGCAGATCCCTGCAGGGGCAGGGGCAGAGCCCATCACGGGGGGCTCACCTGGAGCAAGGAGGGCTTGGGGACGTGCCCGCAGCCGCTGGCAGGGGCTCAGCGCGACACCCGGGCTACTCACGGAGGCAGGAGGGCTTGGGGCTCCAGCGGCCATCGGGCTGGCAGGCGCTGGCGGGGTCCCCCAGCAGCAGGAAGCCGGGCCGGCAGCTGTAGCGCACCACGGAGCCCACCCACCAGTCGTTCCCGTGCACCACCGAGCTGAAATCCGCCTCGGGCCGCCCGCAGTTCACTGCCGACAGGGATGCAACCGCGGCTGGCAGCCTGGGCAGGCCTCCTTGCACCCCCGGGGTCACCAGACAAGGCTGTGGGCGCCCCGGGCTGTGTCCCCGCATGAGTGCTCACACGCCTGAGTGTGGCACAGGGCCCTGCGGCATCCGCAGGGATCCCCCGTCCTTGCCCCAGGCTTTACCTCTGCAGAAGGACTTGTAGCCCAGCCAGCAGCAGCTGCCGTTCCCGCACTGGCTCCTCTTCAGCTCCTTGTGCCTCCCCTTGCAGCCCCCCAGGCAGATGGGCGCCGTGCCAGACCAGTAGGTGTCCAGGTCTCCTGGGGCCACCGGGGGGCGAGGGCACCATTGCCAGCACTTGCCCAGCCCTCAGAGCCCCACAGGGAGGTGCTGGAGCCCACAAAAGCCCGTCCCAGCCCTCACTGTGAGTGCAGCCACTCAGACCTCGGCTCCCACGTCCCCTGTGCCAAGCCTCGGTCTTGCTCCTTACTGGGCAGGACTGGTGCCAGCAGCTCTGGGGCACCCCACAAACCCCCTCATCCCCCGAGCCCCCGTTACCTTCTGGGTCCTGGCAGAGGCCGAGTGTGGCCAGCACGGCGAGGAAGAGGAGGCCCAGTGCCATCATCTGCCCCTCCGACCCCAGAGCCCTCTCTGCTCGCCCAGGAGAAAGTGAACTTGGCTTGCACACACACACCCCGGCCCGGGGATGCTGCAGGACACGGGGGAAGGGAGGAGACATTCCCTGTAATGCCAATCCTCTCCCCAGCAGATAATCCCGGGCAGATTACCGTGCCGGGAGCCGGGGTTTAAAGGGACACTCCCAGCCCCCAGCCCAAAGCCCCAGAGCCAGCAGCAGGCAGGCACAGCCGTGCCTTTGGAGCACCTGGAAAGAGAGCCAGGCTGACGTGCTGCCAGCGCAAGGCTGGCACGGGGCCCTTCTCTCGAAGGCATCCTCAGCCCAGCTCTGCCAAGGCCAGCAGCAGGGGCCAGGCAGGGACGGGAGGGCTGTGCCAGGCGTGCCCAGGGCAGGGGGCTGTGCCTGGAGCATCCTCCAGCAGAGTGTGCTGCAGGGACAGCTCCTGCCTCTTCCCCGGAGGTGCTGGGATCAAGGGGCTTCCCCCAGCAACCCGAATTCCAACAGCTTTTGCTCAGCTGCTTGAGAAGGAGCAATGTCAGTGCCCAGGCAAGACCAGGAAGGTGCCTCTCTGTGTCCCCCTGGGCACGTCACCTCCACACGCAGGGCAGGGAGGGCCTAAATGGCACTGCAGGGACCCCAAATTCACACTGTCCTTGTCCAGCCACTCAACAAAGGACGAGCTGGCTCTGCTCACTCACCAGGCTACTCCCTGTACTCAAACAAGGCCTGACCAGGCAGCAGACAGCCCTGGGGGAGGCAGCAAAACCCAGCCCCACAGCAGGAACACGAGTGCCAGAGCTAAACCTGGCCTTCCAGTGCCACCTCTGGGGAGCAGCACGCTCCAGTGCCAGCTGCACAGTGCCAGCAGAGCCTGGCAGCTCCTCAGTGCCCATCTCCCACTCTGCAGGCTGCACTACCCCAGTGCCATCCTCCCACCACAGCACGGCAGGGATAGGGCTGAGCACAAAAACACTCCAGACACTGCTGGGCCCGGCAGCCTGATGTTTATTTGTCTTGCCAAAGTACACTCTGCCCAACCAGGAGCCCAAACCCCAATGTGGGGAGGACACCCAGGGGATGCCAAAAGCAGCAAGAAGCTCCCAATGTCCCAGTGCTGCACTGGCCTGCAAGGACAGCAGCTCCAGCACTGTCCTCCCAGAGACCAGGGCTGGTTATGGGATCAGGGAGGCCAACACCACTAGCAGCAGCAGGTGAGACAGGAAATGTGTGCAGAAGTGCTGATGAAGGCATGATATCCCCTGGAGAAGGCATGGATGGGGCAGGACAGGCCTGCCAAGGGCCACACGTTCCCAGGGAAGGGGCTTCAGCACCAGAGCGTGCTCCACACACCATCCTGCCTGGCATGGCGCAGAAGGGCACAGCTGGTGACCACTCCACCCTGCCAGGCCTAGGCCAAACCTCCCCAAAGGCTGGGAGAAGCCTGACAGCCCCTAATCCCCAAAAGGAGGAGGCAGACAGCTCTTTCCAGCTCAGATCACTTGATTCACACCTGGGGGATCTGTCCCTCCCCTGTCCCCACACTGACCAGAACCAGCAGCCAGCCAGGCTGGGCTGAAGACAAGCCCAGCCTCTCCCCAAGCACTCCTCCAGCAGCACACCCCCAGGAGGCTGAAGTTGTCCTGCAGAGAGGCAGCCCCTCACACGATCTGGATGCCCAGCTCCTCAGCTGTTTTCTGCAGCCTGTCCATGACGTTCTCCTCCAGCTCCACGCCCTGGGCTGCTGTGGCCTGCTGCTCTGGAGCCATGCTGGCCAGCACGTAATAGACAGTCTCACTCTGGCCCTGCTCGTTGGTCCTGCTCACCACACGGATGATGGGGCTGCTCGTGCTGCTGGCTCCTTGCTCTGAGGAGGAGGAGGAGGCAGCTCCTGGGAAGGGGCTTGGCCGTGCTGGCTCAGGGCTGGGAGCAGAGCACAGGGCCGGGGGCACGGGCAGCTCAGCTGTGCTGTTCTCTGCCGGGGCTGGGTTTGCTGGTGGCTCCAGAAGGATGCCCTGCAGGTTGCCCTCGCCCTCAGGCAGCACCACGCAGTCGCTGGAGCCATCCAGAGCCTCCCCACGCCTCTCCCTGTCCTTGAGCAGCTGCTCTGTGAGCTCCACGCTCTCGTAGCGCACCAGCTGCAGCCGCATGTAGCCGTCCTCGTGCTCCCTGTACCTGGCACAGACAGGGGGGGTCAGCCAGGCACACTCCCCTTCCCAGGGGATGGGCAACAGCCAGGGAAAGGGCACAACACCCAAGGTGTTAACCCCCGTGCTGCACAGATGGTGTTCCAGCCTCCGCTCCCAAAATCACACCCATGTGGCAGCTTCTGAGCTCTGTGCCAGGCTCAGTTCCCTCCCCAGCCCATCTCCTTTCACCACTCTGTTTTACTGGGAGCATTTCAAGTCCATCCTCCTCCTCTCCCACCTTTCAGGCTCTGGAAACCCTTTGGAGTTTCCTCGAGAGGGTGCAGCAGAGGCTTCTGTCCCAAGACTGACCTCTCTAGAGAGGGACACCTGGACCTGGTCCCTGCCAAGCTCGGAAATGTGCCATCAGAGGCAGCAGTGATGGCACCACTGCCCTGGAGCTGCCACGCAGCACTGCTCAGATCCCACTGAATGTTTACTGCCCAGTGCCTCCCAGCCACTGGGAAAGGCTCTTGGACACACTTACAAACATCAGAGCCCAAGCACTGCCAGCACAATGCAGCATGCAGCTCCAGCTGTGCCCTGCACTGCAGAGGAGGCACTGAGCAGCTGAAGTACCTGAAGCGAGGATGTCCCGAGGGCCATTTGAACTGGTGCTTCTTCCTGAGGTGGACAGTGAGGTTGTTCCCCCGCGTGAAGCACTTGTCACACACGTGGCACTTGTACCGGGGCTCGGAGTCACCCTGAGGGACACAGAGAGCCATGTCAGCACGAGCCCACACGTGCAGGGAAGGAGACAGAAAGTTCTCTGAGAAGACTGACATGGGGCATCCCCAGCAATGCAAGCTCTGCTG
This sequence comes from Irena cyanogastra, assembly GCA_013397155.1. Taxonomy (NCBI): domain Eukaryota; kingdom Metazoa; phylum Chordata; class Aves; order Passeriformes; family Irenidae; genus Irena; species Irena cyanogastra. The sequence goes on along the minus strand of VWZV01013379.1, from coordinate 94,750 downwards.
CCTGCCCACCTCGTGGACCTTCCTGTAGTGCAGTTTGATGGAGCAGAGGGAGCGAGCAGAGAAGCTGCAGGCCTCGAACTCGCAGCGGTACGCCGGCTCCTTGCTGTGCGTGTCCAGGTGCTTCCGCAGGTCTATGAGGTTCTTGCAGCTGGAAGCACAAAGTGAGGAGACAAAGCTGCAGCACACACACACACACAGAGGCCTCTGGGAGGCCTGGGGAGAGGGCCAGCCCTGGCCCTCACCTGTAGTCACAGTAGTCACACTTGAAGGGGCGCTCCTCGCTGTGCCGGAAGCGGATGTGGTTGCGCAGCGAGGAGGGCAGCGGGCACGTCATGTCACACAGGGGGCACTTGTAGTGGTTCACTGGCCAAAACCAGGGAGAAACGTCACCCCAGAGCAGGGCAGAGCACAGAGCCCACAGGGGCTGGGCTGGGAGCAGGCCCTTCACTCACCGTGGTTCCTCATGTGGTCGCGGAGCAGCCTCTCCGTGGCAAACCTCTTGGAGCAGTGGGAGCACTGAAACCTCTGCTCTGCACCAGGGGGCAGGAGGGCACAGGAGAGATCAGGGCAGGGAGAACAGCACAGACAGCACTGAGCAGAGGTGTTCCAGGGGGCTGGAAACCCTGGTGTGCAGCCCTGGGTCCCCACAGGAGGAACACCCTCCATCCTGCCTCTGCCACAGACCCTTCCTGGAGGACACAGCCTCACACTGGGCCAGGGGAGGTTCAGGTGGGACATCAGGAGGAAATTCTTCATGGAAAGGGTGATCAGATGCTGGAAGGGCTACCCAGGGAGGTGGGAAAGTCCCTACCCCTGGTCAGGACTGGCTGACAAGGTGAGGATCAATCCCAGGCTGGACTCAGTCTCAGAGGACTTTTCCAATCTCAATGATTCTGGAACCCTCCCACCACTCAGCCAGGCTGCTCCAAGCACACCCTGCCCTTGGCTCACGGGGTACAGGCAGCTCCAGCCACCCAAACATCCCAGCCCAGGACTCCCAGCCCCTCCCTGCCCCCGAGGCTTACGGTCCAGGGCGGTCTGGCGGCGGATGTGGTCGAAGAATTTGGTGTTGTTGGCAAACATGCCCCCACAGGTGGGACAGGCCACCACCTTCTCCTGCGTGTGGCTGCGCAGGTGCTCCCGCAGCTTGCAGCGGCCCTTGAAGCTGCAGTTGCAGTCTGGGGAGGGACAGCACAGCTGAGAGCCCTCCCAAGGGACACAGCCTCACCCAACAGCAGCTTCCTCAGCCTTTTGGGCCAGCAAGGCTCCAAAGTCCCCACAGAGCAGGGGGAGATCACCACGGTACAACCAGCGTGGCCCCCGCAAGCAGCTAAGGCAATTGCAAAAACACGGGAGAATTAATGAAAAAAATCAAAGCAAAAAAATCAGCCAGCTGTGGCCTTTTCTCCAAGGTACTGATTACACATAAATAGGAAGTTCTGTACTAAGCACTCAACTGGATTCCCTGAGGGAACTTTTGCAGGAATATTTCACAGTCAAAACCACACACACAGCTGTTCTCGAAGGCCAAGGGGCTCTCTGAAAGCTGTTCCCCTGCACGTTTGCCATGCAGCCCAAAGCTCTCTGCAGAGGCCCTGCAGGCTCCCACAAACCTTTCCAGCCACAGAGCACCACGTGGTTCTCCTTCCCTGCTGCCTTGTACTCACAGCAGAAGCTGTGATCCTCCACGTGCCGGTAGAACCACTCGGGGTTGTCAAACGACCTCTGAGGGGGACAAGGACACACAGGGCAGGGTGAGGGAGACCAGAACAAGCCCAGATGGTCCCACACAGCTCCAGCCAGCAGCTGTGCAGGTGTGCAGCTGTGCAGGGGAGCTGCAGTACTGCAGCACCTCCCCTTCCCCACCGAGCCCCCCGCTCTCACCTCGCAGTACTCCCAGAGGCACAGGAAGTTCTCCTGGATCTCAGGGATGATATTCCGGCTCTGGAAGTCCAGCTGGCAGTGGCTGACATCTGCCTGGCTCTGCAGGGCCCTCAGCCCCCACTGCTTCAGCTTGGTGTGGTAGCAGTGGAAGTAGACGTGGCGCACCAGGTCGGCCGAGCTCTCCGGGGAGCAGAAGCCACAGTCCTGCCACAGGCACGTGTATTCCTCTGCAACACAGACAAAACACTGCTCTGGACCTGAAACTGCTCCTCTGCAACTCAGATTGCTCCTCTGGATCTGAAACAACTCCTCTGGAACACAAACAACTCCTCTACAACTCAAACTGCTCCTCTGCAACACAGATAAACAACTCCTCTAGAACACAGAGAGCTTCTCTGCAACTCGAACAGCTCCTGTGGACCTGAAACAGCTCCTCTGCAACCCAGAAACCCAGCTCGAAGGGCTTCTCCAAGCAAATCTGCTCTCCAAGTCACTTTACTCTCCAAGTCAAGCTCAGCTGGTGCAGCACGCATGTCTTCCTAAATCTCAGCCCTGCTTTACTCAGGGAGAGGAGAAAAAAGGCCAGAAGCTTCCTCTGGTCAGGAAGAGGAAGACCAGTGAGTCCCAAGATCAGTGAGTCCCAGCCCCACCCCATCTCCACCTTGTCCCCAGCCCAGAGCCCTGAGTGCCACCTCCAGGAACTCCTGGGACACCTGCAGGGCTCGGCACTCCAAACCTCTCTGGGCAGCCCCTGCCAGTATCTGACCACTCTTTCCATAGAGAAATTCCCCCTCATGTCCAAGCCGAACACCTCCCGGCACAACTCCAGGACATTTCCCTTANCGCCCGCCTCAGCCCCGCGGGGGGCCCGGGACCGCGACGCACCACGCCCGACCGCCCGCCAATCACCGCGGCCGCCGCCCGCCCGCCCGCCAATCAGCGCGCAGGATCCCGCTGCCTGCGCGCGGCGGCCGAGCGGCCCCGCCGGGAAGCAGCGCGGTGGCATAAGGGTTCCCTGGCTCTTTAGGGCCGTGGGTAATGGCAGGCCGTAATTCCCGCCCGGGGCTGGGAAAGGCCCGGCCCGGAGCCGGGAGCGATCCTCACTGACAGGAACCTGCGCCTGCCCCAGCCCTGGAAGCGTCCGAGTGTTGGGCGGGGCTTGGAGCAGCCTGGGATAGTGGAAGGTGTTCCTTCCAACCCAAAGCATTCCCTGAGTCCAAGTTAATTTTTGGTGCTTCCGGAACAATTCCGTGCTTAACCGAGAGTCCTCACACTGAAAATCCATCCCTGGATTGATCCATCCAACACCGAACACAAACCCAATGCAACAAATCCCCTCTGCTCCTCCATCAGCAGCCCGATGGAATTAAACTCACACCCACTGTCCCATCGGCTGTCCCGGGCTCTTTGTCACACAAAGCAGGGGAACAACTCCCAAAGTTTGCTTTGGCACAGGGAAATGCCTTTTTGAAAGGGTTTTAAAGGCTTTAAATGCCTTTTCGAAAGGGTTTTTAAGGCTTTAAACCCCTTTAGAAAGGGGCTGCACAGAACGTGCCCGGAGCNTAAACCTCCCCTGGCACAAATTGAGGCCATTCCCCCTTATCCTGTTGTCCCCTGGGAGCAGAGCCCGACCCCCCCGGGCTGTCCCCTCCTGTCAGGGACTTGCGCAGAGCCACAGGGGGCCCCCGAGCCTCCTCTTCCCCAGCCTCACCCAGAGGGTCCATCTCGCCGCGGTGCTCGCCAGGGAGGTGCTGCTGCAGGTGCTGCGCCATGTGCCCGCAGAACTCCTCCATCTCCGAGGCCACGAAGGAGCACCGCTGCCACTCGCACTGCAGCACCACGACGCCCTTACCGCCGGCACGGCCGGGCGGCATGGCCGGGCTTCTGCAGGCCCGCCCTGGGCTGCTGTCGCNCTTCCAACCCAAAGCATTCCCTGAGTCCAAGTTAATTTTTGGTGCTTCCGGAACAATTCCGTGCTTAACCGAGAGTCCTCACACTGAAAATCCATCCCTGGATTGATCCATCCAACACCGAACACAAACCCGATGCAACAAATCCCCTCTGCTCCTCCATCAGCAGCCCGATGGAATTAAACTCACACCCACTGTCCCATCGGCTGTCCCGGGCTCTTTGTCACACAAAGCAGGGGAACAACTCCCAAAGTTTGCTTTGGCACAGGGAAATGCCTTTTTGAAAGGGTTTTAAAGGCTTTAAATGCCTTTTCGAAAGGGTTTTTAAGGCTTTAAACCCCTTTAGAAAGGGGCTGCACAGAACGTGCCCGGAGCGTGTGGTGCCAGGGCTCCTGCAGATCCCAGCTGTGCCCGGCGAGAACGGGAACCACGCGCCCAAACCCACCGAACCACCCCGAAAACGTGGGTGCGGTGATTTTTGCAAAGAAAACACCAGGTAAGAGGTTTCCATCTCAAAGAAGCCTGGCTGAGCTTTTGTTCTCTCTCTTTTTCCTTTTTGTTTTTCCTTTTCCTACCATAAAACGTGTCCTGCACTGTTAAATAAAAAGGGATGGATCTTTTCTTTTTGTACCATAAAATATGTCCTGCATTGTTAAATAAATGGGATGGATCCTTCCTTTTTCTTTTTCCTTTTCTTTTTACTTTTTCCTGTTCTCTTTTCTTTTTCCTTTTCTTTTTACTTTTTCCTGTTCTCTTTTCTTTTTCCTTTTCTTTTTACTTTTTCCTGTTCTCTTTTCTTTTTCCTTTTCCTGCCATGAAATGTGTCCTGCATTGTTAAATAAACTGAGATAGATCCTCTCTTTTTGTACTATAAAACGTCTCCTGCAANCTCTTTTCTTTTTCCTTTTCTTTTTTCTTTTTCTTTTTCCTTTTTCTTTTTCCTTTTCCTACCATAAAATGTGTCCTGCATTGTTAAATAAATGGGATGGATCCTTTATTTCTGCACCATAAAACGTGTCCTGCATCCTTAAATAAAAAGGGATGGATCCTTTCTTTTTGTACCATAAAACATGTCCTGCATTGTTAAATAAATGGGATGGATCCTTTATTGCTGCACCATAAAACGTGTCCTGCATCCTTAAATAAAAAGGGATGGATCCTTTCTTTTTGTACCATAAAACATGTCCTGCATTGTTAAATAAACTGAGATAGATCCTCTCTTTTTGTACTATAAAACGTCTCCTGCAACCTTAAATAAATGGGATGGATCCTTTATTGCTGCACCATAAAACGTGTCCTGCATCCTTAAATAAAAAGGGATGGATCCTTTCTTTTTGTACCATAAAACATGTCCTGCATTGTTAAATAAACTGAGATAGATCCTCTCTTTTTGTACTATAAAACGTCTCCTGCAACCTTAAATAAATGGGATGGATCCTTCCTTTTTCTTTTTCCTTTCTCTTTTTCCTTTTCCTTCCATGAAATGTGTCCTGCATTGTTAAATAAAAATGGATGGATCCTTTCTTTTTGCACCACTGCATCCTCCTTTCTCGAGCACCCCAGAGACAGACCTGATCTCCGTGCTGGGCAGAGCTCCTGGCAGGAGCAGGAGGGCAGGATTTTACCCAGTGGCCCCACGAGCTGGCAGCAGACTCCATCCAGCAGCAGGGAGATTGAATTAGGAGCAGCAGCGGCGCCAGGCTGCTCCTGGCCCTGGGCTGATGCTGCTCGGGGCCAGCCCGCCCTGCTGGGCACGCAGAGATCCTCGGGGATCCTCTTCCCCCCCTGCAGGAAAGGCAAACAGCAAACGTGGGCATGGCTCAGAGCAGGACTGCAGCTGGTAAAAAGGGTTTGGAGGCTTTCATTCCTCGGTTGGGATCAGTGCCTTAGGATTTTTATATTTTTTAATCTATTTGTGACCTGCAGTTCTTTAGTGTGTAACTCTGAACTCCACACACAGTGTGAGCTGCTGCTTCCCCAGTTTGGGCAGACACAACAATTCCTCTCCAGGCCTGGGAACCAAGGACACCTCACTGCCTCAGGGCCTGAGAAAAGTGAGTTGTGGGGGAGCAAACTTGGGGTAAATGGCTTCGTTAGCTGAAGCTGGAATTGGAATATTGACCCCCAAAATGCAAACGGACCGAACTCATAAAAGTGTGAAAACCCTTATAAAAAAACCATATAAAAAACCCCTATAAAAGTGTGAAAACAACATGAACAGCTGCCCATTTTTGGGTGGGCTTCATCTGCCCTAAATGCACCTGAAGGCCCTTCAATAAACAGAGCTGCTTTTTATTCCCTTAATTCTGTCTGGCCTCTGTTTTCTAGCCCCAAAAGGCATCAGGAGATTGCACAACCCGGTCCTGCTGCCCACAGGGGGGTGGCCATGGCAGTTGTGGCCCCCAGAACCTCTGAGGTGGCTCAGNTCCTTTCCTTTCCTTTCCTTTCCTTTCCTTTCCTTTCCTTTCCTTTCCTTTCCTTTCCTTTCCTTTCCTTTCCTTTCCTTTCCCCTTAGCTCTCACTCACCCAGGAGAAAATGCTCATCCCCAGGCTTGTTTTCCCTGCCAGATTCCTCAGCTGCAAGGAAAGGGTTCCCCCCTGCAAGGCTTGCCAGCTTTTCACTTCGCCCCGAGGTTTCTCAGTCCACAAACCTCTGGTTCTCACCCATGAAATGTCAGCTGGGACAGGAAGGAGGCTCCCGGGAAGGACCCACACTGACCATGCAAAGTGGAGCGAAACTCAGACCCGGGGATTTGCTTAAATGCAAATCCCAAACGAGGTATGGTGCTGGAGACATCCCTAAATTCTAGAAAAGCCATTTCCGCCAGGCTCAGCTGGAGCTTTCCCAGGGAATTATGAGCACGGGCTTCACTCTGCTCTGGGAAGCTGATGAGGGACAGATCTTCCCCAAATTCCTGCAGGATCCGGGAGCTGGGACTCGTCAGCAGCACCAACAATGGAAACAGGTGAGTTCCAGCAGCTCAGATTTTCACAAGCTGAGGCATCTTCATGGCAATATCAGGGAAGGAACAAACTGTGCTGTCCTTGGGCTCCTAGTGAAAAAAAAACCCACAAAAATTTGTCTAAAATAGACATGTGACATCTTAAATGTCCCAAGAATTTAATAGTATCAATTAACATATTCTGCCTTCTCCAGACTGAATTTATATTCCTTCACAGTGCAATGCTTTATTATTTTATTTTCCAAAAAACAGTTAGATCAAAGTGATGTGAAATTGGATTCAGTTTGCTTGGAAATGATAAAAACTCGGGCCTGAATTAGCATTTCCTTCCCCAGTGCTGCCAGTGGCAGGGTTATCTGAAGTTTTGACAGCTCAGCATCAGATGCCTCTGGATAATCCACTGGAAGCAACAGATTCAGTTGTGTGACAACTTCAGACCAGGCTTAGAGGGCTGAGTGTTGCTTAATTAAAACAATTTGGGCAGAGGAATAAGTGAGGATGGGAGTGAAGTGACTGCAGCAGCCCAAAGCAGAGTGTGAAAGCAGAGGGGTGTGGAAGTGCTGTTCTAATGCCTTTAGAGCACAGCAAAGGAGTCAGGAAAACCTGCAGAGCCCCAGCCCTGCTGGAATTCCTCTGCCTCTGAGAGCTGATCCCCATTTCTGCCCACTTCTCTTGCTTTTTTTTTTTTTTGTGCTCTGATCTTCACCTCATTTTTGGCAATCTGTGCCTTGCTTTGTGTTTGCTTTGTGCCTGGCCTTGGCTGAAGCTCTCTGCTCAGCACCCAAACACCAAAATAAAATTCCACTTGCCCAAATTTGCAGCTGCTATGACCCCAAAAAATAAACAAGAACCATCTGGGGCAAGGCCAAGCCAGCACTTGTTGTTTAAACCCTCCCATCTCCCCCTCTGTGTGGGTGTGTGTGCACCTGAGGCCACAATGCCACCAGAAAGGGAGCCAAGGGACACATCCTGAAGAGCAGGAGAGCCAGCTGATAAATCCTGGAGATCAAACGCATCAGCTGTGCACTGGCAGTTTGTTCTCCCTCCGGAGAGCGTGGCTGGGTGTTTTCCAAGGGATTAACTTCAAAGTCAGGGAGGTTTTTTCCGGGATAATTCAATAAAAGCCCACATGGAAATTCCTCCCTGGCCCCACAGGTGTGAGCTGTGTTCAGGGCAGGACAAAAGAGCTGTCCCTGCCATTGTCCCTCAGCTCTCACCTGTGCCAAACCCTCTGTGCACAAAATCAGTCCCAAAATTCAGTCCAGGCACAGGCAGAGGGCAGATGCCTGGTGCCAAAGCCACTCAGAGCTGGTTTAGGCTGTGCTGTGTTCCAGGGCGAAAAAACGGGGCCAGACCTTCCAGGTGACACGACAGGGACACTTTAATGCTGAAAATGCAGAGCCCCCAGCACCTGCCTGGGCTTGCTGTGGAGGCAGAACAGGCTGAGCAGGCAGCTCCTGTCTCCTTTGGAGGCTCAGAGGAGCCACTGCATGCATGCATCCATCCTTCCATCCTTCCATCCATCCCTCCATCATCCATCCATCATGCCTCATCCATCCTTCCATCCACCCATCATCCATCCATCCCTCTCTCCATCCACCCATCATCCATCCATCCCTCTCTCCATGCATCCATCATCCACCCATCATCCATCCCTCCATCCATCCATCCATCATCCATCC
>VWZV01013379.1:1879-86244 GCA_013397155.1 Irena cyanogastra | reverse complement strand
TCCATCATCCATCCATCCATCCATCATCCATCCATCCACCATCCCTCCCTCCATTCCTCATCCATTCCTCTCTCCCTCCCTCCCTCTCTCCATGGCACTCCCATGGGATCAGAGCCAGCAGCTCCCCAGGGGCTGAACCACGACCCCTCTGCTGAAATCATCACTTAAATAAACATCTGCTGACCCAAAGGGGAAATGTGGGAAATGTGTGCCCAAAAGCACCAGGCAGAGAGGGATCTGCATGGAAAGGCTGGGACACAGCAGTCTTTCCTCTGCTCCCACTATCAGGTCCTGAGGGATGATTTTCTACATTGAAATATTTCTATAATTCTATATATTTTATATATCTTAATATATTCAATATATTTAACACAATTATAATATAGTTAATATAGTTAACATAATATGCTATTACTATTAACACACAATGTTTTATCGATATTAATAATATTAATATATTTATATGTTAATACTTTTATATATTAAATGTATTTTCTATATTTTTCTCTATATATTTCTATATATGTATTTCTAGATTAGAAATATTTCTATATTTCTGCATTTAATAATTGCAGATTTATATTTTTCCCTCCCGACCCCACGCACAGAGGTGATGAATTTGCTTCTCCCAGCTGCTCTGTGCTTTCCCTGAACTCTGCATTCCCTCAGTCTCCGCAGATTTTGGCAAACGGGTGTACCAAGGAGTGCGAGTGAAGCACACGGTCAAGGATCTCCTGGCTGAAAAGCGATCCCGGCAGAGCAGCGGCTCCCGCTTCAGCGTGAGTCCCGTCCCGTCCCGTCCCGTCCGGTCCCCCACCCCCTTTTTTAACCCCATAAAGTCCCAGCCTCTGCTTTAAAGGGACTTTGAGGCACTGCCAGTATTAATAGAATTAATATAATTAATAATGCGTGCCCCAAAACATCACTGATGGCGCTTTCATTTTCATCTCTGTGACCCTTCAATGCCTCAAAGCCCTTTTTTTTCCTTTTCATCCTTTTTCAGTGATGATAAACTCCTCTTTCCTTTCACACCCTACGTGTGACACCTTCCCGAGCCAACTTCCTTTTCCACCAGCTACCCTTGGACAAGTCGGTGCCCTGAAAATAGCTGCTGTTCCCCGAATGCTGAGCTCCTTCCAGCTCCTCTGGGAGTGCCAGGGGAGCTGCAGGGATGTGATGGGCTGGAAGGAGGCCAAGCATCAGCCTGGAAGAGATGATTTCCTCTTAAAGTGGTTCTATGGCAACAGGAAACCCAGAAAACTGCACTACGTTGTTGTTTTTTTTTTTTTTTTCTCAATTGCCAGCCAGAAAAGCGAGGCTGTTCCCAGAAGGGGACACACTGTTGTGATGCCAGGATGTGGTGGCATCCCATGGCACCTTCCCTGGGTGCTGCTGGCACTCACCTGTGCTGGGAGCAGCTCCTCACTTCCAGGCTGGCCGGGAGCTCTGGCAGAGGAGTGGGAGCTGGAGCTGTGTCCTGGAAGGAGAGAGAGGGAGCAGAGCCCGGATCACTGGCAGCAGAACACAGAAGTTGGGACTTCTGATGCTTTTTTCCCCAAAAGCCGTTTGCCTCTGGCTTTTTTTAATGCTGCAGAGCCCTCACAGGGACTTACTTGCAGGTGTTTTTCTCGCTGTGACTTTCAGGCCCATTAACTCTGTGTGACAAAACAGGCAGGAAAAAAAACCCAAATAGGATTGGGCATCACCAAACACAGCAAAATCCAGCCCCAGATCCATCCCCACAGCTGCTGCAGGGAGGCAGAAGCCCCCTGAGGCATGGAGAGTCACAGGGGAGGACACAGTCCCAGCAGGCAGGTATTTAGGAAGAGTTCTTGGGGAACAGCTGAGAAAACAGCTCCTGTTGGTGAGATCACCATTTACCTGCTCCCCCTCTGATTCAACAGCCACGATGGAAACACCCGGCACTGTAAAATCCTCCCTGCTTTATTGCCCTCGGCTCTGTGCTGCAGGGCCCAGCAGTTTTGAGTGTCTATCTGATGCAAAACCAGCCCTGCTTCTCATTCCCTGCCAGGGACAAAAAATTATTGTGCAGGACAAACATCCGTATTTGCTCGGACATTTCATGAGAAGAGCAGCTGGAAGAGCAGCCCTGTTTGTCTGGCAGAGTACAACCCAGAATATCACCCAGGGGCAGATAACTGAGCTCCCCTCTGGCTGTTGTGGTGCAGGGTAATTCAGCTGCATCTTTTGTTTGGGGTGATCTTTGCTCCAGCAGATAAACCAGCCCTCGGCCGTTGTGGGTGCGAGGCCTGTGCTGAGCTGGGAGGGTCAGGGCTCAGCAGAGCAGGGCTTTGGGCTGAGCCTTCCACAATTTCCTGGCAGCCAGGCCCTGCACACATCGTCTGATGGGAATCGGGTGAGCTGTGAGGAATCCCACACAAAATCAGGATCAGGGCTTTAGGGAGGCTCTTTTCCTTTGCATAGCTATGAACCTGCAGTTGTCCTCTGCAGGGTGAAAGGATTCTTATCTTCTCTGAGGTGTGCAAGTGGGCACCTGCACAGGCGAAGCACTGCAATGCTGTGCTTTAAAGAGGATTCACTGCTGAGTGCCCAGCAGCACTCCCAGAGCAGGGACACACTCTCAGCACAGCCCTGCCCAGGCTCAGCTCGGCTTTTATGCAGGACTTTTATTCCTTCAGCTGCTCCACTACAGACTGGGCCTAGAGAGGTGATGCCCTGCAGCCAAAGCATTGCCCAAGGGCAAGGCCAGGTCATCATTTGGAGCTGGATCCTCAAATTCAGGCAGATTTGCAGGTGAGTTAGAAGGCAGTGAAGCAGCAGAGCTCTCTGGAGAAATCCCAGGCAGGATCTGTGCCTGGCCATGGGCAGGGCAGGCTGAGCCCCAGCTTATCAACAGCTGGGCACACTCTGGGCCCCAGGGAGACTGGGCAGAGCTGGGCAGAGCTGCAGGACATCCAGGCTCCCCACTCCCATGGCAGGGAAAGGAAGCAGTGCAGGGAGGAAATGAACGAATGGCTCTCAATTAAGGCTGAATAAGGAGCAAGGAGGGGAATGAAATGCAGGGCTCTGCTCTGATGAGGCCAAGGATGGGCTGCAGCACAGGCTCCTGCACTTGAACTCAGGCAGGTAAAGCCCTGGTAGCTCCTGGCACCTCTGGGACTCTCACCACAGGTGTGCACACACAGCCTGGCAGATCCAGTGGCTGTTGAACAGACAGGATCAAAGATTAAATGCTCTGGAAATTGGAAATGATCCCTGCTGGAGCTGCCAGCCGTGCCCAGGGACCTTCCTGTCCCTCCAGCAGAGCATCCCAGCTCCCATCACTGCAGGCCCTTGTCCTCTGTGCTGCTGGCACCTCCCAGCTGGGCTCTTTCCTCTAGAAGTGACCTGGATTTGCATGTGATGGCTTCAGCTGGGGACAGGTGCAAGCCCTGCCTGTGTGACACCAACACTCCTCTGTCCATGAGCCCAGGGGCTCCTTCCTGCCACCTCCTGTCACCTCCTGCCACCTCTGTGGCCCGTGTGGCCTGTGCAGGCTCAGAGCTCATTTCCATGCTGGAGCAGGGAGCAGCTGCAAACCTTCCCTTGGCAGCAGGAGGAAGTCCTCAGAGCTGGCAAATTTAATTCAAATCTAAACCTCTAAATTTGGTTGCCTGCTATGGCAGGAACCTCCTGTTTGCACAATGCAAACTGGCCAGAGCGTGCCACCAGCACTGGCCAGGGGACAGCAGAGGGACAGCAGTGCAGCTGGGGGCTCTGTACTCCTGCCCTGGGGGCCTGGGGCTCCCCAAACCAGAACTCAGTGGGATTCCAGAGGAGCAGATGCCTCTGCCAAGGTGCTTGGTAAGGAACTAGGCACTGGGAGCACCAGGGGTAATTCTCCTTTACCTGGGGACCAAAAGGAGAGGATGATAATTAATATTATTATTAATATCATTATTATTATTATTATTATTATTACTATCATAACCATTGCTGTAGGACCCAAACAGGATTTAGGAACTCTCTCTCCACCCAGCCTGCTCGTGCTGCCAGGAAGGGCCAGGTCAAGCAGCTCTGGGGCAGCAGACCCAGCACAGCTGAGCTGGAATCTGCCCATTTTGGCCACTCAGGGGCTCAGATCTCACCTTGCCAGGTTTGTGCCAACACCCAAAGGACTCCTCAGCACTCTGCCTGCTTTGAAGAACGCTGTGGGACAGGAGGAAGAAGCCAGTTATCTTGATACTCCTCCCCTTACAGCTCTGCACGAGACCTTCACAATCTCTGCTTAGCCTACATCTGTTAATACCTGTGAGGAAATCATGGAGTCAAACCCTTCACAGCACCCAGGCTCAAATAATGCCTGTGAATTCCACTCAGAGAGCTGCCTTGCTTTGAAAAGTCATTTTTTTCAAACATCTCTTTATCTCTCGCAGGGCAGCACCAGCGCAGCGCAGCCGCCCTTTGGCCAAATGCCAGGTGAGGTTTTCCCTGCACTGCCAAACACCTTCCATGCCGGTGGGAGGGTTGGCACAGCCCTTCTGTTCTCCTCCAGAGGATGTGAAACAAACCCCAGAGCGGGGGCACCCCTCAGAGAGAGCCCAGGAGGAAAGTAATTAAAAGAATAAAAAAAAAGAACAGCAATGATCTTGTGTAAAATCCTCAAACAGAGTAATTAAAGTACTTCCCGCCTCTTTTAGCAGAGGAGCCATACAGAATCCCTCCTTTTCCTCCTGTGTTTTCCCATTTTCCCCGGAGTTGGAGAGAGAAAGCCCAAAATCAGGAGCTGCCCTGATTTATCCCTTGAGCTCTGGGGCAGGGAAAGCAGAGCGAGGCTGGAACCTCCTCCCCAGGGGCTGTAGCATAGCAGGGAAGAAGTCCAGGCTGGCTAAGCTGACCTCGATCTCCCTGCCCTCCCATTTAAAGCTCCCCAAACACTTTTGGTTTGCTGCAGGTGGAACCACAAGCACCTCTGGGCTCACACACCTGTGTCAAGGCAGGCTGGATTCCCGGGGGATGCTGGAGAGAAAAGGGCTCTGCTTTGCACCCGCACAGGACTCCATCGTTCTGTGGCAGCTGTTAGAATTTCCTTTACANGTGTGACACCAACACTCCTCTGTCCATGAGCCCAGGGGCTCCTTCCTGCCACCTCCTGTCACCTCCTGCCACCTCTGTGGCCCGTGTGGCCTGTGCAGGCTCAGAGCTCATTTCCATGCTGGAGCAGGGAGCAGCTGCAAACCTTCCCTTGGCAGCAGGAGGAAGTCCTCAGAGCTGGCAAATTTAATTCAAATCTAAACCTCTAAATTTGGTTGCCTGCTATGGCAGGAACCTCCTGTTTGCACAATGCAAACTGGCCAGAGCGTGCCACCAGCACTGGCCAGGGGACAGCAGAGGGACAGCAGTGCAGCTGGGGGCTCTGTACTCCTGCCCTGGGGGCCTGGGGCTCCCCAAACCAGAACTCAGTGGGATTCCAGAGGAGCAGATGCCTCTGCCAAGGTGCTTGGTAAGGAACTAGGCACTGGGAGCACCAGGGGTAATTCTCCTTTACCTGGGGACCAAAAGGAGAGGATGATAATTAATATTATTATTAATATCATTATTATTATTATTATTATTATTACTATCATAACCATTGCTGTAGGACCCAAACAGGATTTAGGAACTCTCTCTCCACCCAGCCTGCTCGTGCTGCCAGGAAGGGCCAGGTCAAGCAGCTCTGGGGCAGCACACCCAGCACAGCTGAGCTGGAATCTGCCCATTTTGGCCACTCAGGGGCTCAGATCTCACCTTGCCAGGTTTGTGCCAACACCCAAAGGACTCCTCAGCACTCTGCCTGCTTTGAAGAACGCTGTGGGACAGGAGGAAGAAGCCAGTTATCTTGATACTCCTCCCCTTACAGCTCTGCACGAGACCTTCACAATCTCTGCTTAGCCTACATCTGTTAATACCTGTGAGGAAATCATGGAGTCAAACCCTTCACAGCACCCAGGCTCAAATAATGCCTGTGAATTCCACTCAGAGAGCTGCCTTGCTTTGAAAAGTCATTTTTTTCAAACATCTCTTTATCTCTCGCAGGGCAGCACCAGCGCAGCGCAGCCGCCCTTTGGCCAAATGCCAGGTGAGGTTTTCCCTGCACTGCCAAACACCTTCCATGCCGGTGGGAGGGTTGGCACAGCCCTTCTGTTCTCCTCCAGAGGATGTGAAACAAACCCCAGAGCGGGGGCACCCCTCAGAGAGAGCCCAGGAGGAAAGTAATTAAAAGAATAAAAAAAAAGAACAGCAATGATCTTGTGTAAAATCCTCAAACAGAGTAATTAAAGTACTTCCCGCCTCTTTTAGCAGAGGAGCCATACAGAATCCCTCCTTTTCCTCCTGTGTTTTCCCATTTTCCCCGGAGTTGGAGAGAGAAAGCCCAAAATCAGGAGCTGCCCTGATTTATCCCTTGAGCTCTGGGGCAGGGAAAGCAGAGCGAGGCTGGAACCTCCTCCCCAGGGGCTGTAGCATAGCAGGGAAGAAGTCCAGGCTGGCTAAGCTGACCTCGATCTCCCTGCCCTCCCATTTAAAGCTCCCCAAACACTTTTGGTTTGCTGCAGGTGGAACCACAAGCACCTCTGGGCTCACACACCTGTGTCAAGGCAGGCTGGATTCCCGGGGGATGCTGGAGAGAAAAAATGCCTGCTTTGCACCCGCACAGGACTCCATCGTTCTGTGGCAGCTGTTAGAATTTCCTTTACACTTTTCCCCCCTTTTTTCTGGCCCCAGGCTCGCCCACCGCGGCTGGTTACTACGGCGCCCGCAGACCCTTCCCGGCCGAGCTGGATTTCCACAGCACCAAGCAGTTTGTCAGCGATGTTTACCCCTCCCCTCTGGGCTCCAAGCCCTTCTCCTGCGACTCCTCTGCCCCCCAGGGCTACCCAGCCCTCCTGGAGCCCTATCTCGGCGAGCAGCTCGGGGACCACCGTGCTCCTCCTCTCCCAGCTGCCACCAGCTCCTTCTTCAACGCTGCGGCCGTGCCGCCTGTCCTGCCATCCTTCCCCGGCGACACGGGGCACCTCCTGCTCGTGAGTGCCTCGAGGGTTCTGTCCCCAGGGCAGGGTCACCCCGTGTAAATGCAGGTTCAGTCAGGGGGACTGGAGGGGGAAGGATGTGGCTGTTACAGGAGCAGCCATGGCAGGGCTCTGGGGGAAAGGTTTTTTCTCTTTGGTTCCATCTAATTGTCCCCTCTTCCTGCTGGGGACATCCCTGGAGACATCCCACTCTGCTCTGAACCGGGCACTGCTCCCAGGCACGGGGGGAGATTTGATGATCCTGGTGGGTCCCTTCCAACTCAGGATAACTGACTCTGTGGTTCTATGATTTCATGAAACCCTCATTCCTTGAGCTTCTAGAAACAGCCCTTGGTGACTCCAGGCTCCCCATTCCTGCCACTTCCCAGTGCCACTCAGAGCCCCAGCACAGAGTTCCTGTAGGATCAGGGCTGCTTAGTCCTGTGGGACCCCGCTCCAGGCCCCAGGATGGGATGGATGTTTCCTCCCGCAGTTAAAACCCCAAACACTGCTCCAGAGCCACGGGGACAGATATTCCATTACCTCCAGGACAGGCTTTGTCCCTAAGGCTTTTCCTTGCCTTCTCTCCCTGTTTCCCTGCAGAGAGAGCCCTGGGAGCAGACCTCAGCCGAGAGCCTCAGCCAGAGTGACACTGCATGCCCGGAGCCTCTGCAGGCGCTCCCCGCCAGCTCCGGCTGCCTCTCTCTGCCCGAATCCGGAGCTGCTTCCCCGTTCCGAGGCTCAGGTTGGACCCCAGCCGTGCCTGGAGGCCAGCCCTACCCTCTGCACCCCCTTGAAGATGTCCACTACTCCCCCAGCTACGCCGCCACCTCGCCCTACAGCTTGTCCCAGTTCCTGGCCTTGGCCAACGAGCCCTCCAGGATGAGCCACCTGTGCCCGGAGCAGCCCCCGGAGCCACCGCACCTTCCCGACCACTCTGCCTGGGCTAAAGAGGATGGAAGTGCCCTCTGGGGGACCTACGAAGGCAGGAGAACGTATTGAGGAGAGAGAAGAGCTGGAGGAAAGGAAAACAGACCATTATAAAGCAAATTTTCCTTCCTAAAACTGCTCCTTCGAACGTGATGCTTTGTGCTCTGGTTAGAAATACAATCACTGGACACGTTTAGCTCAGGGTGGTGCCTTTTAGTGCCGCGTGAAAGGAATTTCTCCCAGCCCCGCTGTGCCACAAGTAAAATGCTCAGCCTGAAAAACGTCTGCAGGTTTTTCCTACCAACAAGGATCCCTCCTCAGATGGCTTTTCCAGCCTTAAAGTTCGCAGGTTCTGCAGGGTGTGGGTGCTGCCCTGCCTGCCGAGCCGTGCCCGAGGAAGCCTCGCCACCCCTGCCACCTGCAGGGCACCTCCCCGGCCCCGATTTTGCCCCGAATGAACCCAAACCAGCTGGTGGGCACGGGGCAGGGCGCATCCAGGTGGGCTGGCAGCGGAGCGGGACAGGTAGCCAGCCCCGGGGACACGCCGGGGCCCGTGGCCACTAGAGGTAGCTCTGCACACACGAACCCAGCGAGCCGAACCCGCCCGGAGCAGCATCCCGGCTGCTTTGTGCCAGGCACGGGTCACCCCCTGTGCCCTGGCCCAGCCTGTCACCCACAGCAGCAGCAGCAGCAAGAGGCTCTGGAACGTTCCAGCCCCGGGGGATGTGAAGGGATGAGACGCTTTCAATCCCTCCTTGCCTTTCCTCCTCAGATCCTGGGCCATTCGGGCCTTCCAGCACCTTCCACTCCCCTGAGTGCAGGTGTGGAGCCTCCAGGGGTGGCCCCTGCCCAGCCAGCGCTGTTCCCCTGTCACCTCAGGGTGTGTGGGGCTCTCCTGGCCCCACAGCCAGCCCTGCTGCCCCAAACCTGAGCCCAGCTTGGGCCTTGTTCCTCTCTCCAGCCGGGCTGAGCCCCAGGAACCATCGGAGCTGTTCCTTGGCCGGGGGCTCTGCGAGCAGGGCCGCCAGGCCAGGGCGGCTGTGCTGCCCTCAGGCCCTGAGCAACGAGCAGGGACAGGGTTCTGAGCTGTCCTGAAAGGGTCTGAGCCACTCAGGCATTCAGCTCCTGAGCAAGGCAGGGTTTTCATCGGCCTGGAGGTGCCCTGCAGGAGCAGCCAGAACTCAGCTCCCCCAGGGCTGGAAACAGCCACCATCCCAGCTCCCTGCAGCCTGCCTGGCCTGCACCCACCCACAGCAGCTGCAGCAGGGAGCAGCCCCGCTGAGGGAAGGGTTTCAGATCCCAAATTCCTCAGTGAGACCCCTCCCCTTCCTGCACAGCACATTCCTTTGTGCTCCGGGGCAGGTGGGCTCCTCTCCTGCTGGGATGTGTCCCCATAAAGCTGTCCCAGGCAAGGCTTGGCCTACCAGGAGCTGCAGGAGCACATTTCAGAGCCAGGAATGGCCTCACTCCCCACAGAAATCAAGTGCTATTTGTTCAACTTAAAGGGGAAAAAAAAAAAAAAGATTCAAACATGACGACAGCCAGCCTGAGCTGCTGGTAGATGATTAACAGCCCGGCCTGCTCTCTGCCTCACTCCCTGCCTGTGGAGAGGCTGTGGTCCCCAGGGAAAAGCTTAAAGGCAGCCTAAAAACCAAGATACAGCAGTGCTGTGAAGGGATGGTCATCCCAGAATGTGTGAGCCACACGCTGAACTCCCAGCTGCAGCTCCCAGGGCAGGCCAGCACTGAGGCTGGAGAGGAAAAGGCCGATTGTGCAGCTCAGGCAAACAGCCTGAACTGGGGGAAAGCACAAATAAACTCCAGTGTGAGCCCAGCACCCAGGCACAGGGAGGGAATGCTGTGGGGAGAAGTGGGGTTCAGGTAACTTCACCCACCTGGGTGCCCAGGGCAGCCTCTTTGTTAGGCCACGCCTGCCCGCTGCCATTTTGGCCCCGAACCCTCAGAATTTAGCCTTAAAACGTGAAAAAATGTGCAAAAAGCAAGTTGGTCCCTTGCAGAGTGCTCAGTGCAGGTAGCAAATGAAATATGAGAGGGCTGGAGCCCAGCCTGTGCATCTGAGGGGAAAACACTGAGCTGCTTTGGAGGCATCTGCTTCATTCAGGGAAAGATGGGTAAAACCCTGCAAATGTCCCAAAAGCAGAGGGTGGGGAGGGTGACCCCACCAAATCCTATTCCCCCAGACCCTCTGCTAGATGGGGATGTGCTCGGTTTCACAAAAAGATAGCCCATTTTGTGGAGCCTTTGAATATTCAAATTGAAAGTATCGCGCAATCATTGATTGTCAAATCATTGGTTTCTAGAGGTTTTAAATACTTGGCATTAGGAGAGAAAAACTCAAACTTATACCCGTAGGGTTAAAACAATAATATTGTCGGGATCCACCTGCCATTGCCACCAGGCAGGCAGGTCCCTTCACCCCCAAATTTCAAGCCTGACTCCTCTTGCCCCCTCGGCCAGCTCGTGGGGCCGGGGCCGGGGCCACCTCTGCTGCTGCACCGGGCACCCGGCGAGGCGCTGCCCGCTCCGGCTCGGCATGTCCGGTAAGCCCCTCTCTGTCCCCCCGCCGGCCCCAAACCCCGCTTTGGGGCCGTTTCGGGGTTCGCCGGGGTCACTCCGCCAGCGAGGCGATGCCGCCTGCCAAGGCAGGAGGGAGCGGGGAGGGCGGGGAGGAGGAGGGAGGAGGCGCGGAAGGAGCGGCTGCTGCCCGCGGTGCCAGCGCGGCCGGCTCGGGACGGGGCTCCGCGGGCACCGCCGGGCACCGAGCGGGGCTTCTGCCGGCCCGGCTGCGCTGCCAGCCCCGCCCGGGGGGCGACAGGGGACCCCGCACATCTGTGTGCCCACCCCGCACCTCTGGGTGCCTCCTCTGCATCTGTGTCCTCCCCGCATCCCTGGGTGCCCACTCTGCATCCCTGGGTGCCCACCGTGCACCTCTGGGTGCCTCCTCTGCATCTGTGTCCTCTCCGCATCCCTGGGTGCCCACCCTGCATCCCTGTGTGCCCACCCCGNCCCCGGCCACGCTGCCCCTGAATCCCAACCCTGCTCCCCGACCCCGAGTCCACCCCCTGTCCTTGTCACCCTCCCCCCAGCCCGCGCTCAGCAGCCTTTCCCTCGATACCCAGCCCCATCACCCTGCTCTCTGACCCCCAGAATCATCCCTCTGCTCCCTGACCCCCAGTTCACTTTTGTCACTCTGCCCCTTGACCCCCAACCCACCCTGGCCACCCTTCTCCCTTGCCCCCTGACTCCCAAACCCATCACCCTGCCCTTGACCCCGACCCCACCCTCACCACCCTGCTCCTCGACCCCAACCCCAGCCCAGCCTGTCCTTGCCACCCTGTTCCTGATTCCCCACCTGCCCTGCCCACCCTGTGCCCACCCTCACCATCCTACCCTTGGCCCTGCCACCTCAGAGCCCTCCCTGGCTGCAGGGAGCTCTGGGAACCGGGGTGTTCTCCTTAAATNTCTCTGTCCCCCCGCCGGCCCCAAACCCCGCTTTGGGGCCGTTTCGGGGTTCGCCGGGGTCACTCCGCCAGCGAGGCGATGCCGCCTGCCAAGGCAGGAGGGAGCGGGGAGGGCGGGGAGGAGGAGGGAGGAGGCGCGGAAGGAGCGGCTGCTGCCCGCGGTGCCAGCGCGGCCGGCTCGGGACGGGGCTCCGCGGGCACCGCCGGGCACCGAGCGGGGCTTCTGCCGGCCCGGCTGCGCTGCCAGCCCCGCCCGGGGGGCGACAGGGGACCCCGCACATCTGTGTGCCCACCCCGCACCTCTGGGTGCCTCCTCTGCATCTGTGTCCTCCCCGCATCCCTGGGTGCCCACTCTGCATCCCTGGGTG
The DNA here is from genome assembly GCA_013397155.1 of Irena cyanogastra. NCBI lineage: Eukaryota > Metazoa > Chordata > Aves > Passeriformes > Irenidae > Irena > Irena cyanogastra. Next base: position 74,458 of record VWZV01013379.1, on the reverse strand, counting down.
CCCACCGTGCACCTCTGGGTGCCTCCTCTGCATCTGTGTCCTCTCCGCATCCCTGGGTGCCCACCCCGCACACTCCGCCCCGGCCACGCTGCCCCTGAATCCCAACCCTGCTCCCCGACCCCGAGTCCACCCCCTGTCCTTGTCACCCTACCCCCAGCCCGCGCTCAGCAGCCTTTCCCTCGATACCCAGCCCCATCACCCTGCTCTCTGACCCCCAGAATCATCCCTCTGCTCCCTGACCCCCAGTTCACTTTTGTCACTCTGCCCCTTGACCCCCAACCCACCCTGGCCACCCTTCTCCCTTGCCCCCTGACTCCCAAACCCATCACCCTGCCCTTGACCCCGACCCCACCCTCACCACCCTGCTCCTCGACCCCAACCCCAGCCCAGCCTGTCCTTGCCACCCTGTTCCTGATTCCCCACCTGCCCTGCCCACCCTGTGCCCACCCTCACCATCCTACCCTTGGCCCTGCCACCTCAGAGCCCTCCCTGGCTGCAGGGAGCTCTGGGAACCGGGGTGTTCTCCTTAAATCCCACCCTTCCCTCCCCTCATTTTCCCCAGCTTTAGTTTGTTAAACAGAAACAAAACACCAAAATTTGAGATGAATAATCCCCAGCTGAGCCCAGCTCAGCAAACTGCCCTAAAGGCAGCTCTGTCACATCTCTGGAGGGACCCGGGTGCCTGTCCCAGCTTGTCCTCCCCCAGAGCACCCCGGGGGCACCGGGAGGGCTGGCAGAGGCTGCGGCAGAAGAGGACAGTGCCTGCAGTGCAGGATTCCCTGGCTGTGTGGGCAGAAGCTGCAAACCCAGCGTTGCTTTTGTGCCAGGGTCTCCTGGCACTGTGCAGCTGCCTTGGGGAAGGTGTTCCGTGCCCAGAGGTGGCACTGGAAGGCCGGGTTTAGCCCTGGCACTGCTGTTCTCCTGCTGGGAGTTTGGTTTTGGTGCCTCCTTCAGGGCTGTCTGCTCCCTGCTCTGGTATTTTTTGAGTGTAGAGACCAGTCTGGGTGTGTTTCCTTTTATTGTGCGGTTTGGATGAAAACACCAGCAGAAAGTTAGGACAGGAACAAGTGCCAGAGGAGCTGAGTGTTTTACCATGAGTACAACAAGTGAAAGTGGTTTTTCAGAAGTAAATTCTTTATCATTTCCTGTCCTAAAAATCCCTCATCAGGTAGTCACTGGTGATTGCTGGCTGGTTTTGGCTGGATTAAACACACCCTAAATGCTTGTTTGAAATAAATAGGGGTTGTACATGAGCAGAATAAAGAGATAATCTAGGCTTTGCAAGAAAGCAGTCATTTTATTGGTGTTTTGTTGAGCTCTCTGAATAACCACCCACATATTTCCATTGTTTTACTCCTGGGCTTCGTCTGCCAGATGAAACGCTTCCCACATTTATTTTCAGGTCCTGAGAGAGGCAAATATGTCAGGAATTTAAATGAATCCAACAGCAGCACCAGATGGAACTTGGTATTGGGAAAGCTGGAAGGGGGGCAGGGGAAGAAGGAGATAGAGAAGAATAAAACATGTGAATAAAACATAAAATATTATCAACAGCAGGATTTTCATGAGTGTCTGCCTGCCCCAAGCTGGAATAACAGGTGTTAAAGAGGCTGTGAGTGTGATTGCAAACAGAGACCAATTAGTCACATTAAGTCTAAAACTGTTCTCCACATAGAGCACACCTGAAAACCTGCTGGGTTTGCTGTTTGCTCTGAGATTCTCCCTCCCTGCAAAGTGTTTTCCCACAAATTCTTCCAGGAAAGCCCAAGGTGTACCAAGGTGTGAGGGTGAAGATCACAGTCAAGGAGTTGCTGCAGCAGAGGAGAGCACGACAAGCAGCCACCAGTTCAGCAGTGAGTAAAAATATTGTGGTGTTTGCTTTGGACCTTCTCTTTTAATGGTTTTTTTTTTGCCAGGACTGTAATCTCAGGGCCAAAATCGGAGTGCAACAGGCTGGTGAGGATGGGGGAAAGGAACATTCAGACAGAGTAGCTGCAGCAGTGACCTGAAGGAGTGAGAATCTGAGGAATACAGGGAGAAAGCAGAGCTGCTGCTCCAGAAAAGTCACCCCCTCCGGGATGGAAGGCTCACCTGGGCAGCCCCAGCCCTTCTGGAGGAGGGGATGGAGCTCTGTGTGCACACACATGTACACATTCCCTCTCATTCCCTCTTCCAGTCTTTGTAGGATTCCTCCAGCTCCAGCCACTCCGGGGATTTGCATAAAGAGCTTGGCAAATCATTATCTCTTCCTGGTTCATGACATTGCAGCTCTTGGAGCCTTTCAGATTTCAGCTTCTGCACTTTGTTGCAGCTGATTGCACAAAAATCAGCCTGAGATCCAGGGGCAGAGGGGTCTGGGTGAAGAGAATTGTCAGGGTTTGGAAACGCTGGGTCGCTCCTCCCCTGCAGCCCCAACAGCAGCAGCCTCTTCATCACAGCCAGGTGTCCCAGGGCTGCGTGGAACCGGTTTTCACTTCCCACCAGCACTTCACACAGCCCCTGTGGTGCCCACACAGGAAAGAGTGAAAAGTGGCAGTGAGCGATGTCACCTCGGTGGCCTGCACAAGGTATGGCCCGCCCCTAAACCCCCGAGGCTTTGGGCTGGCGGGATGTGCGCTGAGAAAAGCTTAACCTGGAGGCTCCATCTCTGCCTTGTCACATCTGCATCGGGGAGAAAAGGCACTCTCAGCCCAGAAGAGCCACTGTTTGAGGGATTAAATGCACGGGCTGTGCTAGGAAGTTGTTGCCAGGGAAATGAGCTGCTCACTCGAGAGCATCTTGAAAAAAGGAAATGAAGTGGAGGGCTGTATGAATTAGAACTGAGGGGAAAAATCCCAACAGTGTTTGTACTTGCAGAGTCAAATCCTGGCCCCCAAGCAGCAAAACTCCCGTTGCTTTTGGGATGGATTTCTCCCTTCCAGCAGGTCAGGTTCCTAGAAGTGGTTGATCTGTCTTGCTTCAGCTTCCAGCATTCCTTAAAAAACGAAGTTGTCCCTTGTCAAGGAGCACTGCCAGAGCTGGTTCTCAAACGACATCAGTGCAGTCTGGTGGGAACCTGCCGTGGTCTTTAGTTCATGACTCATTCTCAGTCATGTCCATCCCTACGAATTCCTTGGGGTTCCCTCCACTGTGGAATTCACGCTCCTGGAAATTAACACACGTTCGTTTCAGAGGCAGCTCTGCAGAATCGGGAATGCAGCAAAAAGAGAAAAGAGACTGTCAGCACGGAGCCGATTCAGGGGCTCCACACCGCCTTGGTGCTGTGGTTCCCAGTGCTGCCACCAGGAAAAATTCTGTTATGCACACTAACCGAATGTTCTGTCAATGCCCGGCAGGCTTTCCCAGCCACAGCTAAGAGGGAAATAAGGTTTATTTAAAGAATTTGCTCTGAAATCCAGACTCACCTTGCTCTGTGCCACAGCTCCTCTCCTCTCCTGTTTGCTCAGGTTCCTTGGGACAGCAGCAGCAGCATCCAGTTCGCAGAGTCTGTGTCTCCGCCTCACCCAGGTTGGTACAAAGCCCATCCACACGGCCCTTCCCGCCCCATTCCCAAATTTTCCCACAGCCCCGAGCCTTCCCAGCCCTTGCCTGCGGCCAATCAGCACCTGCAAGGAGCCCGCGGGATGCAGATGAGGAGCTCGGGAGCGCACGGCGCTCTCCTTTCTGAGGTTATTCCTCCCAAAGCGAGGGATTGCATCCCCTTCGGGAAGGGATGCTCATCCTGGGGGAATAACACCCTCGGGATAAAAAATGTGGGTGCCCCTGGGGGTCAGAGTGCCGTGGAGCCCCTGGCTGAGTTCTGTTCTCTTCTCCCTCTCCTGCCAGCATCCATAGGAGTGAGAGAAATACCAGATTTTCAACACCACCGAGAGTTTCCTCCTCCTGCCTGCAAATATCCAAGGAAAAGGGGGAAGGGGTGAGGGGAGGGGCACTTTGGGCTCACAGATCCCTCAATTATCCCCAGCCAGAGCTCAGAGGAAAGGCTGGGCAGCTGTGAGTGCATACATTGCATGGACAAGGAAATTGTTAAATCATCAATAGCCAGGAATCCATTTGCTTATGTTAATAAAGAAACGTGAGACACACCAAAGCTGACATGCCACAGCCTTTTCAGGCTGGAAAGTCTCCATCAGTTTATGTATTTTGGGTGTTTCTCACTCCCCACAGCCAGCTAAACACAGCCACCTTTGACCCTGCAATGTGCATTTCAGACCTGTGCCCTTCCCGTGGACAGGGCTTAGACCATGTTTGAACTCGGTGTGAAAAGATAATAATTCTGAAGAGGCAGATCTGCTGTGAGCTTTCCAGGAACTCGCCCTTTGGCCAGCAACACTACGTGGTCACAATGCCACATCAGCCCTGGCTTGCTCCATTTGTTCTGCTCAGAAGTTTGTCTCCTGCCTGGCTGTTTGGAGAATAAAAAAGCAAATTATGCTCTTGTTATCCCCTTTTTCCTGCAGGTGTGGCTGCCCCAGGTCTGGAGATGAGGCAAAGGCACATCTGCCAGGCTGGGAAGCACAAATCACTGCCTGGCACCTTCTGGGGCTGCAGACAGTGCACAGAAGGGAGGCCAGAGGGTCAAGAGTCTGAGGGAGCTTCCAGCTGGATCCCTGTCCAAAATGCCTGGGGCCAGAAGAGTTTCCAGCATTTAAAGAGCTTTGTAGCTGAGGGGGCTGGATCCCCAGAGTGACTCCCATGCTTTTGAGCATGTCCCTCGTGGTTTCTGCTTTCCTACAAAGTTCACCTTGCCCTTGAAAGACCTGTTTTAAATTCTGAATTCACAGGGTTACTGAGCAGAGGAGAGCACTGAAACCTGCCCTTTGTGAAGACAGACACTGATTAATTTGCTGCTGTCTGCTTTCCTTTCTCTCCTAGAACCTTTTGAAGCAGAACCCATCCCTCCTGTGCCCAGCTGCTGCCCCTCCTGGCAGTTTTCCAGCTGCCTCTCCTGCGAGGAGAGCCCTGGATACCTGGAGCAGCTGCTGGATTCCTGCCTGCAGTCGGATGCACCCTCCGAGCCAGCCTTCAGTGCCTTCCAGCAATCCTCACACTACAGCCCAGACACCTTCCAGCCAGCCCAGCTCTGCTGCAGCCAGGGCCTGGTGAGCTCTGGGAGCCAGGGCAGCAGCCACAGCTGTCCCCAAGGGGAAGGGGAGTCACCTCCTGGGGCAGAACAGCAGCCAGGTGGCAATCTGGCTGCTTTTAGGAGCTGGGATGCTCATGGGCTCTGAGTGCTTTCCTGTGGGAGCCCCAAATAAACTGAGAGGCTGCAGAGTGGGGAATATCCCTTCTAGAGGTCCTGTAGATGTTGTGCAAATAACAGCACAATTCCTGCCAGGGATTGTCCCTACTAACAGAAACTGCCTTTGGGTTTAGACCTCCAAGATCTCCCTGGGCAGCCAGACCTCACTGAGAAAGGCAAGAGGACAGGAATTCTGGCTGCTGGCCACATTTCCCTGAAATCGCCTTTTTTTTCCCTTTTTTTCTCTCTCTCTCAAATTCCAGCCTGCCAGCTCGCCCAGCCCAGCTGACCTGCCCAGCCCCTGGAACTCCAGCTGCTCTCCCAGCCCATGGAACTCCAGCTGCTCTCCCAGCCTGTGGAACTCCAGCTGCTCTCCCAGCCCCTGGAACTCCAGCTGCTCTCCCCCTCAGCTCTCTCCCCTCACCCCACTGACCCCCAGCCCACCCTACAGCTGCCCCATGGAGGAGTGGCCCTGCCACCCCCCCTGTCACTTGCCCAGCCCTGCTTGCTGCTGCACAGCCTGTGGCTCGCAGAGCAGGGACAGCAGGGACAGCAGGGGCTTCCCCTGCCCCAGCACGGACTGCATGGAGCTCCTGCCACCCCTGGCCGTGGCCGAGGACTTCTTCAGGAGGGACAGGAGCTGTGACATTTGCTACAGCTAATGGGGACTGTGGTTTCACACATGCACTCTATCCAAATCAGATTAAATTGCCCATGAACTATGCAAAGTTGTGCTGCCTAACACAGTCCAGTTTCTTCTTCACTACTTACACATTTTTTTACACGATGCTGTCACTACATTGATCTACAATCAGGGGTGTTTTGTTGTTGGTGTGGTGGTTTGGTGGGGTTTTTTCCCTGGTTTTTCATTGTTGCTATTTTTTAAAATAAATCTGAAGCTGCCTTATCAAACACTTGTCATTAAACCAGCTCTTTTTGATACAAATAAATCATTTGGTGCAAATGCTGAAGCCTGGTCATTTTTCATGTGCTAAAGGTCAGCGCTTTTCTCTTCTGCTGCTGACCCAGGCTGCTGAGCCTGCTCTCACAGAGGTGAGGATGAGATTTTGAGCAGCCTGTTCAGTGACATGAAAGGTCTCACTCACCCCTTCCAGCAGATAAAAGGTCCCCATTTAATCCAGCATCCAGCTTTCCCCAGAGAATGCTGTGCATTACCCAGCTCTGAGCTGGGTCTGCAGCTCCTCACCCTGTGCTGCAGCTCAGGCTGCCCTGGTGACATTTCCCAGTGGTTCTGGCAGAAAAGGAAAAGCTGTTTGCCATGCCAGCCCAGGGTTTAGCCCACGGCCCCTCAGAGGTGAAATCCAGAGCCAAACTCCTCTGGCTGCTGCTCAGCACCAGCTTCCCTGTGGAGGCAGAGGCTCAGTGAGAGGCTGATGTTGTTTGGCAGCCCTTGGTCAGGTTTGGGCTGTTGATAAAAGGTTTTCAGCATTATCAGCTAAACAGGAGCTAAATGATTCATTTACTTTAAAAGTAGATAATAGGAAAGTTGCAATACCTGAGGATTTCCTGTTTCTTGCATAAACCCAGACCTTCCTAACACTTTGTCTTGTCTCCTCTTGGTGAGGCAAACTCAGTTTCTCAGCTGAGAAGAAAGAAAGAAAGAAAGAAAGAAAGAAAGAAAGAAAGAAAGAAAGAAAGAAAGAGAAAAAGAAAGAAGCATCTCTCCATATTAAATTCCACAAAAAAGAGAAAATAACTACACCTGTGAAGAGAAATACAAATTCTATCCAGCTGTTTGCTCACCTCATCCAGACACTTCCACACTGAACTGAAAACCATTCCAGTTCCTTTACCTTATGTAAAGTAGTGGGTTTTTTCTCCCCAAAACATGCTTTAAAAATATTTTGACACCTTCAAATAATACCTCCCATTCTCCCCTGATTAATCTCAGCATTGGCCCAAGTGATAAATTCATGAGGTCACAGCAATATATATATATATTAAAAATTATATAAAGAGTTGTAACTTTGCAGCAGTTAAAGGTGTGATCACCCCATGCAGGGACACCCCATCAAGTGTCATTTTAGTCATGCTGGCAGCTGCTTCAGCCCCTGAGTGATATTTTGGGGCACTGAAGGGCTGAAATTCTGCCCCAGAGCTCACCCAGTGCCAGCTACTCCTGCCTGCTGCCTCAGGAGTGGGCACACCTCGAGCCACACGTCAGAACCTCTTATCAGCAGCAAGAAAAAGCCAGGAGACAAGGCTGAGGCAAGAAATTGGAAGCTTCTAGAGGAAATGGGGTGCCCACATCCTCCCCATGGCTTGGCAAGGTTGGCCTGAGCTTGGCAGAGCCAGGGAGATGCTCTCAGGAGTACAAGGGCACCATGAAATGGTAAATAAGGGTTCAAGAACACTCAACGACACATCTCACAGTAGCAGCCTGAGTGTGCACAGCAAGGAGGGCAAGTGCTGGAGTCTGACAAGATATCTCTGGCTCCAGACGAGGTGGATGTGTAACTCTGATAGGTTATGGGCAGATTGCACACTTATCAATATCCTGTGGTGTGGATCCTCCCCAGGACTGCCCTGTGCAAGGGCTGTGGCTGTGGCCATCCCTGATCCCACAGCTGGGCACAGCCACTTAGCAATGTCAGCACTAAAACCCCCCTAAATCCCATCCTTGTCCTTGGATGATGCCTGATCCAGGCAAAAAACCCCTTCCTCAGTGGAGGAGACAAAGATATTTCCAGCAAAATGTTCCTACACCCCAAAATCTCCAGGTTTTTCCATCACATAAGCAGCACCATTTCCATCCCCTACATTTTCTTCCTCTTTCCCCGCTGCTCCTTCTCCAGTGGTTTTGCAATCCACCTGTGCCAGACTGAAAACATGTTTGAGATGCTGTCTCCACCTCCCTGTCAACAGCCCCAGGGACACACTCAGGACAAGTAAAAGCTTGCTAGCTGTTGACACAAGGCCTTGCTGACACAAGAAAGGGAAAAAACACAACAGAGGAGCCATTCAAAGGCTGATAGTGCGTTTTCTGGCTGTGAGAAATGTATTATTTCCCTCCTTTATCCCTCTCAAAAATAAAAAAGGAGCTAAAGGAAATAGCTAAAACAAGACTGGCATTTCATCAGTCCGTGCCAGGTGAAGGCCTGACTGCCTCTAAAAACACAAACCCCAGGATCATCTCGTGCTTACAAAGCCATGAATAACTCCAGAAGTCACTCACAGTTACAGAGAAAAATAAAAGGTTCTTATTTTCAGCTTCTCTACCAGAGAATTTGATCTAAAAGTTTCACTTGCCAACCGACTGACAGCTTTTCTATGGTGCCACTTCAGAACGTTTGTTTGGTGATAACGAGCCTTTGTTATTAGCAACTTATCCAAAGCCACAGGTAGGAAGAGATAAACTGTGCAAATAAAGGGATATCACACACTGCCAGCAAGGCTGAGCTTACAGAAGTTACACTTCCCCTGAAACAGCAATAAAAAATTGAAGGGTGAACTGTGAACTGCTTAAATCAGAGAAATTCACCCCGGCAGAGAAGACACTCAGGACAGGTTTGAGACTGAAAAGTGATTTTCTTCACAGCCAGGCCAGCAATTGGGAAAGGGGAAATTGTTTTGCACACAGGGGGAAGCAGCAGCTTCCAACAGTCTGGTGGCTGCAGTCCAAAGCCAACAGGAGCAGCTTGTGGATTGTGGATGCTTGCAGAGCAGGCCCCTGCTGGCTGAGCTTTGGGAAGCTGAGCACAGAGAGGAGGAATCCTGGAGCTGTCATGGGCTCTTCCCACTGCAAACCTCATCCAGCAGCTCCCAGCAGCACCAGCTGCCAGGGTGGTGCTTCAATGGAGCCACATCCCCTAAAAGGATATTTTCCCTGATATTCTGGAGCTGGCAATGATTCCAGACTCCCTTTAACACTGCTATGTATGAAACACCCAAGAGATGACAAAATAAAGAGAAAAGCCACTTGAGGAAAGAAAGCTCCTGTATTTTTTTCACTCACTGCCAAAGGATTTCAGTCACCTCACAGATATTTCTAGATGGCAAAAGGCTTTTTACGTTTTCACGTGCTGCTCACAGTTTGACAGTTCTGCTGCTGGCAGGTTCCAGAAATTGGTATTTTATCCATCATTTTGCCTTGACACACAGTACTAACTCCCTGATACAGCTCTCATTCCATTCAGGCCTTGTTGTAACATCCCTCCAAGTGACACAGCACAGGCTTTGCTGGCCTGTGCTCAGATACATGAAAATTTATGCAAACACATGCAAATACACGTCTGCTTCTCTGTCAGCAGGATTGCAGATATGTGTAGTGAGAGGCAATGGCCCCACAGCAGAGAGGAGGGCTGGAAAATCGAGACCTCTGCATTTCTTAGGAGCTTTTGTTCATGTCAGTTGTTCAAACACTCCAGGCCTGCCTCAGGAAATGCCACTGAGGCAGCCAGCGGGTGCTCAGGGAAGTGGCTGCAGTGATTTAAGAGCTCTGCCTTTCATCTTTCTGCTCATCCTGCTGGAGAACAGCATCTGTGCACACCAAGAAACAGCAAAATCCAAAAATACAGCTCAGAGTGAGCCCTGAGGACGGGCCAGCCTCTGCCAAAACACCTTGCAGAGTCACTGATTGCACAGCAATTCACAAACCATTTCACAGAAACGCTACAAAGAATCTGCTAAACCCCTCTCAGGTGGGACGGGAGCAGGAGAGCACTCACCCCTTGCACCCTGACCATGCTGTGCACACACCCACAGCGGTTTGCTGCCCTAAAAGCTGCTGGAGACCCAAAGGAATTCTCTGTCTCCCACACAGGTGAGGTGAGCTCCCCACCTGAGGGGCTTCCAGAGCTGTTTGNTTGGTTTGGGCTGGACTGGGTTGGAAGTCTCCCCTCAGGAGCCACTCAGACCTGCCCCATGTCCCTGTTCTTCCAGCAGCTGTTTCTCTCCTTGGGCTGGGGTGAGAGCCTGGCCATGGGGAGCTGCTGCAGAGCCCTCCCAGAGTGCTGGCAATGGGGAGTTCCAGCTTGCAGGACCCTCCTGTGGGGCTCTTGGCTTTGGGTGTCCATCCCCTCGGGTGAAATCCAGCCAGGGCTGACTCGGGTTCTCCATCCAGGCTTCCCTCCCCTCGGGATCCTGCATTTCCAGGGAGCAGGGCAGTGGGAACTGCACATCACAGAGGCTGCAGCATTTCCAGCAGTGTCTCTGTACAGCCCAGACAGGGACACAGTTTGGGGCTGTCTCAGAGCAGCATTTCTAAACCTTTTACATCCAAACTGTCACCCTGTGCTCTGTCACCTCCTGCTCTGTCACCTCCACGGGTTTCAGCTGCTACCAAATCAAAGCTTGGCTGTGCTTTGAACTTATTTGGAATATTTACTTATTTCTGTAGCAGCTCCTTGATTTGCTCACCTCCTTGCTGGAGGTTTATTCGCATTCTCTGTTACCAAAACTGAGTTTTCAACCATTTGAAAGCTCATCTTCTGCTGCCTGACATGCTGCTCGTGGCCACAGGTTGGAAACACTCTCACCCCACCCTGGTTGAAGCCTGGAGGAGCAGGGATGTGCTGCAGAACCACCCTCACTGTTTTTATAGGAGACAAAAGCTGGACTTGAAGCTGTTCCATAAATTGCAGACAACTCAGGATCTGGCATTTCTGCGGCAGGAATTGAATGCAGGTGTGACTTTCCCTTTCTTCAGCAAATGCCTGACCTGCCAAAAAATGTGGAATTTCAGGAAGCACCATCTGGAGCCACCCAAAACACTCACACACACAATTATTTACGTGTACACGTGCAACTAAATAAACATCCAACTATACCAGGAATATTTTTATACCTGCAAGCACAAAACCCAGCCACCCCAGGGGCATGCAGGTGTGTTAGGGGGGAGCAGCAGTGTGGGTCCCATACCTGATCCCCAGCTTTTCCAGGAGGGGCCATGTGGATTGGCTGGTCGTTGTCCAAATTCCGGATGCTGGGGTCTGCCCCGTGCTCCAGGAGCAGCTGGATGATTTCCTCCTGGTTCTTGTCCCCAGGCAAAGCAGCTGCCATGTGCAGGGCTGTGTTGCCATGGGCCTAAAGCAGGGGAAAGGGGGAAAAAAAGGAGTAAAAAACCCAGATAAACTCCCTAGTGAGCTGCGCCATCTCCCCAGAATCATCCTAGAAATGGAGATGTGAAATGAGAGAAGAATCCTCACTGGATTTGTCATCAGGAGGTGAGGGAGAATCTCTGCTCTGTTTCTCCCAGGCAGCAGGTTTGTGGATTCAAATTTTTTTTTCCTTTGCTAGAGCACCACAAATTGGGGGGCTTTGATGCTTTAGGTGTAGGTGATAAATAGCCCTGAAGCAGGAACATTCCCTGGTTGCTGAAATCCCCCCTAAATCACAGCCTCATGTATGATTGCTCTGAAATTGCCCCTAAAACTGCTCTGAAATCCCACCTACATCATAGCCTCATGGAAACAGAGAGCTGGGGAGTTACTGGAAACAGAGAAGGCTGTAACAGGCATGGGAATATTTCACTGGGAAGCATTAAATTGGATTATAGACACCAAACACATCACACAAAGCTGCACACCACCAGACCCATTTGTGCTCCACGCATCCCCACTGCCCCTTTGCCAACACTTCCAAGAGCCAGGAAAATTCAAATTCCCAAGGTCAGGCATGGATTGGCTCGGTGACAGGTTTTGCACAGGGAGGACAGAGCTGGCTGTGAAGCCAGGCATGGATGGAGGCTGCTGCAGAAGCTCTGGTGCCACCAGACCGTGTAGAAATCTGTGCCCTGTCTGGTCAGGTATGACTGGTAACGGTTGTAAAGGAGAAAAAGCTGATAAACAAAAGCACAAGGCAAGGTATTTTTAGTCTGCAAGAGTCTCATTGAGGCAGCTGCTTGTTTTTTTCTTCTCAGAAATGATCATGGGTTTTGTCATGGCATTGGGATGGTTGGACACAAATTGCAGCCTGTGTTAATATTCCAGCTGTTAAAATGTGAAATGAAAAATGGGATTTTCAGGTGGTGTTAACCACAGAGACATCAGGGAGAACTGAAGCAGAAAATAAAATTGCAGAATTTTAACAGTTTTTCTTCAGACAAGGTATGTTTTACAAGCCCTGAATAAGCAGATCCTTGTCAAGTTTATTATCCCAGAAAGCCAAAGGATGGTTACAAGCTCTTTACAGGATTTCTTGTTAAAATGGAACCATCTGCACTTAAGAGCTTCCAAATCCAGGCATGGGCTAAGATAATGAGGCAATCTGACAAGACCTGACCTTGAAGCCTCAGGTTAACTTTAATAGTTCTTATTTGAGACAAAGTGGGCTCCAGGAATCCTCCAGATGAAAAACACCTCCAAGGCTTCCATACTTTTCTCATTGTCGCAGTGCCGTGGAAAGAGATTTGGAGTGAGACAAGCACAAGCAGTGGGTGAGCCAGGGAAACCCAAACATGGCTGTTTCCTTGTCTCCTTCATGCTTTGAAGAGCTAAAAAAGCCAGGATTTCTCCCTGCCCCAGACAGCTCAGCAACAAGACTGAAGACTCCGAGTGATCCTATCACAGGAGGAAGCTCTCCCAGGATTGTGATCAAGAGACAACAGAGACTCCCATGGACAGGCTCTCACCTGCCTGAAGGGTCTTTAAAGATACAGAAGGAATGCAGTGAAAAGCCCTTCACTGGACAGAAAAGCACCAGCTCGGCCCATTACCCACATACACAACCCAAAATATGTTTTCTCCAGTCCAACAGAAATCTGGAGGGGTTGAAAAAGTGAAGCTGCCCTTTGTCTGCCTCGGTGAGCAATGGAGTTGACAGAAATTCAGTTCCTTCCTGAGGGACACAAACTCTGGGGAGCACAAGCAAGGCTGAGACTGCAGCTGCTGAAATGAAAGCAAGGACCCCCAGCCTTGTCCCCTTCCTCAAAGGAGAAGGACAGAGGGGGAAGCACTAGAATCAGCCCTGCTGAGAGGGGCAGGCTGTCCAGAGCCAAGGCTCTGCCTGGTGGGACAGGGATGGCTCAGCTGAGGCTCCCAGGAATGTCAGGATTTTTGTTTGGGAGGAAGGGTGTGAGAAGATCCCTGCTGGGGATCTGCTCCCAGGTGAGCTGTGGGCCAGCTCTGGGGAGGTTTCCATCCTGCTTTACCCAGCCTAGGGATGGCTGTGCCAGAAAATCTGCAGATAATGCTTTAGGCAGAAAGAATCCCCATGTCCCTTGACAGAAACAGGAACTTTGTCCTTCCTGTGGTGCCACATTTGACAGCAGAGATGAATCGATACCTGGCTGCCCTGAAGTGCCACCTCTCAGTGTCGTGCTGCTGTCAAACCCTGCATCACTGCAGGGCTGTTTTCCCAATCCTCAGCCTAATCTAAAGTTCATGTTCCTCCTCGAGCGACCAACTCCCATGTTCTTCCTCCTCCCTGCTTATCGCCTCATTCTCTCATCTCCTGCTGGGAGAGGGCCCTGCTTTTCATGACAGAGTTCAAGCCAGGAGCTGCTTTCCTGGTGAGCTGTCTGTTTGCTGGAGAATGCACTTTGGGGTTGAACAGAAGTTCAGAACAGCAACTTTTGCCCTGTAAAAAACCCTGCTGTTGACAAATTTACCTTGTTGTTGACAAAATCTTTGGACTTGAAAGCGTTCAGCTCCAGGAAGTACCTGAGCAGGGAGACGTTCCCATCCTGGACTGTGTAATGAAGAACTGTCTTGTTGCTTTTCACATCCTATTTAAAAACAGAGAAAAACAATATAAAAAACCCAAGCCAAATGAGGAATGTTCTGCAGGCCAAGCTGGAGATATCCCATAAACCCATCAGAGGAAACCCAGGCCAGCTCTGCAGCTGATGGGGAGCATCTCCCTCCAGTGACCTCTGAGTGTCCAGTGTCTGCTCCAGGAACCCCAAAAGGCAGCACATAACCCTGCCAGCAGTCCCTTGGAAGGAGAACAGGCTTGGCCCATGTGCCAGCAGCTCATTCCTTCTCCAGTTCTGTGCTTTGAGCACCACGTGGGGGAGAATTCCCAGACAAACCCAGGGACACCCGAGCCCATCCTCACCCGGCTGTAGATGGAGGCTCCGGTCTGCACCAGGAGATGGATGCAGGACTCCAGCTCCCTGCTCTGCTGCTGGAGCTCCCTGTGCTGCTCCTCTGGCAGTGCCTGGCTGCCCTGGTCCCTCAGCAGGGTGTTGTGGGCCAGGACAGCACAGTGGAGAGGGGTATGGCCTGGAAAAACAATATGGGATGGAGGTGAGGACAGCGCCAGGAAAATACTGATGTGCAGAGAGAAGGGAGGGCTGGCACAGAGGGCATTCATTCAATCATTTATTCAATCATTCATTCATTCAATCATTTATTCAATCATTCATTCAATCATTTATTCAGTAATTTATCCAATCATTCATTCAATCATTTATTCAATCTGTGCAGGTGTTGCTGAGGCACAAGCCCTTCTCAGGTTTCTTCTCTGGCTCTATGGACACTTTTTGGGGCATTCAGATTTTTAGAATCCCCCCTGAGCCATCAGGACCTTTGAATTTTGTGCCATTTCAGTGCACAGACACATCTTTCTCTCCCCCAGGCATTTTCTGAGCCTGCTCTGGCTCCCAGCAAACCCCCCAAACCCAACGAGCATCAGGCAATGAAATATCCAATACAGGTTTTCACACCACTTGTGCAAAGGTTTTTACCTTCAAAATCCTTCATTTCCAAATCCAGAGGGAAACCCAGTGACAGGATAACCTGGAGCAACAGAGAAATGCAGAATTTTGGTTCAGCAGAACGCTGTGGAAGCCAAAATCAGCCAAAACTAACAAAATGCAAAATCAAACAACATCAGATAATGATAATTTAACTACAAACAAAGCCATTATTTGACACTAGATTCCAGTGCTGTGAATGTTTCCAACAGGGACATTCAAGATGATCTCATTCCCTGGTTTCCTAACTCCCATCTAATCATCCTTTTAGATTCTCAGCTCAGAACAGTAAAATTCAGTCATTGTCCCAGCTCAGGAGTGCCAGACTCCTCACTTTCAGCCTGGATTAGGCAAAGCCACCAGTAACACCAGGACATGTTTATTCTGAGTGATCCTTGACAAGGACAAATGAAAATCTCTCCTTGACAGGTGCAGCCAAACTTCATGGCCTAAAAGTTTGCCAACACTGACAATTCTCAGGCTGGGTTTATTTACTTTTTGTTTTCAGTATGCAGCAGTGTGTGAAGTTAAACCCTCAGCTTGTGGCAATGAGGGCACAGAAACACCAGGAGCTGTGATTTGGGGATGAGAATTTCTTGGATTTAACAGAGAATCAAAACTTTAAAACTCTTTAATATAACAAAATTATAGATTTAACACAATGGAGTTAAGTAGCTCCTCGTCTATATTATTACAGAGAATTTATTTATTTCTTTTGATTGAATAAAGCAAATTGTTCTCATTAATGGCTGAGAATTTTTGCAGTGACTCATCTGTGTCAAGTCAGACAAAGCTCAGGACAGAATCCTCCCCCTGAAAGATCACCCAGAACGGTTGGGGTTTGACTGATCTTCTCGTAACAAAAATAAAATATGTACAGATCAAATATTGACAGCTAGCTCTGAGGTGCTTATTAGAGATTAGATAGTTAATCCATTAGAAAAAAAAAACCCAATAAAATAAACAAACAAGCCATAAAGCCTTTCATGGCTCTGAGCACATGGAGGAGCGAGTCTCTGCCCGTTTTCCCTTTTTATGTCAAGGCAAAAAAAAAAAAACCAAAATCCAAACAAAACAAAGAAACCCACAAAAGAAAAACCAAACAAAGGAACCCTGCAATCCAAACCACCACAAGGCACTCTGCGAGGCTTTGTTGGCCTCATCTGGATTAAAAGCCTTTTTCCTACTTAAGGGAACACCTGGTTTCCAGAGAACTGCCTGTGTTACACATTAACTGCCCGCTCAGGCTCAGCTAACGAATGCTGGACGTGGTGCCAGCACCACAGGCACCCCTGGCACCTCACCCCTGTCCCCCGCCCTGGGGAGCTCAGCAGAGCCACCAAACTCTGCCTATGCTCGGCCCTGACATGGCTCAAGGCAGGTTTTTTAATTAATTTCATTTTCTGGCCAATAGCGAAGCGTTTAAGAGTCACAGGGTGCTAATCCCTGCTGTGGAATCCCTTTCCAAAATGCCCACAGAGCCTGTTTTAAAGTGCTCATTTGCTGTTCAGGGCTGGCACAGAGCTTAGGTGCAGCTCCTGTCTGCAGAGAAATCCACGAAGCAACAGGCAAGCAAAGATTTGCTCACATAAGTCAGGTTTTGAGGGAAAATCTGAAAAACGTGCCTCAATTTAAAGGCTGTGCCTGTCTGCAGGGTCACATCTCATCTCTCTCTGCTGGCTTGAGTCTGGACACAATTTTTTGCCCCTGTGTGGAGGACAGTGACCTCAGGGAGGGGGTTTACCCTGGTTTTAGAGCTCCCTCTCCCCACACCTCACGGCTGAAACAGCACATTTACTGAGCTGGGGACTGCCAGCACATTTAGAGCTGTGAGCTGCAGAAATAATTCCTTTCCCTGCACACAGCCACTAAGGAATTTTCCTCTGTAACAGCAGGCTGCAAACACAGTCCAAAAACAGGACTAAAACCCACCTTGGAAGTCAATTCCTGCCACAAGGAGCCTTTGCTCAGTCTCCATCTCTCACAGAGATCTTGCCTTTATCTAAAGGCACCAACATCACCAGTTAATCCCGGTTTTATACTGCCAGCAAGTAAAACCACGCCACTTCTCCTACCTGGAGGACTTGGGTGTAGCCATAGGTGGCAGCAAGGTGCAAAGCTGACTGCCCTTTGTTGTCCACGGCGTTGACATCTGCTCCTGCCTGGATGAGGTCGTGGACGATGGCTGCCTGCCTGGCAGTGACAGCCACCAGCAGGGGAGTCTGCAACAGCAGCACACACAGCTGTGAGAGCCAGCTCACACAAACCTCTGCCAGTGGCTGCCCGAAACAGGGGCTAGGCAAGGTTAGGAGAATAAAAGTGGGTATTTGTTAAAGGCCTTCAGTAGGTACCAGTCAAAGATGGATGATGGTCATGACTTTTTCAGAAAATTTTAAGTTTTGTCCATTTACGTATCAGGGGTTAATCCTCCAATTACATCTTCAGGTAGTAAAGTCATACACCCCCAGTCTGCTCCCCCCCAACTCACTTTTCTTTATACTTTTCAGGGCCTGAGATGGTGAAGTGTTCCTGAGTTTAAGGCCCACAGAGGAATTATTTTGTCTTAATAAAATGGGAGAACAGTAGCTGACAGGCTATGGAGCTTTAGAGTTATACACTAAATAATTGCAGGATTATAAATACATGAAAAATATAAAAGCTACAATCCTAAGGCACCAGCAGCTGCTGCTGGCATAAAACAAGGAGTGGGAAAAGTGCTGGCTGAGTGATGGCTGAAATCCAAAGGGTTGTGGTGCCAGGAATGAGCACAGCTCACAGGATGGTTTGGAATCCCACATGGCACCATGAGATGGGGATTTCCAGCTCTTGCTGGACTCCCTCTAGTGCTCTTCAGCCCTTAATTTGGATGGCAACCCAAACCCAGCATTTTTTAAACCCCGATTGCATCAGGCACAGAACAAGTCAGTTGGCTGTAAACCCTTCAGCCTCGGAGACTGATGCCAACACACAAATATTTCGCTGGACCAGTGTTTTCTCACATCACTCATGGGCTGAAAAAAAAATGGGCTCATTCTTATGCCACCTCATTTATGACCATGCCACTGAATTTTACAATCCTGCCACTGAATTTTACAATCCTGCCCCCACGTGAGCCCTGCCAGTGCCAAGCCCTCCTTGCAGGAGCAGAGGGGCAGGGCTGGATTTTTTTGGGTATCTTGCTGTCAGTCTCACCAAGCCTGCTCCCATCCCAACCCCTGGTGTCTGCAGGAGAAAGTGGCCCCTTTTTACCTTTCCTCTGTGCTCCTTGGCATCGAGTCTCCTCAGGGCTTTCATGCGCTCTGCAGCTGCCAGCGTGTGGGCCCGCAGGCCTTTAGCTGCATAAATATGCAGAATTCTAAGACAGTAAATAAAGACACGGATCACCGATGGGCCATGGACCCTGCTGGGAGCAAACAGTTTTACAGGGTAGCACTGCCCCTTTTGGGGTTTTACACCCAGAGCTGCACAAATCCATGCCACGAGCCCCAAAATTTCCCATTCCCACGGGAAGGGCTTCGTACCTCTGAGAGCTGCAGTGTCCAAGAGCCCCCAGCACTCTGAGCTTTGCCATGCTGCCTCCTTTCCACTTCAGCACCTTCTTTCAGCTGAGATTTGCCACTGGGAGGTGTCAAAGTCCTCCACCCTTCCCAGTTTGGGGAATTGTATGTATCAATCACTTTTTGGGGTGATACAGCTCTGAGTGTGTTGGTGAAACCTCACCATCTGGGGTAACAACCAGTCTCTCATTGATGTATTTGTAATACATCAACCTGTTCAATTCCCTCATTGACATATTTGTAATATATCAACCTGTTCAACTCCCTCATTGATATATTTGTAATATATCAACCTGTTCAACTCCTTAATTGACATATTTGTAATATATCAACCTGTTTTCAACTCCCTCATTGATATATTTGTTAAACTCTAATTTCTATCAAAACTCCTGGTGCGAGGGACACAGTCCTTACGTTTTGCACAAGACAAGGAGTTGTCACAGCCCATGGGAGTGGCTGGTGGCCCTTAGTGATGGGGAAAACACTTCGCTGCTTCACTTTGGTCATCTGGCTCTGGCTGGAGCCACTTCCATTCCCTCAGGTCCTACTTGAAGGGAATTCCAGCCCCCTAAAACAGGAGAAGACCACCCCACGCACAGTCACACCAACCCCTGGCTTCATTCTGCTCCAGACAGAAATATTTGATGCTTTTCAGGCAGAAGGTGGTGGGCAGTCGTTGCTCCCCTCGGGTAGTTCTGTACCCCAGAGCCACCCCTTGCCATTTCAGGAAGTGGAAATACAATTTCCTGGCTAATCTGATTTTCAGTCAAGCTCAGCATTAGCTGCGGCTGCACACCCACACATCCCCAAGGGTGCCAGGAGAGGATAATAGAGATTGAAGCTGAACTGCAGGAGCAAGGGCTGCTGCAGGAAATGCCTCCAGGCCACAGCTGGATCAAGGAATTCCTTCTTAGTCTGCTTCATGTGTAAAATTAGCACAAAGTCTGACAGCTAATCTCTGCTTCTAGCCTGGACATATATTACTGAACTAACTGATTGCTAAACCAGCGCTTGTGGATAGGAAATAAAACACTCTAGGCATAGCAAAGTTACTGTAGATCTTTATTGAAAAAAATAAAAGAATTTGTCTTTTTTTCTAACCAGAACAACCCAGAAAGAAATGATGAAACAGTTTCATCTTTGTTTTATGTTCCCACACAGAATTTACATACATTGGAGTGAAAGGAATTGAAAAGCAATCAGAGCAACCACAGGCTTGATTCACAACTGCTTTATCCCAGCTTTACCTAGGGAATATCTCTGAGCTTTATAAAACTGCAGGAAGCAGTGGTGAATCAAGCTCCTTTGAATTAATTTCTTTGCTGGGTTTTTCTGCAAATATAAGCCACTAATTTCAATGCAAACCTCAACTACTGCTCTTTTCCAACAACTTTGTGATCACTTACATGATCTAGTGCTTGTGTCTTCCACACTTATCAATATTCAATCAAAAAATACTCTTGGAAAGTCTTTAAGACTTTCAACCTGGGTTTTCAAACCTCACCCAGGCATGAACTGTAAGGTCACTTGAAATATTGCCTGGGTGGCAACTGGACTCCAGGTAATAAAGATTACACTAAATTATTTTGCAGTTAGTCTTGCAAATAATAAAATCATCTAACAGTCCTGGGCTTTAGAAAGCAGAAAAACCCAGAGAAATTGTGTTCACCAGCCAAGAGCCTCTCGTTTGTCAAGAAATCATTAAGCAGGGTTAGAAGGGGATGTGTCTCCTGAAATATATTTGCCTGTGGCATGGCACTCCTGAGCCTCAACCAAAATATTTACAGTCGCATTGGAGGGAAAAGTGAAGCTACTCATTCTCTAGGAAAGGAAATCAGAAAGCCATAAAGGAATCCTGTGCACCTCTGGGCCTGGGGAACTTTCCAAGGAGAGGCCACTAAAGCTCCCTGGCTCAGCACATCACACTCAAACACTACAGAAAGGAGAAAATCTTGCCAGATAACAGTAATGCCATGGATTCCTTGTTGGGCTGCAGTCCAGGTTCTGGAAAATCCCTGTCTTCTCAATGATCCCCTGACCTAGGGCCATGAATTGCAATCCTGACTCAGACCAAACTCCCAGATTTCAGTGGGACAGGATCTGTCCACTGGCAGCGTTACCACTAAATCAGTTAATCAGTTTAAATCATTAGCATAGCCACTAAATCAGCCCCACACCTCAAATTTGGCTATTTCAGAGCTCCAAACCCCTCTGCAGCTGAAAGAACACGACCCCAACCCACTGCTCCACACCTGCAGGGCTGGGCTCCAGGGGCAGACAAGGTGAGAGCTGCCAGGTACACCTTGGTGTGAATTCCTGCTCTGCAAACAGGGATCTCTGACTGCTCTGGCATTTAACTCAGCTTTATTTTCAGGCTACTGCACCTACCTGCACCAGCAGAACAAAGCTACACTTTATGTTTTCCTGATTTCCAAAGGAATAGGAAAATTTAGGAGAGAAAAATGTCAGTTTAGTCCCTCCCCTCCCCAATGTTTTCTAGTGGCCTAAACCTGGTGAGACTTCCTCTCTGGACAGCTCAAAGGCACACAAACAAGGCATCTACACAAAAGCAACCCTACTGAAGCGGGTTTGCCAATATTTAGAGGCAACTGTACCCTCACTATATGCTACAGCTGGCCTTGGCTACACTGGAATCCATCATTTTGAGACCATGAGGGTGAAAATCACCTTGTGGTGGTGCTGAGCACAAGCGTGCAGCCTCCAAACCCGCCCAGGAGAGGCAGCAGGAGCTGGGACAGCAGAGGAACCTCGCGCTGGGCACCAGGACAAAGCAAATTCCCCTCAAAAATCACCGTGTGCTAAAACTCCCACCCCACCCCGCCTGCTTCTCCTCCCTACTCAAAACCCCCCGAGGTGCTGGGGTAGAGCATTGAGCAGCCGAGGAGCAGCTGTGCGACCTACAGCCCTTCCACAGAGAGAGCATGGCTTAACACATACGTATCATTGTCTTCATCTTCCAGGAGCAGCTTCTCGATGGGCAGGGCGCCGATGGCTCGCCGGGCATCCTCCAGCTCCTGCGGGGCTGGCTCGGGGATGGAGATGGGCACGGGCACCAGCTGGGGCCCGGGGAAGGAGGAGGAGGCTGCGGGGTACGGCAGGCCGGAGGCTGGCAGGGCGGGCAGGGGCTGTGCCCACGGGAAGTAGGGCAGGGGCGGCTGCTGCTCCGTCACCTCCAGCGGTGGCACCGCGGCCGGCGTGCTGCTGCGGGGCTGGGGAAGGGCACAGAAACGCAGAATGAGCAGCAGAATGAGACGAGCAGCCTGCTGGGGCAGGGGGAGGATGCAGCACAGCCTGGGGGGGCTCATCCCGCTGCTGCCATCCCCCATGCTTCCTCGCCGGGTGGAGCTCCGCGCTGAGGGTGGCGCTTTTCCCCTCAGGCTCCCTCCGGCTTTCTGTCCCCCTTGCCACCCTCCCTGTGAGCCTGTCACACCTTGTGCTGGCAGCTGCCCTCTGGACAGGCCCGGCTTTGCTGCCACCAAGGCTGAAGGGCCCTCGCTGTGGCCTCTGGAGCGGCCCAGGCAAAGCCACATCCCAAAGGCACCCACGGGCCTTCCTCAGCACGCAGGGCCACCAGGACACAGAAATGGCCTTTGGGGCTTGGCTGGCTCTGCCTGAGCAGCCAGGCTGCTCCAGGGAAAGGAAATCAGCTCCTGAGCTGCACTGGAACGAAGCTCTGTGCCCTTCCCTCTAAAGGGGACCACGTCATCTTGTGCCAGCCAGGCACGTTTTGTCCAGCCTGAAGCCGAATATTTTGCTGTGTTTATGTATTTTGACCTTGCTGCTTTATCCTTTAACAGCCACTTCTGAGAAATTTATTGCCAAGTCATCCTTCCTGCCTCACCTGATCAGTATGTTTCCTGGAACCCCACTGACATTTGTTTTATTTTAAACTTGGAAATTAATAGTGAAAGTCTCTGCTCAGTCCGTAAGAGCAAAGAGAGCTGGGGAAAAGGTTGTGAATTTTGCCTGATTCCAGTACAACCACAACTTTTTGCCTTGCTCAAACCATATCACTGTCCAGGAAACTACGTGGCATGGATGCAAAGACACCCAGCATCAGAGAAATTAAATAAATTAGCCTAACTACACCCCGTGGCTCTTGCTAGAAGGCGGGAATTAACATAATTTCCAGCTCGGTGTTTTTGACTTACTGCAAAATTGGTGATGAGAGGCTGGGAGGTGTAAGTGAGGACAGAGGAGGGTCCCACCAGGGTGTAGCTGGGACACACGGGCTGGACGTACATATCTGCTGTGTAGGGACAGCTGCCAGCCTCGTGGGACACGTAGTCAGGGTAAGGGCTCCACTGAGCCAGGGGCTGCAGGGAGCTGGGAGAGGCCTGGGGCACCCAGCCAGAGGCCAGAGCTCCTTCCTCTGGGCCGGCCAGGGCAGGGCCAGCAGCGTCCACATCAATGCAAGGCTGGCCTGGAAAACAGGACAGGATTAAAGCCCAGCCCAGCACAGCCTTCCCCGGGCAGTCACAGAGAGGCAGGGATACGTTACCCATGGGCGAGTAGGAAGGGACTGGCTGATGGGGCAAAACGACCTGGAAGAGAGAAGAAAGAATAAAAATCAGAGGTGAAGCCCATCAGCATTAAATTCCATCACTTAGAGAAGCACAAAGCATTAAATTCCATCACTTAGAGAAGCACAAAGCACAAAACATTAAATTCAATCACTCAGAGAAGCACAAAACATTAAATTCAATCACTCAGAGAAGCACAAAGCATACCAGACATCAGCTGATTATCAATGCCGGGGTCTGAACTCTCCCACCCCACACAAGGGCCAGAAGAGCTGAACCTGCAGCCAGGACACACCAAACACCCACAATGTCCCCTCAGCTCAAGGAGACCTTAAAGTGTGTTTAAATCTCGTGTAGCAGAGAAAATCTCCTTCAGAGAGGAGCCAGCCCAGCTGCTGCCTGCTGGGAGGGCAGATGCAGGCTGAAAAGGAGCAGCAGCCAGCCAGGCATGGCTCTGGATGATTTCTTTTAGACTCCTGAACAAGCTGCCTCCCTTCCAAGCCACTTTCAGCCCCTGTGAATCAGATCCTGCCGAGTGCAAAGCACTTTCTCTGCTCCATTAAGTGATGGAAGGTGCTCAGCACACTAAAAGCACCCCAAAGAGAAATTAATGGCATTGCCAGGTAACCCCAGGCTACAAAATGCTTTAGAGATGCAAAGGTTTCTTTCATGGGCTGCTGGGGCTGGGCAAGCACGGAGCTCCCGAGGGAGAATTTTCCTCCTGTTTGTTTTTTCCCTACCGTTGTGGCTGCAGTTGCACTGGAATTATGGACATTCCCCCTTTTCCTCCTCAGCAGCTCCTTCACGGGCTCCTTCACTCGGACGCCTTGGTAGGGGCGAGGCTGTGGCTGCTGCTCTGGGGCAGAAGCTGAGAAAAAAAAGAAATTAAAATTTTATGTAACGTTTATTTTCCTTTCAGGCACCCCAAACCCACGGCAGCCTGGTGGCTATACCAGGAACACATTTATTTTATTCTTCTTTTCCTTTGTGCCCCTCAGTGCCACTGATCTGCAGAGCAGCTTTACACACTCCCAAAAGGAAAATCAGACCAAATATACCCAAAAGGTGACACATCAGGGATATAAAAAAGTAGAGATTAGACATTTAAAAGAAATATATTCACTGTTTAGGCAGAAGGTATAAAAGCAACTCAAATCAGGAAAACATCCTCACTTGAAAAACCATTTAAACATCATTAGTTGGACTTAAATATCTCATTTTGAGATCAGGCAGGTCCTGAAGTCCCAACTTAGAAAACCATTTAAACATCATTAATTGGACTTAAATATCTCATTTTGAGATCAGGCAGGTCCTGAAGTCCCAACTTAGAAAACCATTTAAACATCATTAATTGGACTTAAATATCTCATTTTGAGATCAGGCAGGTCCTGAAGTCCCAACTTAGAAAACCATTTAAACATCATTAATTGGACTTAAATATCTCATTTTGAGATCAGGCAGGTGCTGAAGTCCCAACCCAGAGCAGAGTTGTATTTCAGTTCTGAACAAATTTTGCTGATAGCCTGGCCAGGAGGTTGATAAACAGGAGACAGATCTCACACTCAAACTCTCCCTGCTCCTATCCATCAATCCTGCTCCATTTTGAAGAATTAAGCTTGCAGCCAGCTCCAAAAGCCTCTCCCAAAGCCATGTGAGCAGTGGGAGCAGGGGAAGCACGTTTCTGCCAGAGCCAGAATTAACAGCCCGTGTTTTCCCTGGAGTGTTTGGAGGGTTGATAGCAGAAGGGAGGCAGGGGATATCAAAGGCTGCTGTTTGTAAAGCCACCGATAGCAGAGGTGGCTGCCTGCCCCTTTTACTGCACTTTGATGTGCAAATACAGAAATTGATAAGTTTTCCAGTTTTAGAGATTGGAGCTGGCCTTTGGTTTTGAGGTACAGGTGGGTATCCAGCTCCAAGCTGAATTTTAAACTATTATTCCATGCAGGGAGCATTTATTTAGAGTCACATCCTACAAGAATGAATCATTTCACCTCAGATCATCTCTCCCAGCTACATTTAATTCTGAGCACACTGAGATGGTTCTGCTGCACCTTCCTGAGAGGAGAAAAATGGAGTTCTAAATACAGAGATCATAAATCCACCTCAAAAATCACTTAACGGAATAAACGTTTCTGCTCTAATTTCTTTTCAAAAATACTTCTTTCCCTTTAGCTTGGCTCTTTTATTAACACATTATACATAATTTAATTATGAAATCTTGATTGGCCAGTATAAATCCTTTTAGGAAAGACAGAACTCCATTTATGCACTGAACTCTTGCCTTTGTTATGCACATTAAGGAAATATTTTACTTTTAAACAGCTGTTGAAGCAAAGATGATTTTCCAGATTTTCCCTGATCTACCTTTGCTTTTTGTGGACGTTTTTGTGGCTCTTTAAATCAGGTTTCTTGCATTCCCATGAATCTTGTGGCTTTCAAAATGGAATTTTAAAAGAGAAGGTTAAAAGGTTCTTTAAATCTTTATACAAGCATCCAAAAAGGCTTTTAATAGAATTCACGTTTTGCTTTTTCAATTTAATTGGTATTAATTGATTTGAGGGCAAATACTAAAGAGTTCTGGTGTCCTTAATGCTGCGTGAAAACATCAACTCCACAAACCTGAGCTCTGCCAGAGCTGCTTGGCTGGCAGAAATGAACATTTTGGGGAGCATCACATCCCCAACTCATCAAAGGGCCTCCCTGCAGAATTAGGGTGGGGAAGGATGGTGGTTTCTGGCTCCAGGTTTGGGGGATGGGAAAGAAGAAATTTACTGTAAAAGCTGACAAATATACCTATTCAGAGTTTCCGGTGTAAGCAGAGTAACCCCAAAAAAAATAAAGAGAAAAAAAAAATTTAAAAACCAAAGTCTGCAGATCATATTTCGGTTCCCCCAAGCTGACCTCCAGAAATAAAAATAATGTGAGCACAGCTGCTTTTCCACTGCTCAGGGGCCTGTGGGGTCTGAGCCTCACAGACAGACCACAGCAAAATGGCTTTGGGGCTTCAGGGTGCAATTCCTCATCGAGCTAAAGACACATGGTCATTTAAAAATATCAGCATTTGGAGGAATAATGACAATTAAAATACCTTTGTAAAGGAAGAACCTGGATTTAGTCAGCCTTATATAAATATTTTAACAAACTATGAAGCTGTCTTGGACCGAGATTCCATTTTATTTTCATTTTAGTCCTGAGAGCCCAAGTTCCATTTGGTAAAATTAAAGGAATAGCAGCGGTGTCCTGGCTTGTCTCCTGCAGTTCCAGCACCACAGAACACCCACAAGCTGTAGGAACATTTTGATTTTCACCTGCTCTGTGAAGGTGGAGCAGTTTGAAACATCTCCAGCCGAGGAAGAAGAGAAGGAATCCAAGCCCAGCCATTGGGAAGCTTTGCCGTGGTTTCCACATTTCCTTTGTGCCCATCTCAGTGCTTTGGCCGGGCTGCCTCGGCGTGTGCTCAGCCAGGCTCCCTCCATCAATGTTATCACCTGGTGTATTTGCTACAAGTCCACAAAAGCCTTGAAGGCTTGTGAGCAATCTGCTGAACACCAGAGCTGCTGCAAAGGCACCAAATGGCTCCAAACATCACGTGGCAGCAGCAGAAGATGCTGGATTCCAGACCACGCTGCAGCTCAGCCTGGGAGCATCCCAACTGCCAAAAAAGGTTCTGTGGGATCTGTCACCTTCACTTTATGCAGACACACCCCCCTGATTCTCAAAAACATTGATCTGAGTAAAAGCCAGGCAGGGAAAGCACGTCAAGACATCACCAAAAATTCAAACTATCTTCCCCTACGCTTTGGTTTAAAGTTGCTGAAACGGGAGGGAAGAGAGGGGCAGCACAGCTGCTGGAAGGGTGCGGGCAGCCGAGCGTGGCGAGTTTCAGATCACTGAACTTCACCCACAGCACTGCCCTTCACTCACACACACACACACAGAGCTCACTTTCAGCCCTCCAGCCAAGGCCCAGCAGTTCATTCCCCTGCAGGCAGATTTGAAATACCCTGCTGCTCCTGCCCCAGCCCCTGCCTGCAGCAAGTGTCACTCTGGTCCCTCTCGCAGAAGATTTCTGTGCTCACAGCCACGAGATAAGATTAGCAACTGATCAGTGTTAACACTGCAAATAGTTTTCCCTTTTTTTCTCCTTTCACCCTCCAGTGTAATAAATAATTGGAAAGAAACACAATGGTTCCTCTTGTTTGCAGTAACACCGAAAAGCAATCGCTGACTGCAAACAACAAGAAAAATTTCGATTTCAATTAGCAAACCCCTGAGTTAATGGCTTGGTTATTGGAGACCAAATCACATTTTTATCAGACACAGTGAACTTTGGCTAATAAAAAGAAGAAAGAGGGTTAGTTTCATGGGCTTGTATGCTTGGAGTCAAATCAAAACCTTTTTACATCCAAGCCCATTGCAAGGGACTCAACATTGGTCATGATCCTGTCCTTATTCCCTGGCTAATTACCGATTTTCCCTCAAAAAAACCCAGGGTGATCTTTATCTCTGCTTTTTGGTCAGTCCAGGGCAGGGGAGCAAAGCACTGAAGTGCATTTAATTGCCCAAAATCCCAGATAGTGGCGAGACAGGGAGTCACTCAGAAATCTTCATTTCAATTCCCTCCCCATCCCTCAGCAGCCTTCAGGGTATGTCCTGCTTTTAATTAATATTTTAATTGATCCAACCAACAGTTAAAGGTGAAACACTGACCCACCTGCAAGTCCAGCCCCTGGAGACAAAAATCCAGTTATTTCTGCCAAGATCCATCTGAACCAGTTGTGGTGGTGGCCACAGGCTGGGGTGGCTGGTGAGCACCAGCTCCCTGGCACCTGATTTAAATTAATTAATACCCACCTGACTGATAATTCTCTGGCTGGTTCTGAGAGTGAATAACCTCATCAGTGTCAAATAAATCATGGAACAACTCAGAAAATATTTCTCTGAGTTCCATTTGGCCATTCCTTGCTTCATTATCTTTTCACTCCCAAAGGATACATCCCAAAGTTTGCACGTCCATTTGAAGGGCTGGACGTGCAGATTTTTGTGCCTTTGACACAACCCAAATTTCCCTTGAAGTTATAGAGAACACTAGGAAAATTGGGCTGGAGAGGATTATCATTGATCCTGTTCAACGCACTGTGGGTGGGGAATTCAGTGAAGATTTTTGCCAATGCAAAGCACCCAGCAAACATCTGGGCAGAGAATCTGCTCTGAAACAAACCCAGCCCGGAGCAGGGGCCAAAAGGGCTGAGTGATGGTTGATTGCTCAGCACAAGGAAACAAACTCAGGAGGGTCCTGGGCACAATTCAACAGCCTCAACATTTCACCTGCTTGGTGAATCCTGTTTGGTCAGGCCTCCTACGCTGCATTACAACCACCAAAGTCAGTGAAATATTAATTTGACAGAAGAATATTTTAAATTTATGCCCAATATCTTCATTTTCAGGTGTTGGAAGATTTTCCAGGAATCAAACTAGCCTTGGATTCAGGCAAATCCGTGTGGCCCATGCTGTTCTTGAGGAATGCTTTTGATAACTGTCCTTTAAAAAATATTTATCCTTCACACCTAAAAGGATCTAAATGAGTGGAGAGCACTGTACAGAGCCTACATTTTGTTCCTACACAAGGAAGTTATTGGAGATCAACAGATACAGAGTGGATTTTAGATTTTACCACTTGGATAGAAACCAAAATCAAGGGGAGACACAAAATGCTGGCTAATCCCTGCTGCTGTGATTATTCTAAATAAAAAACTAAAAGCTTTCAAGTGCCAAATGAGAGTTGGATGCCTTGGTCATGTAGTGATGAGGGCCACTAAAAATTCTCTGTTTCGGAATAAGAGAAGCCCTGATACAAAGGGGAAGCTGAGATAGACAGAAAGTGTCTTTAACCATAAGTCTCACCCTCAGGTCCTCATTCCTCCCAGCCCATAATACTCTTTCCATTTTAGTAATGCAAGCTTTCCATTTAATTGCTGCTGTGGTCATTCGTAGAGTTTGACACCTGCTTTGCAAAGCATGGATGGGCTCAACTTTTGTGCTATCCCTCTTTCCTGGTGGGGTTTTACCAAAATTATCACTCACAAGGTGCAGAGTGTTGCAGTTTCACCTCTCAGTCTCATTAGCTGATACTTTCAGGGTGGCTCTGTGCAGCCCCACATCTGTCATGGGGAAAAAAGCTTTTTTATTCACTTTAAAAGCGTTTGGGAAGGGATTTGCAGAGGTGTGAATTCACATCTCTCGGTGGTAAAGGGAATCTGAGCAGCTGAATCTCTGCCCGTGACTGCAATGGGAGCTGAGCACCCCAAAAAATTGGACACAGGCAAAAAAGGCACCTAAATAGAAGATTCCTGCAGAATTAGAATTAATTAGGCTGCAAAAGACCTTCGAGATCATCAAGCCCAAGCTGCTTCCGCGCTTTTCAGAGCACAAACCATTTGCATGGAAGGTTGTTTTAAAACATTTTAAAAAATTCACTAGGGAGGTAACAATACAAACAAATCAAGAGGAAATAGCTGGTGCTGCCCATGAATTTCCCACCCCTGAGGGGCTGCTGGGGCTGCTCCTGTTCCGCAGAATCCTGGGGAGCCCCGACCAGTCACTTCTCCTGGGCCGTGGGAGGGGAGGCTTTCGGGCTGAGCCACCCTCGGGGTTTGTCAGCGGAAGCCCAGGGCCCCAGTTGTGCAGGGGAGCCACTGTGCCGTGACCTGGGGAACATTCCCAGCCTGCAGGGCCAGCCAGGCCAGCAGCCAAGTGTCTGCTACAGCAGCAAATGTCCCAGCTTTCCTCGTGTTCCTGCAGAAATGTGCCCTGAAGGAGCAGGAATGAGCCCTGAGAGGTGCCCTGAGAGTGCCCTCAGGTGGGGTCACCTCTGCTGCTTGAGGGGGTTCTTGTGTCACTTCTG
Organism: Irena cyanogastra; assembly: GCA_013397155.1. Lineage (NCBI taxonomy): Eukaryota > Metazoa > Chordata > Aves > Passeriformes > Irenidae > Irena > Irena cyanogastra. The sequence continues at coordinate 44,553 of VWZV01013379.1, read as the reverse complement.
GGTTTTCAGAGATTCACAGAATATCCTGAGCTGGGAAGGACCCACCAGGATCATCCACTCTGAGGGAAATGGCCCGTGCAAGGACTGAACCCAAAATCTTGGTGGTGTCAGCAGCAAATGAGTCAAATCTCAGGGTTTCAGTTTGGAAAGTTCCCAGGTCACCTGAGCTGCCTCTGCACCAATTTCTGTTCCACAGCGAGGCCACGGGTCCCTGTGGCCTCAGGAACATCCGTGGGGTCACAGGTGGCCCGAAGCAGGTGGTGCAGGGAACGTGAGCTCCCAGCTGGTCACACTGACAGGGAACACAGGTGACACCAAATGGGGACACAGAGCTGCTGGGAACTCCAGCTTCCACTGAAACCTGCGGGATCTGGCACCTGGATCCCTCCCTGAGCTCACCCAGGGGCCTGCAGGACACCCCTCCTGTCTGCCTTCAGAGCCAGCACGCTGCCATGGCTCAGGAAAAAAGCAGCATTAATCACATTTCCATTAATCACATTTCCAACAGCTCCATTAATCAGAATTCCAACAGCTCAATTAGTCACAATTCCAACAGCTCCATTAATCACAATTCCAACAGCTCCATGCTGGAAAAAGGAATTCTGACAGAACTACGAAAGGAGGGAATTCGAGGATTAACAAGCTCAGGGGACACTGGCCAGGAGTTGTCTACAAATTATCATCAGGGAATGACTGACAAAATTTGACTCGGAATTCCTGCAAGTGTCAAAGGAAAAAAGCAAAATAAAAACACCAGTTCATTTCCCAATTTCCTCCTACCCAAAGCATTGTTGTTAGCATTGCTTTGTCACTGCAGGAATTAAAAAACCAGCCCAAAAAAACCATTCAGGGACTTCTGGGATGGAAGAGTAGCATCAGGATTTGGATGTAATCATCTTCCAGTTTTATCCACATCTTCTCCTGAAAACTGCTCAAGGTGAGGGGGGAAATACAAATCAATCTTCCCCAATACCCATTTGAACTTCCAAAATGTTCAGCTGAAAAGAAAGCAAGAAGGAAAAAAAAACCAGAGGAAACGGATTTCAGAGCTCACAAAGGCACATGGTTGGTTTACTACACGCAGAAGAACAAGCTACAAGCTGAGATAAAAAGATGAGCAATGTCAGATAAGTCACTGGCAAGGGTTTAAGAAATTAATTTTTCCACTTAGGTGTGTTGTAGCAATGTATGCTAATGGAACAGCAGGGTGAGAGGCAAAGGTGGCAGCACAGTTGTCGAAATGAGCATCACCTACTGATGACAAATGAGATGTGATGGTGATAAGAGTGAGAATGAAAACCTTGCAAGAAGCAAACACCTACCTGGAGCAGGATCAGTAAACTACTCCAGCAAAGGTGGGCCCAGAGGAGTGAAATTGTCTTGAAAACAAGAAAACTGATTTCCTGTAAAGTCATAACTGTATTGCCCTCAACTGCTTTGTTACTTATCTTTTTTAATTAGCCGAAAGAAGTACGTATCAAAAAAAAAAAAGGCAGAGAAATAAGATTTCTCACAGGTTTCACTTTTCAAAAGGAAAATTTTCTGCTACGTAACCACCGTACCCTTTGATATAATACCTGCATCCTGTTATTGTTTTTATGAATCATAGTCTTCCACTTGATTCATAGTGATGAAAGCCAACAAAGCAGCCCTGAGCTCATATCCCTGCTGGAAAATGAGCATCACACCTCAGCACTGCCTCTCTCGAGCCATTCCTGAGCATCCCCTCCCTTGCCACTCTCTGCTGGCTTATCCCTCACAACCCCCAGCTGCCACCAGAGGTAGGAAAAGCAAATCAGAGCTCACTTACATTTTTGCCAGTGCATTCTGTGGTGGGATGGAGCTTTTTCCCCCCTTCCTGGGCTCTGTGTGTGTGTGTGTGGCTCCTGGCTGGGGATGTGACAAGTGAGGCTCAGGATGTTTCTTTCGGCTGTTTAAAAGCGCCGTGTTCCCGCTGAGCCCGGTGACATCATCACCCCTCCAACCACAGCCACTTCTACATTTTCCCTTTGCTCTCTGCTTCTTCTTCTTCTTCTTCTCCTCCTCCTTCCCCACTCTCAGCAGCGAGCCCTGGGAGATGTTCTGCATACAGAAGGTGGCACCGAGCTGGGTTTGAGCAGCCCAAGGGGGAACCTGTCTCTCCTGGGATTTTCACCACAAATTTGCAAAATCAGGGCAGAAGGTTGGACAGCAGCAAAGGTGTTTTAGGAAGATTTTGAGCTCTTGTGGCACTAAGGATGATTTTTTTTCTCACATTCTGCTGCTCTGGATGGCACAACTCTTGTCTGCACACGGCCAAACCGGCCTCCAGGCCATGCCAGCCTGGCCCTTTAAATGTACAACCCTTCTAAAACCCAACATTTGAGTGTTTGCTCCTGCCTTGTGAGAATCTCAACTCCCCGGGGCCACTAAATTTGAACTTGTGAGGAAACACCTGTAAACACTTCAAGCCCCATTAAGCCAGGACGTCCTTCATTTAAAAAAGAAACCCCTTTTTTTCTCTGTTTTGTTTTTATCAAAATACAACACTTCCTACCCTTCCAAAAGAGCCTGCAAAGCTGAAGAAAGGCCATGGGAGCCTGGAGAAGTTCTTGGCATTAATGGCAGCACCATTATCATCCACACCACGAACACAACCCTCTTCCCCTAAAAATAGACCCCTGGGATCAATTTTCACAATTAACACCAACTTAGGAGCTTCATTCCCAGAGAAATATTTGTTGGAGCTGCACAGTGAGATGAGGATCTCATCATTCCCATGTTGCTGTTCAGTTTTTAATCATTCCCCAAAAATTTGCTCTCCCAGATTTCTCTTCCCATAAAAAGAGCAAGGCAGGACCTGGTGGGAGTTTTGGCCACAATTCTGCTGAAGGAATTTTATGCCTTCAGGTGTTTCAGGCACCTCTTGGGAACAGATCCATTCTGTGAACCATTTCACAGCAAACCAAACTGCATTTAGTGGGGAAGCACAGATTAATCAGATGAATACTTAATTGTACGCACTCTACTTCAAAGACTTGTCCAAAAACCAAAAAAAGAAGCAAACCCCAGAGCAAGTGGAGTGGAAAGAATTAAGGGATGTGCATGTCTGCCCTCCAAACCAGCCCCGACCTCCTCTGTTCTCAGGCACCAGGGCATTGTTCAGCCACATTTTGCATATCTGAATTACTGCTGAGTACCAGCCCCACGCTGGGACATCCTCCCTGCTGCTGAAGTGCTTAGTAACAGCTGATACTGCAAAACCAGACAGCTAGGCTGGGCTCGAACTCCCAATGAAGCCAGGGAGAGCATTGAGACTGGTTTCACTGGGATTTCAGCCACTCCAGAGCACAAAGGAGCCGTGCACTCTCCTGTCTGTGAGATATCCATGTTGTGTTTCTCCCCAGCCTAATGAAACTCTGTTGCAGAAATTACATGTGTAGAATTTAGATAATACAGCAGCATAATCTCTTCCTGACTAATTCAACCTGCAAGCCAGGGCCTGAGCATGCATTTGGATTTACTGAAAGCCTAAAGGACAGGGCAGTGCCAGGGAACACTGGGGGGATTCTGGAGTTTGCTGGAGAAAAAGCAGTGCCAAAGAGGGGTTTGAAGAGTTCTCTGCTGGAAGTTTCTTGTGGAAACCCCTGGTTCTGACAGCACAGAGCTGCTGGGGCAGAGAGATGGTAACCTAAGCACAGATGCAAGAATATCTTTGTCCCTGTTTCCTTTTCCTTTTCTTGTTCCCCAGTGGTAGTGCTGCATTACAAGCTTTGGGTGAAATCCTTTGTGCTTCACTGCCTGGCTTGTTGGAGGGGCTGTGTGGGGAGAAGAATCTCATTGACAATGTTTGCCAGTCTTGAGCTTTCTATTCCTGGAATATTCCCTGCTAGGCAGCCCCATGAAATCATCACTTGGTAGGATCTGACCAAACAGAATTGCTCGTTCTCAGCTACATTTATTGCTTTTACTATTTACCAGACCACCTTATTTTCCTCCTAGCTGGCAGGAGCCTGAAATCAGGGTTCAGGTAGGGCTCTGGGCTGGTTTTTCAGCCTGAGAACACTCTCTGTGTACACTTGGGCTCTGCAGAGCTGCAGCAGCACGGGCTGAGATTTGTACACAGCGGGTCTGGCGTGCAGCTGAAGGCAGATTGCTCCATAGCCCTAAGTAAATATACAGACTCATATTAAAAGAATCTATATGTGCTTATCATCCTGCCCTGAACTGTGCTTTAATTGAGCTTAGAAAAGCTGTGGGTAACATTAAATAACTCAGGATTAAACCGGTTTTGAGGTCTTTACATCGATACTTTAAAAATACAAAGCCAGGCAGATAAAGTCTTATTGTAATAAACATCTAAAATGAGGAAGTTGCAGAAAAGGGGCATGTTTTCCTCAGATAAAACTGTTTTGGTGGCTGATAATCATCCATTTCCATATTTTACACATGGTTTCTAGATTAACTTTTGATGTGCTTAACAAAGAATCGCTCTCCAAAAAGTAACTTCAATTGTACATTAAGATAGAAAGGGCCACATCACCCCACACCAAGCAAAATAAAAAGATGAATTTTTCCTCATTTAATGCATTTTATAAATGCAATTTAGTTAAGGACCACTTATTTATGAGGTGCAAAGGAAGAGACAAAAGTAGATAGAAAGAGCAAAACCATCATATTTGCCTCTTCCTCTGAAAACTCTGTAATTCATGACTCAGGTTTATAAATGTGAACTATTATAAACTATCAACTTTAGGTCTATAAATAAGTATGGAGCCCCAAAATTGTTGCAGACCATCCATCCTTCCCTTTTTTCGTGGCAAACCCTTTCTCCATCCCCCATCCCTCCTGCCACTGCTTCTCCTCAGCACAGCAGTGCAGATGAGGAGGGTGAAGTGGTGGAGAAAAAGCAGATTTTTGGTGATCTTGCAGCCAAGCTCTCTGCAAAAAACCTGTTTATACTCCAAGCTGATGCTGCTCTTAAGGGGAACTAAAACCAAGAGCTCGCCCTGCTCTGGCCCTGCAAGAATTTTGAGTGACAAATAGAAATATCCCAATGATTTTACATCAATCTGAACCTGAGCTTTAATTCCCTCCCTTGTCTCTTTGATGTTGTCTTACCAGCCCAGCTCCAGGGAATCAGTGATTTTCTCCCCAGAGTGGATTAATGCTATTGACAGGAGTGTTGGGGTTTGTTGTTATTGTGGGGTTTGTTTTCCTTTGTTTTTAAACAAGTCAATATTAGCATTTCAATCCCTACGGGAGGCAGGAATATATAAGGAGTAGTTTGAGATTTCAGAAAGCTTTGTGGTCTGCAAACACAAACCTTTGAGAATACAAAACCTAAATTAATAAGTGGATCTTTGGATAAGTTTAGAGGACAACCATGCTTAGAAAAGGTTCTCATTTCCTTTCCTAGTCAACAAGGAGGGAGAATAGAGGAAATGAAAAGCTGAGTCTCATTTAAGGCAACAAAATCTGACATAAGACTGGGAAAGGTTTGTTATTTCAGATCACAGATTCTACAATCTGTGTCTTTACTTTGTAGCTTGATATTGAAAGGGAAAATATTGCAGGAGAACACCCAGAGGCAGAGCTCAGAGAGGCTGGATGTGTTCCAGGCAGCCACTGTAAATCCCATGCCCTGATTTAGGAACATCACCCTGTGCCCTGGTGAACTCCCTGAGCACAGCCAGGGCTCTGGGCTGCCCAGATCCCACCCCCTCAGCTCTGCTGCTAGGACTCAGAGCAGGACTAAACCAGGCTGCTCACCCTGGAACTGATGAGCTGATGAGACAAAGAAAATCTGAAATAGGGCCAGGAGCAGAGGCCAGACACTGGGGCCAGCCTTGTGTGCAAGGTCCTGCTGGTCCTGTGCTTCCCAAGAAGTGCATCACCCTGTTTTTCCAGCCCCAGAATTAACAGTGAAACGAGCGTGGCACAACAAACTCAGTTTTGTTGGGGTTTTTTCTTCTTCTTCTTTCGTTTTTTAATATCGATATCAGCCTCACACCTCCCACTGCGCCCTCCGAAACGAGTTCTGATTCATTCCTCAGCTCTGATAAGGAACAAATGATGCAGCCCTGGTGTGTGCTCAGCACTGGAGACGAAGTCCTTGGGCAGAATAAACCACCAGAGCCCTCTCAGGCAGCCAGGACCTGATCCTGGCACATTCCCTGTTCCCTCCAGGGTTATTCCATGCATCTTTCCACACAATAAATTATCCCTTACGTCAGGCACAAAGGAAAGTGGGAAACCCTTCAAAACTCTGCCTGAGTGAAGTTATTTCTAAATATCCCCAAGAAAATTCTGAGTTCTGGAGTAAAACATTCTGGAGCAAAGAGAAAATAAAAAAAATCCAACTCAGCCATATTTGTCTGCACTTAGAGAGGTGAGAATTTCCCATCAGCAAGTACTTGTGGGATTTTGAACACACCCCAAGTACTAGAAGAGCTTTTTCCAGGATTTATTTTCCTTAGGAAATGATCTGCTCCACTCCTGAGCTCCAAGATGTGACTGCTTCACCCCCTCCAAAAAAACCCAGCTGGGCACAGACCCAGCCCAGCACTTCTTAACGATTTAAGAACGTACAAACATTTAAGAATACAGAAATATTTCTGACACTGTTTATAGTGCTCACCCCTCTCCTCTCAGCTCTCTCCTGTCCCTTCCTGCTGCTCACACAGCCCATGCCCAGCACGGCCTCAGAGCTGAATTCGTGATTCCCTGCCAGGCTCCTAAAGCACCTGGGCTGAAAGCAGAAGGGGCAGCATCTCTGTAGCTTCCTCACCTACAGCAGCGTCACCCCGGTGCTTTTCTGGCTTCCACAGAAAGATGGAAGAGCTGTGCTCAGCACCAGCAATCCCGTCCTTCCAAAGGACAAGTTGGGAGCAAAAAGCTCCCGTCGGGAGTGACCTGGGGGGAAATCACCGCCCCCAAAACAAACGCGGCGCTGCCAGAAACCCAACGCAGCTGGCGAATGATTCACGGAGGGAAAACAGGATTGAGGGTATCACAGAGCCACGCACGGAAATGGCTCGGGGAGCTGCCAGGGTGAGTCCTCAGGGGAGCCCGGGTCACACCAGGTGGGAAATGAACGCAGCAGAAAGTTCCACGTTCCCTCTGCAGGCGCAGGCTCTGCCCATCCTGCACAGAAGGCACAGCTCTTTTGGCCAAAAGACTTTGCTCCCTCTTTGCCGAGGCTGCCAAAGCACAGCAGGATTTTAAGGGGTTTTTGATGCCCCTTTCCCCTCGCAGAGCAGCGCTGAAGAGCAGGGAAGGTGTGCAACACCAGCTCAGGGCTGCTTCTCACGCCCTGCATCGGCCGTTCGCAGAAGAGGCTTTCATTCCAAGTTCCTGTTACTGCTGACATGAATTAGGTTCTGAGAACGGCACTTTTGACTGGATGCACACTAAGGTGAGTCCTAGGAAGGCGTTCTAGAGCTCACACTCTGTGTGCTCAGCTCATACAAACAAACCTGTCTCAAACCCTTTTAGAAAAGCCATGTTCAGCCAAGCCCTATGCCCAGCAAGCCAGGGGCTCCAACACCTCCTTTCACACCCAGATATTGGCCCAGGCTTGCCAAAATCCAACACCCAGCATTTCTCCAAGCCAAGGGTGCTTGATATTCTATTATCAGGTCAGAAAATCAATCTGCTTCCACCTGCTTCGTTTAGCACACGAACCTTGACTCTGCCACCAAGGCAAAAGTTCAAACTCAAACTGAGTCACAAGGAAAGCCAAGTCCCCTTTGTCTGGCATCTTCTGGAAAACAATCATGTTGAGAGCGCTCTCTGAGCACGTTTGCCCCCAGAGTTTCGAGGAGGAATGGGACCCAGCAGCTTTGGCATCATCTCCCTCCTGCCTTGCCCCAAATCCCTGCAGAGGAGTGGGCAGAGAGCTGCAGAGAACAATAGCGAGCTCTGAGTGTACACAGCAGCTCCCCTGGCTTCATTTACTTTTCTGTGGTCTCCTCCAAACCTCTGGGAAAGCCCCCTGAGGGTGCAGCTGCTTCTGCAAGCTTGGGACGTTTACTTTTCCCAGGACACGAGGAGTGTGAGGGGTTGGACGGCTCTGCCTGCGGGACTGACCCCAGAGCCCAGCTCATCTCTGCTGGCACATTAATCTCTGCTTAGTCCACTAGGACTCCATTAGGAAGTTGGGGGAGAGGGGAAATAGGAAAAGTTTTCTATTTTACTCACTCCATGTGTGCTCCCTTCCATTTTTGCTGTTACTGTGGCAGTATTTGATCAAAACAGCAAATCCTTGGCGTCAAAAGGAAGCCACAGCACGTTCAGTCACAGCAAATTCTTGGCATCAAAAAGAAGCCACAGCACGTTCAGTCCCCTGTTTCTCTGCCCTGAAATAGTCAGAGAGAGGAGGGCGGCGTGGCGTGAGGCGAAGTGGGATTTTTGTGTTCACACAGCTCCTGCCCTGGGGAGAAAGCCGCAGCTCCCGTGCAGGGCTGCTGAAATGCAATCTGCAGCTCCTGAGCTCTTGCAGCTCAGAGAGGCTGGGAGCCAGCCCAGCAGGGTGTTCCACAGCGTTTGAGCGATCCCACTCGATTTCCTGACACAAACAGCCCCTGTCACACCGAACCCACACACCCAGAGCATCACCGGTGACCCCAGCAAGAGCCACCTCCCTCCTCCTCCTCCTCGCCGTCATTGTCCCCAGACTCCAGCACGAGCAACAAAAAACTCCAAGTGCCAAACAGCAAACTCCAAATGAACAATGAAGCTCAAGCAAAAGCTAAAACCAAAAGTTTTGCTGTCAGCATTGAGCTGTAAATTTTAGTTTAACAGATTGCATTCGTTGGGTGAAGCTGCCACCTGCTGGACCCCTCCCTGCTGCTTCATCCCGGCGGTTTAAATCGTAAAATCAGGGGAAATGCTTAAAAAACAAATCAGAAACAACTTCGGTTCCTCTCATTCCACCCAGTCAATCACGATTTTAAAAGAGGAAAGTGCAGCAACGGGAAAAATGTGATGTAAGAGCAGCATCCTGGGGCAAGCAGAGAATTCTGCTCTGATTTTTGTTCAGGGCTCTCAGGCAGATTCATCACACATTCTATAAAATGCCCCATAAAGCAGAAATTCTGTTTGCAGACATGAATTTTCTGTTAGCCAGTTCTGCCTGCAAACTTTTTCTTTAACCCAAATTGAGTTTCTTTTTTTTTAAAAAAGGCAGATATAAAATACAGCAGATGTTTAAAAGTTTCGTCATAAGGCAGTAACATCAGCAGCAAAGAATGTATTCAAGAAAAATGTTCAAACCAGACATTCCTATTTAAAATTCTGATGGCTCCCAACCATCTTTTCTGCAGATTTTTGGAAAATAATAATCTTGCAGTGGAGAGATAAGGGTATTTTCTTGTACTCCAGATGCACAAAAATGATAAAAATAAAAGGAAAAAAAATAAGGGCTTTCCCTCTGGAGGACCCAGCTGTGAAAATTCCCCACTCTCAGTGTCTGGAGCTCTCACTGGGTGACTTTAATTGTGTTTAATCGAGGCAGAAAAACCAGCTAGAACTGAACTTGATGATTCTGCTGCAAGAACCAATGAAGGCATTTAATTTTCCATTTAATTCTCCCCTTTGTTCACCTGTCAACAGCTCTGCACACTCTGCAGTTATTTATTTTCCACACAATTTCACCTCTGAAGGTGCTTTGAGCCAGGGAAAGGCTAATGAGGGAAGTTTTCTCTGCCAGGGAGTCTGGCCTCAGGAATCCTCACCTGCAACGTGAGCTGGGGCTGCCACAATTCATTCAGCTCCTGCTCTGCTCTGCAGTGCCACTCCTGCAACCCTGGGTGACCCAAATCTCCAAAAAAATCAGGTTAAATTCAACGATCACACTCGGTGTGAGGTACAGGAACCTCAAGTGTTGTGGCTACCACACTTAAATGCTCGTTTTCACTCTCAGGTGGATTTTTGGTTGGAATGCACAAGCTCTGCAGGGAGAATTTGGGGGTTTCCCCTCTCACAAAATGCTGAATAAGTAAAAACACCCAATAAAACAAGACTGAAACAAACCTAAATTAAATTATTTCTCTTTTTTCCCTACTAGAAAACATCACTTCTAGCAAAAACCACAAATTGCAGGATGTCACTTCTGTCTTCCCATGCTCTACAACGTGTCAGGTTTGCAGGGATACCAGAAAATGAGGGGAAATTACAATGCACGTGGGCAAAAGCTGAAATAAACTCTGCAGGCATTAAAAAAGAGGAGTTTCCCCTTGTAATTCCATGCCCTGATGTCACTGAAAAGTATCAACACCCGATGAAAATCCCAGATATCTGCTGGAATCCAGATTCTCTGCGGCTGATGCTGTGACCTGCCCACTTCTACACCAGCACTGGATGTAACTGCAAATGTCACTTTTTGGGAGACCTAAACCCAAATATTGAGACATATTTGTGGTTGTTTTTTGGAGTCTTTTTCTTTTCCTGTTAGACAAGGCCAGGTGACTCCCAAAAAAAGGATTTAAAGGTGTTTTTCTCTTTACAGAAGGGTAGAATTTTCCTGTGGGGTCAGAGCTCCCTGTGGTTTGGATGACACCTTAAAGAATGTCAAAATCATTTATTCCCTCCCAATTGCAGGCAGTGAGTCCAAGTGCATCACAAGTTCAGGCAGGCTGTGGCCAGGTGAATAAATTTGGGAAAAAAATCAGTTTTTTGGGGGAGAATTTGCCAAGTATGGGAAACACTTGGCTGTAGAACACCAATTTTCTGTGCCTGTCAACCTCTGCACTCCTGGGAAAAACAGCACCTGGTGCTCACCCACAGAGAGGATGGAGCAGAGCAGCTTTTCCCCATGTGGAAAAGGGGAAAATTCCCTAAATCCTGACAGGCAGCAGAGAAACTTCGTGTGTTTCCAGCAAGAATTCATTTACCTGCAACCTTTGGCGGGCACGAGCTCAGGACACGGATATCTGCATTCTGCTGAGGGCTCTCCAAAATTTGCATGGAGTTTTCTGTTCTGATAACAGCAGAGGAAAAACAAAACACAAAACAAACCCAAACAACTCAGATTTTGCTGTTTCAAGCACCAGTGGCTGCGAGCGAGGGAAACGTGGACTTTCCCAGCGAAACCTCGATATTGTAAAAATATTGTGACTCATTTATTCTGATGTTTCCTCTGGCTTTGCAACTTCTAAATGAAACATCAGGAGCCAGTTCGCAAACGAGCTGAGGTGCTGAATATTTTCATAGGAGGAAAAATGTTGTTTTCAGTTTCCCTTCCAAGCTTTGTCACCGCTCGATGGATTTTTCTCAGCGGCCACAGCAAATGGAACATTTCAGATTTTTCAGTGAGGCAGAAAGAGCCAAAGCACAGCAATAAATCCCATCCTGCCATTAAAGCACTGAATACTCAGAAAGTGAATGAGCTTTTTGATTTTTGTGTCTGGAAAAAAAAACCCCAAACAACTCAAATAAACCAAATAAAGCCAACCAAACCCAAATTCACAGAGCATCCAGGTCAGGGCTCAGGGAGGAAAGGTCCCTGCTGTTCCCACCCTTGGTGAAAATGGTTTTTGTAACATTGCTAAATATCTGTCATAGATTTTAACATCTCTCTGAAAATCTCAGGACTTAGGAAGCAAAAACTCTGCTTTTTGTGAAAACCAGTCCCTTACGAGACACTAGAAAATGAAATTATTTACTCACATAACCACAGTATCCAATAAAACACCTGAAGTTTTAAAATCCGTTTGCTCCTGTGACCGAGATGATTCCTTTCCATAGAGACCTCAATCTGAGTTATTTATTTTGTGCATTTTAACCCAAAAAAATTCCCATCCTCAGGAGCTTGAAGAGTCAGTGCTGCTGCTTTCCCCTGTGTGTGGTTCTAGGAACTGAGAGACTGAAAGGCACCAAACCCTGTCTGAGAGGCACCAAACCCTGATGAGAGGCACCAAACCCTGTTTGAGAGGCACCAAACCCTGTTTGAGAGGCACCAAACCCTGTTTGAGAGGCACCAAACCCTGTTTGAGAGGCACCAAACCCTGTTTGAGAGGCACCAAACCCTGTTTTTCATTCCCATTAAGCTGGCCATGGTTAAATGTGGGATGGGATGAAGGCTGCCCTGGTCCTGGGTGTGAGCTGAGCTCTCCAGGTCATTGTCACAGAGATTTCAGCCAGATGCCACCTCTCAAACCTGGCACAAAGCTCCTCCTTGCCAGGCAATGAGCTAATTAAAATTACTCCAAAAATTCAAATTCCTGCCCGATCCTCTGTAAGCAACAGATTTCTGGTGGATGTCCTGCCTTGGCTGCTTTGGGAGAAAACTCAAAGGAAGAATTCTCCAAGGTTTGGGAAAAGACAGAGGCAAGCATGGCTGGACCCCAGGAATCTGTTCAGGAGGAAGTTAATTTATTAATTAAACTTCATTTCAAAGTTTATTGATTAAACTTCATTTCAAGACCTGCAATTCCTCTCCATCAGCTCCCAAATACGAGGAGACTTTGGCTCTCCTCTGGATTTTCTGAGGGAGAACAGTGAATTAAACCACTGATAACTTCAACACAGCTGCCAGGAGCACAGAAAATAATCCAATTTTTGATCTTTTGCACAAACATTCCCCCTGCTAACAGGAGAGAGCCCTGCAGGTGATGAACTCGGCCTGACAAGGCTCAGCCAGGCAGGACTCAACGTGTTTTATGGGCATTTTTCTGCCTGTTTTATGGGGGCCATTCCTTTCCCTGACCCTTGGGATGTGGCTCCAGGCAGGAGCAGCTCCTGACCCACCCTAAAATCCACCACTAGTCCTGCAGGAAAAGGAGGATTTGCTCAGGAGCAAGTTAACAACTCTCTGAGAGAAGTGGGTGAAAAACTGAAATATCTCTGTGCTGCTTCATTGCCAGGTCTGAGGTGCCAAGATTTTTCATTTTTTTTCCTCTTTCCCCCTCCTCTTCCAACTGTTCTGGTTTATTTTCAAATTTTTGACATTTAACATTTCTCTTCAAGAAGCAGCACCTGCAGTCGAGTGGGTGAGAGTATTTCTGTAATTAATTTTAAAAAAAGGCAAATCCAGGGACTTCAGCTGCAGAGAAGGACTTGCAAACATGAGCTCGAGTGTGTTTGAGGTGTAAGAATAGACTACAAATATGAAAAACACTGAGGTTTATTTAATCCTGCTAATCTCAAGCCAGTCGTTGAGGATCAGATTGGGGATTTTTAAATATTTAAGATAATAATATTCATTATGGCCTCGTTTTCCACATCTCTCTTTAAAATTCAGCCCTGCAAGGAATTGGATGGGTCCCTGAAAATGGAACCTCCCACCCCTGCACTAGAAAGGCACAGGAAAATTGCTTTGAAATCCTAAAATCAGGCTAGGTTTGGACCATGAGCAATGGAACAGCTCCCTCAGCCAGTTCTGCTGACTGAATAATTTCCTTTCTGTTTCTGGAGAGGAAATGCAAATTCAGATGTGGTTCCATGTAGCAGCAGTTTCTCTCTAAAGATGATTTACATGAATGCAGAGTCATGAAAAGCTGTCACCCCTCAGGTGACATCTCCCAGCACTGGGACAGTGTGATCTGATGGGGGGAAAGGATACCAGATGTAGATTTTAAAAAATTATTTCTACATCAAAAGTAAGGGATTTAGGGGAAAACAAATCAGGAAAAAAAACCCAAAATATTTGAGGGTTCTGCCCCTTTCAGAGTTTGAGAACAGGGCTTGTGAATTACCCAGAGATTGAACAGCAGATCTGAAATTTTCCTGCAGAAAATCCCACTCAGCACAAAATTTAGAGCATCCACCACTCACTGCAGCTCGTGTTGAACACTGGAAAAACCTTTAGGTTTTGCTGGTTCTTAGGCATAAATCCCATACAAAACTTGACCTGGACCAGGCCAAAATTGGGGTGGGAAGGGATGGAAAGGACTGGGAAACGATGCCAGGGTTGCTGGGGTTGCTGCTCTCCAGGGGAACAGGGCCCTTCTGCCTTTGCACAGGTGGGGAGCTTGTCCCAGCAATCTGCTCCTCCTTCAGCTCTGATTTTCTGTCCTGGAATCACAGGAATGATAACAAAGAGCCTGCATATTTAATCTGCCAATTGGCATTTCCCTCACTGGGTAAATATTTAATTCTTCCCCTTTTTTTTTTTTTTTAGCCAAGATCCCCCTTGTGTGAGCTGTGTTTTCCACCAGCCTCTTAACCCTGGATAAAGAGGAGCAAATTCCAGGCAACACCTGCAGTTCTGCATTTTTCTCATTTCCCTACCCAAACTCACCCTCAGCCAGTTGCACATCCCAGAAAATGGCATCATCTTTCACCCCAGCTAAACGATAAATGTCATTTTTTGGGAACAAGGTGCTGCTTCCTGCAGGAGCTCAGCCCTCATTCCATCCCTGGCTCAGCTGGCAGAGCCCTGCTGGAATCAGAGATTCCTTCATCTCAACAGCTCAGGCTGTGGTTTGAAGCGAGAGTTATGAACCTTTTTATGAGAATTAAACTTTTTTGGGAGGTATTTTATATGGGTATTTCCATCCTCTTTTTTTATCACCATCCTCTTTTTCCATCCACACTTTTTTTTCCATCCTCTGGCCAGCATGGCCCTAAAAAATCTCAGGTGTTGAGGAGTGTGTTCCCATTTTTCTTTACCTCAGTAAAAGGATTTTGCTAAAAAAGAGTAAAACCTCTGATGTTAAAGAGCTGAATCTTTTAGGGGCAGGAATTCTAAGGGGCAGCAGCTCCAGCAGGAGGAAGTGGTGCTGAATTTGCCCAGCAAGGAAGGATGAGATGCAGCTCTGCAGCCATGGAGGAATTAGGTCAGGCTCCAGAAGACACAGAGTGATTTATGCTAATGAAATATTAACTCCCAGCAAGGAGGGGAAGCTGTTGGCACTTTCATGGGAACTGAGTGCTCGAGAAGAACAAAAATAACAATAAAAAACCCAAACACGTGGCAAGGACCCAACCCAAACAATGCCCAGGTTGGACTGGTTTGGGCAGAGATCCCCAGAAGCTGGCAGAGCAATCATTTATTTGCTCATGGCTCAAGCAAATGAAAGCAAGAATAATCCCAAGGAAACCTCTCCTGCAGCAAATCAACACATTTCTGTAAAATATATCTGTTTAAGAGCAGCAATCTGGCTTTGGGGAGATGTTTCTCCTTAAATTTCGTGCCTCAGCTCAACGAAACAAAGCCCTGGCTTTTGAAATTGT
Source organism: Irena cyanogastra (assembly GCA_013397155.1). NCBI lineage: Eukaryota > Metazoa > Chordata > Aves > Passeriformes > Irenidae > Irena > Irena cyanogastra. The sequence continues at coordinate 29,397 of VWZV01013379.1, read as the reverse complement.
GTCACAACAGAGCTGGGCACAAACAACTCTTGGAGATTCCTTCATCCCCCTACAAAGGAATTTAATGCCTCTGAAAACATTTCTCAGCCTTGCTGATTAACAGGATGTACTTCCTTATTTTGAGGTAAATACCAGCTGTCACAATTACCAAAGAAAAGCAAAAAGGCAATAAAATACACAGAATTTAACAAATCAAATAGCTCAGCAAGCTCCGAAGTTGCACAGGGTTGTTTTGTTTTTATCAGAGTTATTAAGCATAGATCAAATTTCAGAATTAAAAGTTAATTTGGGGTATTATTAATATTGAGTATAAGAGCAAGGATTTTTTTTTTCCTGCATCCTCTTAGACCAGCCAGAATCCCAATAAATTCCATTTCTACAGACAATTTTTTGGGGTTTGCTTTGTGTATTTCTTGAAATCAAAATTATTTATCCATTCCAAGTGACTGCCTGAGATGTAGGATAAAGAATAACAACATTTTTACTCCTTTTTCAGGCAAAGTGCAATAACTTTCCAAGCAATGACCACAATCCTGACCTTTCCCACCCCTGCAGGAGCACATTTGGGGAACCCTCACCTGTTTTTTCCACACCTGCAACACAAATCTCCAAACCCTTATTTTCTGTAGCTTTTTCCTGTCCCTATGTCCAACCACCCACCGAATAAGCAGCGTTTTTATGCCTCAATAAAATAATTTCTGCCCCTTTTTCTGCAGCCACACTAGGGCTGAATTAACTGACCTCAGTGGGAGTTGTTTCCCTGATGCTGAAGGAATTTGGATGGAGGCCACAGGCAGTGAAATATAATCTGGGTGTATGGGAAAAGGGCTCTGAAACCTGAGCCCAGATTAAACCCCATTGTTGTTTGTGACTTCCAGAGGAGTAAAATGCATTTAGGGCCTTTATTTTCTTCTCCCCACTTGTGTATGGCTTTAATTATTAACCCCAAATAAGCAAATTTTCATGCTGCCAGCCTTAACAGAGAGCAGTTGCAATTTGGCCCATCTTAATTCTGGTTTTCTTCAGCTGTCCTGGCTGAATAACAGGCTCCAGGCTCCCTGACCTGCAGGGATTTAGGAACATTGCTTAGGTGGATTTCTGCTTTGGGATGAGAGCTTTGCTGATGTAGAAACATCAAGTTTCTGGCAAATACCATCAGTGATTATTACAAGTGGTCCAAATCCCCTTCAAAGGAGAAATTCAGCACCAAGGGACTGAATTATACAGAAATAAAATTGTGAATAATTGAAATATTTCCCTCACAGCTCACTGTGGAAGTCCTGCTTTAATCCAGGCACCTTGGATAAAACCTTTTCCTGCAGGGCAAAGTGATGAAATCAATCTGAAAACTGGATCTAAGGTGGTACCACTTTAGAAAAGCTATTTACACTCTAATTTGCCAGTTAGTATTTTTGAAATTAAAACATTTCCAATATGTCCGGGCTGTGGTTGTTTGAAAAAGATATAACAGTTCATTTTCTTTATGGCATTGGAAATAAATGGAGCCTTTGTGTTTGCAGTTCCAGGAAAGAAATCTAGAAAACAAATTCTAGGAAACAAATCACAATATATTGGAGCTTATATTTAACAGAAATAATTTGCATTTTGGTGTTTTCTCTGCTCTCTGGGCAGAGATGATGCAGTGGAAAATCACCAAATTTTTTGTTCCTGCAGACCTGGGTCCCTGTGGAGTGCTCAGATTTTCAGGCACCACATCCCTCTGAGATACCAGCTGCATGCCCAGAGCTGCTGCACCAAGGAATTCCATGGAATATTTGGGCACCATTCCGTGGAATATTCGGGCACCATTCCGTGGAATATTTGGGAATATTTGGGACTCCCAGGAACAGAAAGGTGTGAGGGCCCAGCTCAGAGTGCCCAGGCTCGTGGCTGATGCCAGGCCAGCACTGAAATTCCTGATTTAAGTGCTTCCCTGAACCCCTGCCAGGCCAGAGACAGCCAGGGGATGAAATCTGGCAGGGAGGACCCTCCTGTCCCGAGGTGACATTCCCCACCACATCACCACCAGCCCTGAGACTGGGCAGGAAAGCAGAGAAAACAGATTAATAAACACTGTTCAACCACCTCAACTCAGGCAGGACACAAATGAAGGGAGAAGACTTGCTAAAAAAAAATTATAAAGGGAAAACTCAGGGGTTTGGGGCCTAAATTCCCCATTTTGTCCATGTGTAAAAACTCAGTGAAGCAATGAAAGCTCTTTGAGGCACTGAAGAGAAGAGCAGAGAGAGAGGGGCAGGGATTCAGAGGTGGGCAGGAATTCAGAGGTGAGCAGAAATGGATTTTGCAAGAGCTGGACTGCCTGGCTGCAGGCCACGGCTTTGTATTGCAGAAAAAAAAAAGCAGATAAACGATCCTCAAAACCACCCTGCTGTGCACGGAGAAACCCAAGCACCCAGACTCCCAAAAATATGTGGTTTTGTGGCTCTGGCTGCCAAAATATTAAGCCTGAGCATCCTAGAGCTGAGTTTATCCTCTGCTGAACCAGGAAGAGGCCTCAGCTTTGCTCAAACCTGGTTTTGGTGTGGGTAGAGCTGAATTAAATCCACACCCAGCGAGCTGCAGGGCCACAGAAAGGGGACATTCCCTGTGCCACGTGGCCCTGCTGTGCTCCACAATTCCCTCATTTAAATCCCACCTTCTGAGTGCTTTGAGATGAATCTGAGCTTTGCTAAAACCAGCTCCACTCTCTGCACTGTCCCTTCCACCCCCTTTTTGTCCCAGCTCCCAGTGGAGCTGTCAGAACCCAACACAAACGTTTGAGACATCAGCTTTGCAAGGAGGGAAAAGCATTAAAAATTGTATTTCTGCCGTGTTCTGCACATTTGAAACCACAGGGGAGCCCTCACGCATCATCCTCAAACATCAGATTTGTTTCAACACTGAATTTCCACACCCTCTCCTCTAATTCCCTTTCTGCTGAGCTTGTGTGGGATCTGATCTGGGTTTGGAATCTGATCTGGGTTTGGAATCTGCTCTGGGTTTTTTGCTGCTAAAGGTTTCCTTTGGTCTGATTCCCAGCACCATCTAGTGACACAACCCGGGATATAAAACCAGCATTTTGTCTTCCTCCCTCTCGATTTTCTTGACCTGGTTTTGCTTTTCACTCGTCACAAATTAAAATTCAGCTTCATTTTTACAAAAATATCTCACAACACAAATAACACAAATATATTTTTGGTCTCAAAAGTCAAACCTAATTATTGCAATTTTCCCTGTGCTTTCTGCTCCAATCTCCTTCAACCCAAATAACAGTGCAGAAATTCCCAAAACACTTCAGGTAGCCTAAAAAAAAAAAAAAATCTGCATTTCAGAAGGAATAGAAAGCGCTGAGCTTGGAATTCCTTTCACCCTGGTGCCCTGGAGCTGCAGCTGATGGCAGCACTCCCCAGCTGAAGGTTATTTGTTTGAAAGATGAAGCATCAGTGCCTCTCAGAGTTTGCAAATATAATATTAACATTTATTTCAGATCCCTTCAGTGCCCACACAAATGGATGTGGCCAATTCCTCTGCACAAATGCCTGGTGTTCATCTCCAGAGCAAAACCCCAAGAAGCCCCATGGGTTTAATTCCCATTTTTTCATGCAGCCAGTCCAGCCTGAGGGAAGGAACAATTGTTCCTGCATCACCACTCACTTCTGAGCTCAGGAGCCGAATGCACTTTGTTTCTAGAGGCACCAGGATGAAAAATAATGCCAAGAACAGACATCCCTGAGCCCTGTTCTGGGGAGGAGGAGCTCTAAGCATTCCCATTAAAATTTAACAGGAATGTGGCCCTGGGACATTTTACACCACTCAGTTCCCTCCCTTGGCTGGCAAGAATAATTGTTGCTAAAAATAAAAATATTCCAATTTGCAAGGGGCAGTGAGGTGACAGGACACGTGTGGAGAGCCAAACTCTGCTGTTTCCAGCACTGGAGGAAGGGCAGTTTTATCAGGGAATAATCATCCCTGCCTTACAGCCAGGGGAACTCAGCTGGGGAGGGAGGAAGAGCCCAAGAAAAACAAGAGAAAAACCCAACCCTGCTCTGACGTGAGCTCACAGTGCTGCAAATGCAGAGCAGTTCTGTAACTCAGCCCCTCCAACACCACAAAAATGGAAATTATTCCTCCCAGAGCCCAGCAAAGTCCTCACTGCAGCCAGCAGCAGGTTTGGCTTCATCAGCTGCACCCAGCAGCAGCCTGGGATGGATTTTTCTGAATTTTCCTCTCCATCCCACATGAATTTCTCTGCATTTTCCTCTCCATCTCACATTTTAGGTGCTCTGGGATAACAGCCATGCTCTGCTAAGAACCCAGCAGCTGAGGAAGCACCCACAGGCTGCCTTTGAAACCACAGCAGATGATCCCTAAAGGTTTGCTTCAACAAAGAAATCAGAAGGAAACAAAAAAAAAACAACAAAAAACCCCAAACAAAATAAGGGAAATGTCTGAAATTTTTTTGTTGTCTGAATAAAAAACATTCTTAGTGAAAAATGGATTAAAGTGAGGAGCACCCAAAGGAAGAGCCATCAAAATACTCCAATAATATTAATAAGATATATCCCTTTTGTCTTTCCATGCCTATTAGGCCTCTAAACTTAAACTTTTACCTGGATATTTGTGCAGTACAGACCAGTGAAAAGCTCTGTCAGAAAAGTGATGAATAAAAAGGTTGATCCCGAGTTATTTGGAAAGCTGGGAAGTGCTGCATATCCTTTGGGATTGGGTGATAAATCCATTTGGGATGGGGTGATAATTCCGTTTGGGATGGGGTGATAATTCCCGTTTGGGATGGGGGTGATAATTCCCGTTTGGGATGGGGGTGATAATTCCCGTTTGGGATGGGGGTGATCAGTCCCGTTTGGGATGGGGGTGATCAGTCCCGTTTGGGATGGGGTGATCAGTCCCGTTTGGGATGGGGTGATCAGTCCCGTTTGGGATGGGGTGATCAGTCCCGTTTGGGATCAGGTGACAATTCCATTTGGGATTGAGTGATCAGTTCCGTCCGGGCCGCTCCTCCTGCCCAGGGGAGGTCACTGTTGCTGCACAGAATGCCTCAGGTGGGGCAGTTCCAGGTTTAACAGCGCAGTTTCAATGTGGAACAGCGGCAAACCCCTCCTGCAGCAGCTCAGGGCTCCTTTCCTTCCTCATCTTTCCAGAAATCCACCAAAAATCAAGCCCACAACCGCATCTTTCCCAGTGCAGACTGATAGTTCGCAGGGCTGCACCAAGAGCAAACCAAATCCCATCCCCAGATGCCTCAAGGTATCAAAAACGGGCAGATTAAAATAATTTCTTCACCTTTAATCCCCTGCAATTCAAGACCACACAGCTGAGAAGTCATCAGCAACTGATTTCATCTGATCACTGCATAAAAATTAGGAAATGATGTCCCAGGGGAGAAGAGCTTTGCTTGTCCTGGTCTGAAGAGGTGAAAACTCTGGGAAATGTTTTGATTCCCCTCTGAAGGGGACAGAGCCAACGCAGCAGCCCCACACGAAAGGAATTTCTTACATTTCAGGGAGGTAGAAATAGTCTGAACATGCCCCCACTGCCATGGCCACCGTGGATCCAAGGAAAACATTTGGAGGTAACCATGGAGCACCAGGAGGGATGAGTCAGGGGCAGGCAGTTCTTGGGAACGGAACGATGGAGATGACACGGGAAGGGACAGTGACATTGTCAGCGTCACCTTGGGGCTGGAGAAGTCCTGAGGGGGCTGGGAAGGGGCTCAGCCTGGAGAAAAGGAGGCTCAGGAGGGACCTGGCTCTGCACAGCTCCTGCCAGGAGGGGAGAATTTGGGATCTTATCCCAGGGAACAGGGACAGGAGGACAGGGAGCAGCCCCAGATTACACCAGGGGAGGGGCAGGGTGGACAGCAGCAGGAATTTCCCCATGGAAAGGGTGGCCAGGCACTGGAAGGAGCTGCCCAGGGAGAAAGCCAGGAGGAGGTGACAAACAACATCAGGAGAGATTTTAAAGCTCATCTTTAGAGACAATTGTGCATATCTCTGAACAAAATGAACATAATTCCGTGTGAACATATCCCGAGCTAAGTGGATGGGGAGTATTTTAAAGGCTGGATAATGAAGTTATTTTGAATTTCTGGAGGTGTCCAAGGAGGGACTGGAGGTGGCACTCGGAGCTCTGGGCTGGGGACAAGGTGGGGATGGGGCACAGGACTTGGTGACCTTGGAGGGCTTTTCCAGCCTCAGGGATCCTGGGATTTGTCACAGCTGTGCCCTCAGCAGGGATTTTCAGCTCCCCCAGTGAAGGTTTTGTTCCTTTGTGAAACATCACCCAGCACAGGACACTGTCCGCAGCCACCCCAGGTGACCCGTGCCAGTCCTTAATTAGTCAGGTAATTAATCAGGTGGATGTTTACTCCGAAAGCGTGTGACAAACCCAGCAGCGATGTCACAACCCCCTGCCAGCGCCGGAATTGTCACATCTCAATTGCAGCACTTCCCATGCAAATGGAGCCTCCACAACCCCGCTCTGCTTCCCAGGGGAGAGGCTCGGAGGGGAAAATCCACCCAAATCCCCCTCCAGTGCTTCATTTTAAATAACTTCATCGTCCAGCCTTTTAAATGCTCCCCATCCACTTAGCTCGGGATATATGGACACAGGATTGTGTTCACCTTTAGACAGGCACAGTTCTCTCTGAAGATGAGCTCTAAAATCTCTCCTGATATTTTGTTTGTCACCTCCTCCCGGCTTTCTCCATCAGTGCAAACCAAACCCACCCCCTCCCAACATGCAAAAGAGGATTTTAACAAAGGAAACCTTTTGCAACAAAGGCTTTTCAGTCGGGTGGGTTCAGAGCTGGCAACCCAGAGGGAGAGACAGACAAACACCTACCCCAGCAGAGGCTGTTAAAGTGGGTGTGTGCAGGGGAACATGTAGGAACAAGGGAGGAGGGAAGAGAGAAGATTCACCTCCATCCAAAGAGAGAAAAGGAGCTCAGCCCACGGGCAGCACAACCTGAACGTGCACACGGAGAGAGGTTTTACATCACAAACCAGTTCATTGCAGGGTTTTCCTGTCACTAAGGGCTTCAGAGGGTGATGGTTATTTCTGCTGAAAATATTACAGCAGCAGTCAGAATTCCTACATCAGGATGGCAGGAATGTACAAAGGAGAAAAAAAAAATCTGGCATGTGATTTTTCCTACAGTGCAAACCTGTCTTTCCTGAAGAAATAATAATAAAATAATAAATAATGAAAGCTCAGCCTTGTTTATGCTCAAACCTGGCTTGGCCCTCACCCAATCACATCCTCTTTTCTTACACCTTCAACGCTTGACATTTTCTTCCTTTGTTAGAATAGAAGCACAGAGAGCGTTAAAAAACGCAGACAACACTAAAACTGTGGAAGATAATGAAAATACTCCCCACTCTTGGGTAAAAAACACTTTCCCCAACCCAGGTTTCACTGGGTAATAAATTAAATAGTTCTGGCCATGGGGAACTGCCTGTGGGAATCAGGAGGCACCGACTGAAGCAGCATCCACAAATCCTAGAAAGTCATTTTTGGGATCTCCCTCTGCTTGCTGTGCGAGCTGGAACCTGCCTTGCCTCGGAGGATAAAAGAGAACTCCATGCAGCATTATTAGAGGGTCCAAATTGAAAATTGCCGTTGAACAGCCAGGGATGGGGCTGGAGGTGGACAGCTCATAGCCAGCAGTGCCTGTGTGCAGAGCAAGACTCATGAGAGCTGTTTGAAATTAGAGCAACAAAGGATTCCTTTAAAATGTCAGGTACCTGTTGAAGTTGGAAGCAGAACCACAAAATTCCCAGCTAAACAAGCACAAAGCCTTGAAGACTCTGTAGTGTCCACATTCCAAGGGGTTTTGTTGCTAGATTTTAAATTCCACTTCTCATGGCTGAAGATTGCATTTTGGCCCTTTCTGTGCCGTGGAAAGGTCAGTTCCTTACCAATGTAGGTCAATACCTGTGCCAAACCCAGGCCAATTCCTGCTTTACTGCGAATTTAATCACGAGTTATAAACAAGAAGATAAAACTACCCAGCATGAGGGCTGGAGTGTGGAGGAGAAGAGAAAGAGGAGGAATCTCTGATGTGATTTACTGGGCAATAAATGCAGTGAGTCACTGCAGTAATTTCCTGTTTGCAGGAGGCCAAGTTCTCCCACCTCTGCGAGCTGGAGGAGTTCCTGAACTGCTGCCTCGTGCTGGAGATTTGCACAGGATATTTACAGGGTAACCCAGGGATTCATGGCACTGAGGGGCTGGATCCTGCCTCCAGCTTGTCCTGGACTCGTGCAATCAGTAAAGCAGGTGAAATGGAAGGAAAATATTTACCCAAGGAGAGCAGGAGGTGTCCCTGGAGGAGCCAGACACTTTGTGTCTGTGTCAGCCAGGCAAAGCACAGCTCAAAAGTGAAAGGTTACCTGAACAAATCCCTTCCCTGACCAAACTGAGGAGTAAACTGGGATGCTGGCTCACTGTGCCTTTAGTCCTGACCTGCAGAGCCCTGGGTTCCACAAGGATAACAGAGGGCTGCCCCTGGAAGGGGAAACCTGGCTCCAGCCATGCCTGTCCCTCACCCATCCTGCTCCCAGCTCCATCAATTAAAGGCAGCATTATTTAATTATTAATTAAATAATCTGTGGGGCAGGGAGCCAGGGAAGAGCCACTGCAATGCAGATCAGCTCCTGATTCCCTGCTTGTTCTACAAGCATCAAATCTCCTTTGATCAATACCTGAATAATCCTTTCAACATCCCTGAGCCTGTGGCTGTTGCTCCCAGTGCAGGGAAAGCAGGAGATGGGATTGCCCAGGCCAGGGAGAGGAGTCACTGCCCAGCTTAAATTGTAACACAAATGTGATGTAGTTCTTTGAAATGTGCCCCAGAAAGTCTGGCTGCTCTGTGCCCAGGCTGATGGCAAAGATGATATTGCTTGGGGTTAAATCTGGAATGCTTCCCAGGACACAGCCAGGGAAGGAGATGCAGCTGATAACATCGTAATCCTTTTTCCAATCTAGGTACTTAAGAGAAATATCTGCTTGTTCAGTTGAAATGGCACAGCCCACGAGGTGAAATACATTTCCCAGGGACATGGGAATGGAGTTTAGATCTGATACTGAGATCTGGTGACAAGGAAGTAGATTTCCTATCAGAAATGTCCCCATTTGTCATGGCTTAACCCTTGTGGCACCAAATACCCCACAGTCACCAGCTCACTCCCTCTCCCTGGCAGGATGGGGAGAGAGCTGTGAGAAGGTAAAAAAGTCATGGCTGAGATAAGAACAGTTTAATAAATGAAATACTTGAATGAAATGAGAGGAGGGGGAGAGAGCTAAATAAACCCCAATTTAAACAATAAACACAAGGGGGTCTCCCTCCAGCTGCTGCCCTGAAATTGGTGCCTCAATCCCCAATTTAAATACTGGGCACGGCTCCCTAGAGGATGGGATGTGCTTGTGGCCATGGCCAGCTGTCCTGTGACTCCCTCACAGCTTCTTCTGCACCTCCTGCCTGGGAAAATTCCTGGAGCTGGGGGAAGCACAACTGAGCAGGCACTGCAGCATCAGTTTGGTATCAAAAGCATTCTCCTGCTAAAGCCAAAACCCAGCATGGCACCAGCTACTGAGAACAAAACTCACCCTATCCCAGCTGAAAAGCACTTTTGAGAATTCCCAAAGCATTCAATTAAGGATCTCCTACTCTGCCCACTTGCAGAGCCCTAAGTCAGAGGTTGCTTTTTCCCCTCCCAGTAAATCAGAATTTATTTTTTTCTGTTTCACACAGCAGGAAAAAAAATTCAACTTGCAATTAAGCTTTTTCTTGGGAAAACTCATTTCCTCATCAGCTGCTCAGGGCTGTAAGGAAGGAGGGTGGAGCCTTCCCAGGCTGCCGTCCTCCAAACCATACCTGAGTATAAAGAGCAAAGCAGAAGTGCAGCCAAGAAACTCTCAAAAGCTGCTTCCAGTGCCTGCTGGGATCCCAGGGCTGGTTTTATTCTTCCCCTGCTGGAACTTGCTGCTCCAAAGACAAGAGGGAAGCTGGACTCAGCTAATTACATTGGAGGATTAATTACATTGCCATGGCCTCCATGTGATACTGGATTGATTTTTAATTATTTTTTTTTAAACAGAACTGAACAGATTTTTTTTCCTCCCCTCTTCTCTTTCATCTTTTCCTGCACACACACGCAGTGGAGATGTTGCAAACAGTCTGCATGAGTCCTGAGCTCCTTGTCAACCAAAACATGGGTGAAAGTGAAATCTGTGGCTACAGCCCAGGCCAGGGATCTCCACTGCCTGCAGAAACTGCCAGTCCCAAGAGCTGCTTCCAGCAGAGCCCATCTCTGCCAGACTCGGGATTAACTGAGCTCAGCGTTGCGAGTCCCAGGATCTACCACCCTCCTCCTCAATGCAAACCTCCAGGGATGCCTGCTCCTGCTGGTAAGAGAAAAACCTTTATTCCTCTTTCCTACTTCGTGCTCCCTGCAGCAGCTGATGGAGCCTGGGGCTCTGAGCAGCACGAACCAAGCTCAGCAATATCAGAGCACATTCCCCTGCTCAGGCTAGGCTGGGTTTTGTTGTGCCCTGCTGCTGAGGTCAGAATTTGCCCTGGTTTCCAAAGGATGCCCAGTGTTCCATCATTTCTGTCCTGCATTCTGAATTGCGAGTTTGGTTCTGAGCTAACAGCAAGGTGACAGATGTGGCCTTCTGAGTTGTTAACATTCCAAAGTCACAGGAAAGTGTGTTTGGTGAATCATTGCCTTTGCAGAGCCCTTAAGTTTCTAGGATATATCTGATCTGGAAACTCTTCCCAGATATCAACACATTAGCAATCTTACTGGCTTGTTATGAAGCTTTTCAAAGAAACCTTTAAAACACTCCACAAACAGTAAGTAATTCATTGTCACAACACCCATCTATGAAAAAAGGAATAATTTCTGGAACAGCCTGAGAAACAAACTCTGCTTTTCGAGGTCTCAGTGTTTTGATTATTCAGTGCTAGGTTAAACACTGAGAAGTGCCAGAAATCCCAGCACGGAACACCAGCCCCCATCTCCATTCCAAAGGCACCATTTGCTGCTCGGATTCACCTCCTCCTGCTGGAGGGGTGTCAGCTCTCGTTGCCTGGAGCGGGGAAGGGAAACAAAACCACGCAACAAGAAACCACATCTCGTGGGGCTGGTTCCCCTGCCAGGATTGCCTCTGTCAGACATCCCAGGAGCTGCCCCATTCCCATCTGCTGAGCCCCCCTGGCTCCCCTCCACGAGGCCCAGCCAGCTCCCACAGGCAGATTTTGGTCAGGAACATCGGTTCAGGCACCTCATGTTTTATTCACCAGCACCAGGAGCTGCTGGCCCAATGCACCTTTTTCATTTCAGGCTCTTGTGTTGTTTAATCCTGAATCGTGTTTGATTCCAAGAGCTGTTTTTATTCCTCTTGCCACGAGCTGCAGTGGGAGCAGAAAGCTTCTCCCTGCTCTCAGGATCCCACGCTCTGCTTCCCAAAGCTCAGGCTTTCCTTGGAGCTGTGCCTTTCTCCATGGTGAATTTTGTTGGGAAAGCCCTGATCTGATGCATTAAATCTGTATTTTTTTAAGGGTAATATCTGTTACTGAATGCATTTTAGATAAAGGTTATTCCAAGCAGGGGGACACACAAGGCAAGGATGTAAATGCCAGAGTTACATAAAAGGTATTTCAAAAGCCAATGGATTTAAGCTCCTAATCTGGGCAAGTCTTTCAAGTTTGGGGATGCAGGCACCAGATGCAAGGAGACCTAACACAAACAATCACAGAGCAGCTTGTTTTGACAAAGAGAGAGCCTGTTTGGACAACGAGCTATATTCTCAAATAACTGTTTCATTTCAGTGCAGAAAAATCACTGTTTGGCTTTGAAGCACACAAAAACTTCCAACCACACTGAGAACCATGGGGGAAAGCCACTGGACAGAGCATCCCTATCTTAATTTTGAACAAATTCTGCTCCTTGTTGTTGCACTGATAACAACTTCACAAACCACAGGACAGGAAACTGCAAAGGCAGATTTACCACAACACAGGGAAATCAGAGTGTAAGAGGGACAGAGACCTAAACACTGCTGACACACTCCCCAAAAGCAAACCCATGCTCTGTGGCACGCAGGAAAACTGAGGACGAATTCATTAAAGGAATCACTGAGCCAAGGGACGTGCAGGGAGATGTGGAAATTTCCCACAAGTGATGATGATGAACGCTGGAATCAGAGCCTGCTCCCCAGGCTGACCTCATCCTCCCACCCTTCTCCAGCAGCTCAGGCAACTGTGTCACTTTCAGCATCGTGTTGTGACTTTTCCAGACTCTGAACTTAGCTCTGATCCCCCTCAGAAGCGCTACATGGGTGTGAGAGTGAAGATGCCAGTGCGGGAATTGCTGAGGAAAATCCGACTCTCCAAAGGCTTGGACCCGGCTCACGGCAAGGTGAGAAATGCCCTGGGTGTTGGGAAGGTTCCTGCAGGGCTGCAGCACCCTGGTGCACACAGCCACACCCCAGAGTGTTCTGGAGGGGTCACACCTGCAGCTGCTGCCTCTTCCAGCCACCAAATCAATGCTTGTAAAAGTGGAGAATAAAGCAAAGCTTATAAACTTGGGTTTAAAAGCGGAGAATAAACCGAATTTCGAACAGAATGAGGGCTGGGCTAGGAGCAGTTCCAAGGCAGCAGAACCCATCCATGCCAAAGATGCTGTACCTCATTCAGTCAAGGCAAAGATGGCCCAATAAACAGTAAAAATATTGCTGCAGAACCTGCAGAAACAGCCCAAGGAGCTGCTAAACTCCCAGGCTGCTGTAAAGATCTTTATAAAGCTGCCATGAATTGCCCACCCATGGGAATCTCTCCTCCTGCAGCCCATAGCAACAGAGGCAATTTCCCTCTGTTCATGTCACAATATTTGCCACTGTTTCATCCTCTCCTCCCCGTGAGCATCTCCCACTGAAGCTGGCTGGTTTTGTCTCCTCAGGAAGCCTCAGCAGCGAAGATGGTAACCAAAGGATCCTCAGGAAAAACAGGTTTGGAAACGCCTCGCTTGGTAACAGAGCCTCCTTCCCTGGTAGGATCCTCACAGTGAGGTACCCAAAGAGGCAGAGCCCTCCTGCCCCACGGTCAGGGATCCCTGCTGGGTCCCTTCAGCTCCCAGCTGTGCACCACCACCCTGCCTGGCTTATCTGGCTCTTCTCTGGGGCAGGACTGACGGGAATCTCTGCTCTCCGTGCGCCTCTCCTCAGCTCCCAACATCTTCTTCCCTTTCTTCTTCCAGCAGAGAAGAGGAGATCTCACCCTTATACAGAGAAACAGCTTAGACAGGTATGCAGAACGCCTTGAACCCCGCAGTGCCAGGCTCCTGGGGCAGAATTCCTGTTCTATCACCCAGGGAGAACAGGACACTTCATGCCTGCTTCCCTCCCCTCTCCCTTTCCCTGCCCGCCTCCTGCTGCCGTTCCAGGGCAAGCAGAGCGCCGGGCAAACCCCCAAAGGCTTGGAGGACCTCGACATCCTGGTGGAGGTGCTGCAGGAGGATCTGAAGGAGAGCCAGCTCAGGGAGGAGCCGCGGCATCCCGTGCCAGGCGGGCTGGGGCAGGGATTCTCCGGGGATCTGCGGAGCTGCCGGCGGGGGAGCGAGGAGGCGGCGGGCGGCCCGCAGGGGAGGCAGCGGGGCTCGGCAGAGCCGCATCCCCAGCCCTGCTCCGGAGATTCCCAGCCCATCCTGCGGGATCGGGCAGAGCCTGCCTTCCGCGGGGAGCGGGGAGGCACCCAGAGGTGCGGCTTGCAGGGAATGTTCTCCAGGACGGGCGAGAGAGGCAGCGGCTGGTGGATGCGGGATGCTCTCCCGAGCTCCCAGGAGGATTTCCTGAGCAATTCTCCGTCCCAGGGAGGTTTCTTGAGGAATTCTCCATCCCAGGAAGACTTCTCAAGGAATTCTCCATCCCAGGAAGCTTTTCCGAGGAATTCTGCACCCCAGGAAGGTTCCCTGAGGAATTCTCCATCCCAGGGAGACTTCTCAAGGAATTCTCCATCCCAGGAAGACTTCTCAAGGAATTCTCCACTCCAGGAATGCTTCCCCAGGAATTCTCCATCCCAGGAATGTTTCCCGAGGAATTCTGCGTCCCGGGGAGGTTTCTCAAGGAATTCTCCACTCCAGGAAGGTTTCCCAAGGAATTCTCCATCCCAGGAATATTTCCTGAGGAATTCTCCATCCCAGGAATGTTTCCCGAAGAATGCTGCACCCCAGGAATGTTTCCTGACGAATTCTCCATCCCAGGAATGTTTCCTGAGGAATTCCCCACCCCAGGACACGCCTGCACTCCCCAGCCCAGCAGAGTTGCTGCTGGCAGCTCCCAGGGGCTCTCCAGACGAGCAGGGACGTTTGAGGCTGACCCCAAATTCCTTCCCCAGGCAGGACCTCTCTGCCCTCTCCTTCTTCCAGTTCCAGCTGCACAGGGAGGAAATTCTGCTGAGGAACATCCCAGAGGAAAAACTGCTGGCTCCTGATGAAAATGGCAACAGGTCCTCGATTTTTCTGTCAAAATACATTGATTTCTGTCCCCTGGGGGCATCACTTTGCTCTGACCTCTGATCTAAAGCTCCTCTGCTCAAGGGGAAGCTCAAACTTGAATACACAGAATTTTGGGCAGATATTAAAAATAGAACTACTTCATATTTGCAGTAATGTTCCTGAACTACAGCTGATATCAGGATACATTCAGGGTGTTAAAATATTTAAGGATGAGAGGGATGTGTAGGGATTCACAAGAAAATTAAAATCAAGTGAAATAAGTACTGGGGGAAAAAAATATGCAAAAAAGATCTTTTCCATGCTGCAGACACTCTCAGGGTAATTATTTGTATTATTAACTGCTAATAAAAATGGATGGGAGGATTACCCAAAAACACAAACTGGAGCTCAGGCTCCCAAAGAACTGGAAAATGTTCTGCTGGAAATCAAAGGAAAACAGAGCTTTCCCTGATCCCAGTAAAAACCAGCACTGCCCTACAATGGGGTGGAGAAAATAGCTATTTATAAAGAAAAAAAGTCAAATTAGGCTCTGTGCAGTTTAGGTAGATTGGGATAGCATCAATCAAATCAGATTGACAGAAAGCACGGCTTAATTTGTGAATTATCTGAGTCTTGGGGAGAAAGAGAGAAATTCTTGTCCCAAATTTAAAACATTGCTCACCCCACACAGGGAAAACCAAGCACAGCACTGGCCTCTTCCCTAAAGCACCACGTTCCACTCAGAATAATGATTTCCAGTGCAACAATAAAATCAAACTCCACTTTTCAGCAATTTTGTAACCCAGTAAATAAAAAATAAACCACCTATTTACATATTTCCTGCACTTTTTAAAAAAATTATACACAAAAATTTCTCATGCATGGATGAAATTGATCACAATTAAGAAATTAAGAGATTTCTACTCTTATGTTAATGTGTAATTTACAAGCAAAAATTTCCTCACTCCTGAACTCACTTTTATAAAGACTCTACACTCAAAGGCAGGAGTACAAACTCAATAAATTCATTCTGAGTTCTACTGAATGGTGAACAATAGGGTCAAAAATCCATTAAAAAACTCCAAAAAACCTCCAAACCAAACCAAGCAAACAAAAAACCACCCCAAAAAACCCCAAACACAGCAAGAAGTGTCAGAGTTGTTCAGCCATATTCAAGGATATTTTGCTAAAAGATAAAGGAAGAACAAATAAATACATACAATCAATGCCTGCATTTTTCCTCCCGGAGGAAAGGAAGACACACCCAAAATTACAAGAAAAAATAAAAATCAAATAGTATTTTGGGGATGAAATTCAGTAGAAATTGAATTTTACAAATGGTATTACGTTTTCAAAATTATGCTTTTTCAGTAGTTGAGTGAGACTGAACACACAGAGGAAATTGAGCTCTCCTCCTCCCCAGGAGTCAAAAGGGGGAAATTTTTCTTGGGAAATTGGAAATTTTTCTTTTAAGAGCGAGTGTTTCCCTTCCCTCAGTTTTCAGGGTCCTGCAGCCTTTTCCTGTACAGACAGGGAGTGTGGGCAGCAAGGAATCATGGATCAGCTCCTGGAGAGAAATGGGATGATAGCAGGAAATCCTGGCAGACAAAATCAGCGACTGCATTGTTACTGTAGAGAGTAAAAAACCCTTGAATATCCCAAGATTTCAGTATTTTCCTGCGTTAGTATTTCATACTTTTAAATGCACTCTCCCTGTTAATTGGGGGTGTTTTCACCACTCCTCTCTCTTGTGACTGTTCCCAACTGAGCTCTCTTCCAGGCTGCTGCACAAGGCTGTTGCCCAGGGAAGGAGGGCTCTGACTTTTGCCCTGGCCCAGAGATTTGCATCCCTCAACAAGATCGACGAGAAGGATGCAGAGAAAAGGGTAGGAGGCTGATTTGGCAAGAAAAAAAAAGTCATTTTTTATCACGTGCAACCCTCTTTCAAAGCCCAGCCAAGCAGCAAGCATCCTTCTGCTGGAAAAGAAGGGAAAATGGGAATGGGGAGGGAATGATGGAGCACAAGTGGGAACAGAGCCCCAAAAATCCCAACTCCCCACTTCGTTATCTAAAAAATGTTGTTGTTTTTAAACTCTTTTTGCCTTTCACTGCAACTTTCTGCCCTTCTTCCCTTCTCAGACTGCTTTGCATCTTGCTGCAGAAAAGAACCAGCACCTGATGGTGAGCGACCTGATCTCCCTGGGAGCCAACGTCAACGAGCAGGACAGCTCTGGGAAAACTCCCCTCCACCTGTGTGCAGAGAGTGGCTATCTGAGAGTCCTGGAGGTGAGCTGGCTGTTCATCTTGGGCCAAAGTGGAGCAAAAGCAGCTAGTGCACGTGCTGGTGTTTGAAATAACCCGGGGTTTTCCGTATGGCTCTGGTGTGGTGTGGTTACAGAGGGATCTGGGGGAGGAAAGGGCAGTTTGGCACTGCCAAAGCTCAGGAATCACCTGGATATTAATTTCAGGTCCTGAAGAACTGCAAGAACAACGGGGTGTGCGTGGAGGTGGATCTGCCTGACCACTGTGGTAAGAGGGAGAGCTGCGCAGGGCTCGGGTCAGATCCCAAATCTCTGAATTCAGATTTACAGATGGACTCCAGGCAGGGGTCAGTGCCTGAGCCCTGCTTTGACTTTGCCACGGGTGTTCCACGCAGGTTTGACAGCCCTGCACTGTGCTGCTCTTGCCCACACCGTGCTGGTGACAGAGTCCCAGGGCACTGCCAGGGACAGCAGCACGGGGAGGTTCCTCCAGCTGCGGAGAGCCCAAATCCTGGAGGGAATTCTGTGCCTGCTACAGATGGGAGCAAAGCCCCAGCTGCAGGTGAGGAGCACAGCAGGATCTCTGCCCCGGCTTAAGTGTTCCCAGCCTTGTGCAACCTCGGGATTTGCTGTCATCTGCAGGTTCTGGACTCGTGTCAAAGCTCCACTGCCTGCCTAAGGCTGGAGGAGAACACAGAGCTCATGTGTTTGCTCCAGACTCACAAACCCCAGGCACAGGATGTTCCTCAAGAGGTAACTACAGCTGCTGCACACAGGCAATGTCTAATTCCAGGATTCATTTCCAGGATTAAGCAAATATTCAGTGCTTAAAAAAAAAAAAAAATTACAGCTCTTTTGTCTTTTCTTTTTTTGCCTCTGTCAGATAAGGGTTCCCGCCCAGAGCACATGTAATAAATGTAATAATATAACAACATTTCAATTAGAAACACAGACTAAAAGCCCCATTTCAAGTCATTGGGGTTCTCCCAACAGGAGAGAAAACACAGCAGAGAAAAAAAAAATCATTTCAGTCCAGTTCAAGTGGAAATTGACTGTTCTGGTCTCCCCACCCGCACAGAGCTGCAGCCTGCTGGATGCTCCCAGAGGAATCCCCGCTCCCCCAGCAGCAGAGAACTTACCTGAACTCTGCTCCTTGCCATCCTCAGAGCTCCTCGATGTCCTTCTCACAGGTATTTTGTGGTGGGAAGTGGAGTTCAGGCAGGTGGGGGTGGTTGTGACTCAGCAGCTGGGGTGGAGTGGCTCAACCCAGTCCCTTCCCTGCACAGACTCCTTTGGGGTGGAAAAGAACCCCAAAATCATTGGGCTCAAACCTCCCCAGCGTGGAGCTGATGGAGAAGGTGCTCAGCACTCATCCCAGCCTTTGGATTTGCTCCAGAGGCCTGCCCAGAATTCATTTTCCTTGCAGACCTTCCTCAGCCACAGCCAGGCAGGAATGGGGGAATAAATCCGTGGCTTTAGCAGGAACACCTGGATGGGAACTGAGCTGAGATTTGCTGATTTGCTGCCTTCCAAGGAAATGCTGATCACCTGCACCTGATGGAGAATAACCAGAGGCCAGACAGCAAAATACAGAATATGTTATATTATATCTTGGACTGAGTGCTGGGAAGAGCTCACCTGGACCCAGAATTAAAGAGCAAATGGATAAATGAGGGAAATCCTCAGTGCAGGTTCCACCAGGAACCCAGTGCTAGGTGCTCCAGGAAGAATTAGATTTTCATTTGCTCACAAATTTGTGCTTCCCTGCTCAGCTCTGAGGTGTAGCTGCCCTGCAGTCTGAAGCTCTGCTGATTTTTCATGCAGGTGTTTAGCCCAAGAAAAAGATTTTAACCATCCAGGTTTCAGTCTAAAATTAGTCTCTACCCTCCAAATTCAATGCTCAGATAGACTGAAAATCTCAGCCATTTTAAACACCAGCTCTGGGAATTCAGAGGCTGGTGAGTTATATTTGATATTTTCTGCACTCTGGCTCTGAGTTTGGCCAAGGCTGGAGTCGTCACACTTTAGGGCAGTCTCACAGTGAAGTCCTTCCAAAATAAAACATCGTGCTGAGCATGTTTTTTATCAACAAAAATTAAGCTTTTTATTTATGCAATCGGAATTTTGCTCCCACAGTGGATTGTAGGTGAAGTCTGGGACAAAGTGTTTCAAATCAGCTCCTTTCTAACACATCTAACAGAGGATTTTACCTTTATACAATTTAAATCTACAACAAGGCTTTTGAACATCATTTTTTACACAAAGCTGGGAGCTGAACAAGGAGCTGAAATGATCCAGAAAACCAAGTTATCCAGCAGAATTACCACAAACTAGATAATTTTTATCTTTAATTATTTCTTCCCAGACTTACTCTGGTTTTTAATTTTAACTTCTGGTTGCGAGTTCGCTGGTTTCTATGAAACTTCCCTGTTTGCTACATAGGGAGCAATTCTACTTTTACAGAACCTAAACCCAAAAAACAACTGATCCAGCAACCCCTCACGTGTCTCCTGTTGGGAAAAATGGGAGATTCCCACGTGAAACCACTGCAGGATCCAGTGTTGAGTACTCAGCATCTTTGGGGAATGTTTTTAATGAACCCTTTGCATTTGTTTCTTGTGAAAAAAAAAAAAAGGTTATTTTTGTGTTATGGGGTTTCCTTAAGTGTTAAGCTCCAAGAGCTACATTGCACAAGGTGAATTAACTTTGAGAAGTGGCAGTGTTGAAGTGAATTCCAATGGGATTTGGGTCATATCCTGTGGTTCTGATGCCCTGAACAGCTAAAGAGTTCTCTTTTGTATTTTCTCTATTCTGACTGAGACATAATAATTCAGAATCTTTCAGTATTTAGTTCAAAAATATCTGTATTATATGCTGTTCTCATGCTGAGTTGCAGAACTCATCCACCTCCTTGCAAAGCTTTCCCTCATGTTTTAATAATCTTTTCTTTTTCCATTTTTGTCCCAGGTTTTATAGATATTTTTCCTCTCTGAATATTTCTCTCTATTTCCCCACCACTACCCATCCTTCTTCCTGTTTGCATTTTAACTCACATCTGCTTTCACTGAACTTTTTATTCATTTGGAGACAATTAAGGAAGAACTTGTGGGTTAGCTCAGCTTCCATTTGGGGTTGAGGGGTCAGACCCAGCTCCTTATTTTCACTACAAACCCACCAAGAAATCCCTCATCCCAGGATGAAGCAGAGTGTTGAACTAAGAGAAGAGCAGCCATAAACATCTGGCAGGGAAAAAAACCCTGAATTTCTCACAGGATTTCTTAGAAAAGCATAGAAAACTCTCATTTAATAATCCAACATTAATCTTTCAGTCCTGGGAACCACTCAGGTGAAAGGACAGGAGTATTCAACTGTTCATATAGATATCATTTATTCAATGTATACTCAGAGGTGAACTTGCTTCTACAGTATATTCTCACAGTTAGCCGTTAATTAATTGCATTGTTAATCGCTTTTCATTGGTTCACTGCTCCTTCCTGTCAATAAATACATTTATTTCATGCAGTGACTTGGTTTTTTCTGTACTTTCTATCCGTGCTAAGCTCAGAACGGAAGGGACGTCATGGAAAAGGCAAATGAAGCAGGGTTTAGAAGCTGAGAAGTGTGGGAAGGGTTTGTTGTTGGTTTGGTTTTTAAGATGGCAGAAATCCTTCAGCATCCCCCTTTCCCCCCACTAATTCCAAAGGGAATTGCAGAACCCAGATTCCAGGCAGAAGGGTCTGGAGGGATCCAGCTGTCTCCTCACCCACAGCAGAAACTCAACCCCTGTTTGGTTTTCAGCCTCCAAAAATGTCCTTGAATCCCAGGTTTGCTGCCCAGTCAGGATTCATGCACCAAGGACTTCCCCAGGGCTGCTGGATTTTGCTCAAAGAACTTTCTGCACCTCCCAGAGCCCCAGATCCTCAGCTGAGGAGCACAGGGACTGCTGCCCACTAAAACAGATCATGTCAGGCAGAGAACAATGCCATGATTGTAAGCAAACCGCAGGCAGGCAAAGAAAATCAATTACATTAAAAAAAAAAAAAACCAAACAAAACCAAACCAACAAACCCTAATTCCTTCTAGCAGACAAACCAAACAAATCCAATCTTTTCAGATGAGGAGCCAGGAAAAGAGCCAGGAGGGAGGAGGGGGAAGCTTGGACACTGAAGAAAATAATCCACAACCCTCTGGAGAATATCTGCAGAGTATGGAGAATATCTGGAGAGCATTCCTGCCACTCAGGAGGAAATATTGACATTTCCTCTGTGCTGCTCTGCGTTTCCCATCCCTCCTGGAGGAGCCAAATCCCCGAGGCAGGGCAGAGGGAGATGTCTGGTGTTGTGGTGTATGGAATGAGGAGAAAAGACTCCGAATTCCAGAAAATTAGAAGGTTTTATTTTCAATAATTCATTCTTTTTTTATAGGGTGTTTTTTTGCTAACAGTTCCTTGATTGGTTAAATGACACAATGCTTCTCTACTACTATTGGTGAAATAGAGTGTATTTTGAAAACACACACGAGAAAATAACAAAATAACAAACTGAAGTGAAAAACAGGATTTGTTCTTTTGAGAACAAGAGACGCTTACAAAACTTCTATTAATTTTTTTCCTTGAGAACACGAAATGCCTACAAAACCATTCTCTTTAAAGGTAAAATGCTTTTCCTTGGGGTAATTGAGGCCTGGTGCTGGATTTCTCTGAGATTCACTGAGAGGGAGACATTTCAACTCACATCTGTTCTCGCTGAACTTTTTATTCATTTGGAGGCAATTAAGGAAGAACTTCTGGGTTAGCTCAGCTCCCATTTGTGAGATCAAGGGGTCAGACCCAGCTCCTTATTTTCACTACAAACCCACCAAGAAATCCCTCATGCCCAGGATGGAGCAGAGTGCTGAACACAGAGCAGAGCCCCCGGCAGGTTTGGGTTCTGGCACAGCAGTCCTGCCCAGCCCACGGAGTTTTGTTTTTCCTGCTCACTCTGTGGCTGGGGAAGTTGGGAGGGGAAGGATCCAGGTGAGAGCCAGGCGTGTTCCTGCAGCTGTGGGCAGGAGAGCTGGTGGCATAAACCTGAAACGGGGAGTCCCAGGGGCTGAAAATTGATTGTGTCAGGCAGGGGAAGGGACAGCAGAGCTCCCACTGCTCATTTCATCAATGTTTACCCCAAATTTTCGCTTGTCCTGAGGACAAACATCCACTTTACCACCTGGGAGCTGCGGGACGTGCCATAAAAAATTCCTTTTGCGAAATTTTTGGAATTATTCCTTCCTTGACAGCAAGGGGCTGTCACTCCAGGCATCCCTACATATTCATACCTTGAGTGACCCAGCTTTGAGGCTCTTTAGCAGGATTTTAGTGGATAAAACCTCCCTTCCCAGGTATGAAACCCCAGGAAAACATTCCCCAGCTGGCATCAGGAGGGCCCCAGGCACAGCTCTGTGCTTTCTACACCCATGAGAATCCTGTCTGGGTAGGTCCCAGCTCTTAATTATCTCTGTTTGTTATCTCTATCCATCAGCAGCAGCCCGGGAAGTTTACAGAAGTCTTGTTTTTTCTGAGCAGAACAAGAGCTCCCACCACGGGCGCTGAGAGGTGCGTGGGGTGAGAAGCAGAAATCCCCACACCACGTTCAGGATCCAGAGCAAACACCCAGCTCGGGCCTGCAGGAAATCACCCAGCAAAAAAACCAACCAAACAAACAACAAAAAAAAAAAAGCCAAAAAAAAAAAACCAAACAAAAAAAACCTCAAAAAAACCCTCAAAAAAACCCACAAAAAACCCCTCAAAAACCTCCAAAAAAACCTCAAAAAAGCCCTCAAAAAAAACCTCAAAAAAACCCACCCACAAAACAAAACAAAACAAAAAACCCAAACAAAAAAACCAAAAAAAACCCCAAAACCAAAACCAGCCAACCAACAAACAAACAAAAAAAACCTAAAAACCAAAAAAAATCCAAAAAAACCCCAAAAATCCCCAAAAAACCCCCCAAAAAACCCCCAAAAACCAAACAACCAAAAAAACTCCCAAACCCTAACACAAAAACTAGTGGCAGATTTAAAATATTGAGTTTGGCCCGGGTTTGCTTTGTTTCAAATGAAACCCCCTGGGTCCCTCTGCTGCTGCTGCTGAGTAACCAGGTTTTGAATCCTCCACAATTATTTCTAGAAAGGCATTTGCAGCTAATTTACAGCTAGAGGCACAGGAACACACACCAGCCTGCCTTCAAAGCTCTGCGCCGAGGCCAAAAATATTTTCAGCCTCACGAACCCCCGAGACTCGAAGCATTTCAGAGTCCGTGAAGCACAGCCTGCTTAAAACTTCAGTTTTTAATTCCTCCAGCTGCAATTTCTGTCCTTACCTAGAGGTGCTGTAGGACTGAAAGGTGAATTTTTTTTTTTTTTTCAGCTTCACTGAGGCTGGGATTAAATCGTTTAAAGGATTAATTAAGAAAACTCTGCCTGCTGGAGAGGCTCGAGGAAAGCAGAAGAGCAGAAATGAATCTGCAGGGCTCTGGGCTGCCCAGAATGTGATTTTATTCCCCAAGCTGCCAGGTGTGGCTGCCAGGGCTGCCAGCTGCTGTGACCTTTCCTTTCCCTGGAATCCTTGCTCACACCCTGGCAGATTCCGGGCTGATAAAGTTCTGCAGAACCCAGCAGCTCTCAGCTCAGAGCCAAGCTGCTGTTTGCCCAGGGCAGCCCTGGGAAAGCCCATCCTGGTGGCATTTACCTTGTGGCAGAGGCCATTCCAGCAGGGCAGAGCATTTTCTTTCTTCACAGCATGTCATTTATTTCCTCTTGTCTGTTTAAACCCAAAAACCTCGGCTGCACTCCCTGACTGATTAAATCAACTTTGGGGTTCAACTCCCCACATCACCTCCTCCCCTAGAAGCAGAGCTGCAGAGAGGAAATTCCTATTTTAATCCATCTGAGATAAAATTTCTATTTTAATCCATCTGAGATAAAATTTATTTTCTAATCCATCTATCTGTGAAACCTTCCCGTTGCAAAAACACAGCTACAAAGCCTAAGTGGAAACAAACCCCTTCCAGTCACTGGGATTTGAATAAATTCCGAGCTCTCTTTGGCCTCCATCCTCATTTGTTTAGATTTAAATTGTGATTCAGCTGGCTTTTCAGGATTATCTCACAACAACCAGTCTTCAGGGCTGTTTTTTGGGTTTTTTTTTTACACAAAATCCAACCCCAAGTGCCAGAAATCCTTTGCCCATTTGATTCCCCCCAAAAAACAACATTATGGTTGTGATTCCCTAAGAATTATAGACAGGAAGAGCAATAAACAGTAGGGAAAAAATAAGGAAAGAAGAAAATAAGGAAAATAAGAGGAGAATTTGCCACTTTCCCAGCCCCAGTTCGTGGTGGGTGTTGCTCTGGAGGTGACAAATGACCCCACAAAGGTTATGCTGGGATGTGTTTGGGTTTTTTGTGGTGTGGTTCAGGACAAGCTGCACTTTTTAGGGCCCTGAGTCCTCTGAGAGTTCACTGCGGGCAATTCCTGCAGCAGCCATCCCAAACCCCTTGGCTTTGTCCCAAAAGCCACTGCCCAGCCTTTCCCCAGAAGCCTTAAAATGTTATTTCAGCATTTCTCCCACCTCTCCTCACGTGGCTGCAAACCCAGGGTTATGTAAACACAAAGCTCCTGCAGCAGAGCCAAAACCTGCTCCAAATAATGTCTGGGGAGTGAAAATTACCTGGGGAAAAATATCAGCTTGGCAAAAGTAGGTTCATCTATCTGCAATCAATATATTCCACTCGTGGCTCCTTTCGCTGAGAAATTTCTTTGAAATTTTGCAGAAGAATGAGACCAAAATTTGGCTTGTCTGCCTTGCTAACCGTGGGTCTCACAGACAAATCAGCACCTGCTTGCTCAGATGCCATGGGATTAAAATAAATCATTTCAAATCCCTATGCCCAGGAAGAAAACTAGATAAAAATAGCTAAAATTAGCTAAAAATAGCTTTAAAACAGCTAAACGTAGCTTAAAAGTAGCTAAAAATTACTAAAAATAGCTTAAAAACCAGCCAAAAATAGCATGAATGTTGTGTAATGGAGATTGAAACCAGCAGTGATTAACTCAGCCAGGGGAAAACCAGCAGAATTCCAGACCAAAGGGATTACATGAGTTTCAAAGCCCTGCGTGTGCATCAGGGGTGATCCCAAAGCTCCAGAGCTGGTTTGGCTCTGCTCTTTGCTCGAGGAGTGGAATTTCTGCGCTCAATACCAAGGTGGATTTAGATGCTATTTAAACAACTTCTCATTTCCTTTGAAAACCGAGCAGAAAATCTGAATTTTTTTTGTCTTCCCCTCTTTTTTCCTGCCCCCCTGCCGGGCTGAAAAGCCCAGGTAGGCGATGACTAAACTCAGCCAAGCCTGGGGGTGACTCAGGCACTAATTCTGGGCTTGATTCATCACCGAACTAAATTCCTGTCCCTGCCAGGCTGGCACAGGGGATCGGATCTGGCGAAGAGGGAAGTCCTGCATGTGCTCAAAATCACCAGATTTTATCAGATTTTATCATTTATTTATTTATTCTGGCCCCGTGGCTGGTTTGTGCGGCCAGCAGAGGATAAATAAATGGTTCTAAAATACTTCCCAGGTGGAGGAAAGCTGCTGATTGCCTTTGGGGTTAGAGAATCTGTGAAATTCAGCCCCTCAGGGCATCTCTAGGGTCGTTTCCCGAAAGCTGAACTCGCCCAACCTCACCTTCACTGGATAAAACTAACTAAAAATAAAAATAAAAATAAAAATACTATAAATATAGAAATAAATAATATGAATATAAATGGAAATATAAATATAACTAGAAATATAAATAATATAACTATATTATAGTTATATAATATAACTATAACTATGGTTATAAANTATAAATTAATTAATTAATTAATTCCAGCACCAGAACCTCTGGACTCGCTGCGGAATCCTTGGCAGCAGCTGGCTGAAATCCAGATCAGAGACTTGTCCAAGGAACAGCAGTTTCTGACAATTCCTGCACGTTCCCAGTTTAATCACAGTCCTAACTTTGGCAAACACATAAATAAATATTATTTAAATAAATAAATAAATAAATAATTTCCTCCCTGTGAAAACCCCTCTCTTTTCTCCCAGACTGCCACCCAAAATAAATCAAAATTGCAAACCCCTTATTTATTGTTTCCCTATCAAGTCCAGCCAGCTGCAGGTCGTTGAACGAGCAGTTGTGTGAAGGAATTTTAGGGAAAAAAATGTGCATTTATTGCGAGCAGATGGGAAAAGCCACCCAGAAACGCTCTGGAGTATTTGATGATAAATTTCTCCACGATAAAACAAACCTCTGCTGGATGTGGAGCATCTCCAGCCTGGCACGGGCAGGCGGGGCTTGGATTTCTGCTCTGGGTTGCGAGGGTGAGGACTCAGGAATAAAAGATGCGGCATCAATTCCCTCTCCCATCCTGCAGGAGCCAGGCTGCCCTCTGCCGTGGGAATAACACAGGAGCCCTGCCCGGCCCTGGCACCTCCAAAACCCCAGAAATCCCCCAGAACCAGCCCCTGAACTGCCCCGGAGAGCCTGAAAACAGAGGGGCCAGTCCAGCTGTGGGAAATTAATTTTCCACAGAGAATTCCAAAAATACACCGATTTCTCCACAGCTTTTTGCTTTGGGCTGCAGAGCTCGTGGTGAGCATAGCCCAAAACCACAGCTGACCCCGCATTAACTGCTGGTCCCTCGGGCTAAATGAGGATTTGTGGATTTTTCCCAAACCCTGGGTGGCTGTAGGGACCCTGGAACTTCAGCTGGCCCAGGAGCAAAGTCCAAAATCACAAATCAACTCTTGCCTCCTTATTCTGCGTGGATATTCCCTGGAGAACAGCCCTGCTCTGTGACCCGTGGGGCTCGGATAACTCCCATAAATATTTCACACCGCTCTTTTCACTCTCTCTGCCCATGAAATATTCAGGAGGAGAGGAGAGGAGAGGAGAGGAGAGGAGAGGAGAAGAAGAAGGAAAGCTCTCCTCACTCTTCTCTGTTACTCACCCACTTTTGGCAGGGCAATAAACCCATGGCCCTTTTCCTCTTCTTTTTCTCTCTTTTTCCAGCCTTGCTCGGTGTCAATGGGGAAGCACAGCTCCAGAAGGATGGAGGATGCCAAGGTGGGATTCCCTGCAAAGGAGGAGAGCAGAGCCTGCCAGCCTGCCCAGCAGGTAACTGGGGATCATTATCTGGATTATTGGCTTCCCAGACACATATTCCTCCAGGAAAATGCAGTCAGGCTGGAATTCTGCTACAATAATTCTCAGATAATCCACTGGGCTTGATGAAATTCATGTTGTAACCGGTAAAAAAGCCTGAAGAACAAATGCAGAGCACTGGATTTTTATTGTCATTGTCATTCACATCTCAGAAGAGTTCCTCTCTGCATCATGTAATTAAACATATTGAAAAAAAATATTTAAATATTAAATATATTTCAATATATTCAATAGTGAAATATTTTTATTTCAATATGTTCAATTATGTTTAATATAATTGTATTTCAAGATGTTGCTTAATATGTTTAATTATGTTGGATATATTCTTATTTCAGTATTGAATATATATGGAGCATATTCTATATTGAAATGTATTTAATATTAATATATTGAATATATTGAATATATTCAATATATTCAATATATGAAATATTCAACATTGAATATATTCTATACATTCAATATCTTCATATATATTAATATATATGCAGATATAACA
>VWZV01013378.1:181750-207580 GCA_013397155.1 Irena cyanogastra | reverse complement strand
AAAAAAAAAAAAAGAAAAAGGGGTGAGAAATGAAGAAAATGATTGAAGGTAAACAGTAAAAAGAGCCAAGAGAGGCATATTTGCCAGCACAAGGACAATGAGAAAGGCCTTTGAAATGTAAGGAGGCTAAAGAAGTATTAGAGAAAATGGGTTTAGTAATACGCTGGGGGAAAGAAATTAATTACAACTCCAAAAGACTTGTGATAATGACTTTTTTTTCTGTTAACTTGTCTATACCAGGAGAATAATTTAGAAACAAAATGAGGAGAATTTGATAAACTATTAAATTATATTTTTAATTACTGAATTTAGATTTACTCTAGGATATTCTTAGGATAAATTAGTGTGAGGTCCTTGACTGCAGTTAAATTGCACTGGTGTCTGTCAGCTGACAGCTTGCTGACTTGTACACAGTTTTCCAAATATCCTAACCTTAATAAAATACTTCTCGTAGCTTAATACCTCTCTTTGTGATTTCCTTGTCAAGTTACAGGATCTGACTTGTTCTGTAATTCTGTAAAGACAGATGGCTACAGCTGTTCTTACAGAAGTTCTGATTTGTTTTCTCACTTCTGTACCTCGACTGGGTAACTTTTACTGATTTGAACTGAATTTATCCTGTCCATCTAAGAATTTTATACAGCTTGGACAATTAAATGGATGAGGATACATTAAAAGTGAAAGTCCAACAGAGAACATGATTTTTGATTTTTTTTGGTTCATCTTTGATGGGTGGAAAATTTCAGGAGAATGCACTTTGAGGGTGTGTTTTTTCTTTCCCTTTCATTAGTTTAGACCAATACTTGCTGTTAGTTCATGAAATGCAGTGCTTACTATAAAGCATGCAGTAGCCTTTTGCTTAAAAATGAAAACACTGTAGATGATGTGTTGTCCATCATATTCAGAATTATAATTACAAGACAAGACAAAGTGCAAAAGCTGCATACCTTTGTCTGGTGCACACACCAAGTCATCAACTGAATCCACACAGTGATTTATAAGAAAGGAAAGAGAGATGAACATTTGAGTCATGTAGTGGTCTATGAGGCGTGAGGAACCTCATGCCAGCCTTTCCAGCTTCCCTGGCAAACCCTTCACCTGTATATCTTGGGTTTTAAAACATCTAGTTCTTTGAAATATGGAAAGAACAACTTGGTACTGAAATTTGAGATGTCTCGGTGGACCATTGACATATTTTTTACCAAAGTTTCCAAAATTAGATGAATAAGTCTACAAAGGCACTTTTTATGATCAGTGGAGAACAATGGGGTACTTTTCCACATTGACTCATTTATCTGAGAAAAATGTTATCTGGTACAGTTATCTGAGATAGAGCTGATGTGTCAATCTCAAATGCCTATTTCTTTTCAATGATCATTCAGAGGTCCAAGGCTGACTAATGCAGATTTTGAAATATAACATTTAGAAATCAAATATTAAAGATGAATTCTATGCCACAAGACTTGCCTTGAAAGGCTTCTTCACACATCTAAATTTAAGCTGGACCTGCTCACCTACACAGGGCATTTGACCACAGGTCAACTAACCCTTGCTTTTGCATGGATTATGCCTCTCCTTTCAGCAACTGGTTGGGAAATGGGATTCTTAAGAGAAGTAGAATCCAGTAAGTAATGCTCAGCTAGTGTCAACTAAGTATCATTTAGCAGTCTCTCAAAGGGAGATTTTAAGTAGGTGGTGCAGTTATTACTAAAGAAAATGTGTTGAATAAAACTGCAATCCCTCAATGGCAGAATTGCTGTAAAACAGGGCCATCAAGAATGCTATAAAAAGTTAAATATCTTTCCTTGCCACCCTGCTGTAATGCTGTCTGTACTGAAGCAATGGAACTCTGACAGTAATTGCACAATATGTTACTGTATTAATGGTACCCTGAATAAGGGTGATTACATTTTTTAAAGTCTTTAAAATAGCATATTTTCCTGATAATCTCTGATAATAGTTTTGCTTTGCCATCTGTCTAGCTAACTCCTGATTCTTTGTTAAAGACAAGGAATGTAAGCAGATGCAGATGGCATCAGAATCCAGGATATCTACAAAGATTTGCATGAGCAGAACAAGCAGCACATGGATAAGGTTACCACAGAGTGGATTTGCATACCAAATAGAAAAACAAAATAGGAAAAAACAGGAGGCTGCACTGTGTATCTGGTGTATGCCGTGATCACACCAGGCTATAGTGTTTCATGTGCTATTAGGGCATGTATATTACATCAAATATTAAATGCTTGTAGAAACAACAGAAGGTACTGAAAGATACCTTTGTTTCCTGGAGCTCTTTAGATGCCCTAAGGGGTTAGGAGAACACTGGAAATCTGTTACACAGTTAACACTATCAGAAAACAAAGTTAATGCATTGTTCTACTAAGAAATGCATTATTATATTTACAGGATTTCGCCCAATAGGACTTCAAGATTTTGCAGCTTCATGAAAATTAATGTTGTTACATGAATGGAAACTGTAATACTCTACTAAATAACAATTAATTAAATAAATAATTCAGTCTGTTTGATTAATTCCATTACATAGCTCCACACTAAGAACACTATTTAATGCTAATACTTTCTGACTATTTTTCTCATTGAAATTTGAAAATAAACTGGATCTTTTGATATTCTTTAGAACTACAGACTTCTGTAGCAATGCCACAGATGACCACACTTCCATTCTCTTGAGAAAGAAGAAATTATTTTTGTCCCAGAATGAAGCAAAAAAAAAGCCAAAATAAAAACCTCCACATCAATAAACTGTGTTAGAGAGGAAAACCATATTTTATTCACAAAACAACCAGGATGCAGCATTTCTTTCTAAGCTGATTTTCTTCCACGATGTATCAAAATATATTATTTTATAAATAAAAGATTAATTGTCTAAACTAGTCCTACTCAAGAGAAAATTAGGAACTTTTAAGAGATCTAGATTCTGACTAGATATTTCTACTTTCCAGGATATGTTCTGGCTTTAGCTGCCTGGGCTGTTCAATGACAAGAAGAAAAATACCACTAGGAGACAAAGTCTTAAACCACTGACATCCCCTGAGACTTCTGTTGCTAAAAGTTTTAATTTTCCTTCTACTGCTGGTATTGTATTAAAGAACTTTCTCACCAAAGGGTATTTATATTGTCTTTTTTACTTTCGTCGAACATATGAATAATTTATAGTTATGCTGGACGGCATTTTCTGATTCTTAATTAGGTCTTTCATTGAGGTGGCAGGATCTGTCAGTATTTGTAGCCTATTGGATTTCTGTGCACCTGTCAATATCATCCAAAATTTGGCCTAATTGCTTAGAAAAGGTTCTAGAGATGTTTTTGTCTAATACACAAGATTTTCACTTAAATGATAGCATCTCATTCCCCTTACCTGGTTCCAAATAAATGAAGAAGCTTTCACTTTTTGACCTTTTTGCTTTTTTTCCCTTGCTTCCCTTTGTTCCCTTTTTTATTGTACTTGTACAGTCAAGTCCAGCGCTGCATCCATCCCACAAGAATTGTCTCTCCATGTTTAATAGTCATGAAACAGTTAAAATCTTGTTATAGTTTAGGTATGGTATCCCAGTTTATTGTTCCTGCTGAAACGTCTCAGACTGCTCACTGCTCACTCACTCCCCTGCCTTGTTTCAGGATGAAGAGGAGAACTGGAGGAACAAAAAGGTAAAGGACAGGGGTTGAAATAAGAACAATTTACCAGAAACAGCAATGAGGTAAGAAAACAGCAATGATAGCAGTGCTATAAGAGGGTGTCTAAGGCAGGTGAATGATTCACAGGTGACTGCTCACCTGGCAGAACACGGCACTACCTGACCACATCCCCCAGCAAACTGGAAAGAACGACCCCCATACCCCCCGGGCATGGTGTGAGGTGATATTAGTGACCCCAAGGTCCTGGCTGTGCCCCTCCTGGGTGCTGCAAAAATGAGCCCTGTCCTGGCTAGAACCAGACCAGGTATCTCCCCCATGGCTGAGTTACTGCAGCACTACTGTCCCAACAGTGTGTACAACCAGAAATCTGCCACCTGTGCTGAGGCAGTTCAATCACTTTCATGTGAATATTGACTGTTTATCCCTTCTCAGCTGCTTTTCAACCTTCTTTTCCTATACAGTGATCTATGCCAGCATTTGAACCAATCACACCTTTTAGTTGAGCAGAAATGCATGGTTCTGTTTGCTGGGCCCTTTGATATCTTCATAATGATGTTGTGGTACAGCTTGCAAAGCAGCTATTTTCATCACAGTTCATAAGAAATATGCAAACCAACCATTCACAGTAGAGCCATTTTTTCCTTGTTTGAAGATCCAAAGCTATCTGTATGGGTCTAAATAAGCACCTTTTACTCTGACAAAAGAAATTTTGGCATAGACCTCATAATATGTTTTAGACACCCTGGTGTTGGCTAAATTACATCTTAAAGCATATCTGAGTATTTCTTTCCCAATAATAATATCAATAAATTAATTACCAAACATAGCATTCAAAGGTTAAGTCTTTCAGTTTAGTTAAGTCTTTCATTTCATACAACCTGGTCTGATTATATTTAAATGAAAGAGACATGCTTATCAATTTCATTTGATACAGAGACACTGAGTTGAAGAGAAGTAAGAAGTACCTTTTTTTACATCTGGTGATAATTTTGGCCCTTGGACAAAAATAGATCCAAGATAAATAATGGATATAACGGTGAAAAGACTGTCAGTCACAGCTGATTATCTTGCTTTATATTTCACTGTGCATGGTACATTGTAGCACTATTTCCTCTTACATCTTGTGAAAATTTGTAAGGACCTTCCTCATCACTAAAACTGTAAGTGTGGTTTACACTCTATTCTGGTCGAAATTACAGCTTCAGGAGCATTGGGTAGCATATGAAGAATGGAAAATGTGTATTTTTTGTCTTGAAAATACATTTTGGTGAATATTTGCAGAAGGTATTTGAAAATTATTTTTAATTTCCTTTTTAAAACCAATGTGTTACTACTTGTTCAGCTCAGATTTCCAAGAGGAGGAACTCTGTATTCACCTGTGTGCTACCATCCCATGGGAGGCAGCCTTTATAAGCACAGATGTTATAACTGCCCCCTTCCCAAGGAATGAATGACTCTCTAGGTATTTTTCTCATTGTCTGTTCACACAAAAAGCCTACATGTATAGCTTTGCCATGATCCTCCTGCCCTACAGAAAGAGGATGTGGCTGGATATAACAGGATTACTGTCTCTTTGCTCTGCATTTAAATTACATTTCTGTAATGTAAGTCCCATGCTCTGGGGTTTCCAGTGGGCTCTAATGGCTGAGGAGGGAGGAAGCCTCCTGACAACGCCAGATTTTGTGGCATTTGTGCCTTCCTGTAGGGCAGAGATGTGCCATGACACAAAGGGACGTAAGGTGTGAAGAGATGACAAGGCAAATTTCAATGTCTCAAAGCTCAGGTATCATATTTTCCTTGCATATTCAAAATTTAACTGAGCACAAGACTAGGTCACGTTGGAGGGAACTGAGGGTTGGTGTGGCTACCACTGCTTGGTCAGAGAGTGAGAAAACTAAGTTTTCCCAGGATCAGCTTGTGAGACTCCGAGCAGTCCTAGCCCAAATAATGATAGCCTATAGTCTAAACAACCTGCAGGTGTTGCTTCTTCTTACTTTCTATCTTCTTGTTCTAGGATGTTGAACTAGCCAGCCAACCAAGTAGAATGTATTGATTAGTTGACCAATCTGATCCATCTGGATCGGCACAATGTATAAAAGGAGAAGAACTTGTTGCAAAAGTAGATTTTCTGCAAACTCAGTCTTTGGGGTCAGTGTCTTTTGTTGGGATAGTGGTAACAGGTTGGGTCCCCCACAGGAACGTAATCCTAAGAGTTTTCCCTGGACCCACTGGAGCTTTCCATACCAAACTTTGTCAGCTCTGGGAGCTACCTTCTTGTTCCTTCCTGATCTGTTTCCATGGGAAATTATATTTCTTCTTTTTGATCTTTCATTACAGGTGTTTTGGTTTTTTTAATGGACAGTGGAAAGGATACTGTAGGGGAAAACATACTGCAGAAACAATTTGGATTCCCAGAAATTAGACATCAAGCACAGTATTTCCTGGGATTTCAAGGGCATTAATATGTAAGTTCTTCATGGTCTTGCTCAGTTCCACTTTCCTCCTGTAAAAGACTCCGGAATTCACTGTGAAACATGAAAAATTTCAGAACAAAAGACTGAATTTGACAGAGTACTAACAGGAATATAAGGAAGGAGAAGTAAAAGAGGATGCTGCAGTCATATCTTTAGATCAGTAAGGTTTATTGAACTTCTAGAGCCTTCTCATAGCTCGTTTGCTATGAAACAAAGAAGACTTAAAGCCAATACAATAATTAAGTGGGATTTCTGCTTCCCTTAAGACATCCAGGCAATGCTTCATTCAAGCATCAAAATGGCACCAAAATAGGCAGAGAAAGCGCCAGTGACAGCCAGAGGTAAATTTTGTATTCCATTGCTAGCAGACATGGACTTGTATGGTAATTTATCTCTTAGGCTAGAATTATATTTGGACAAAAACTAATACACTTTCTAGTTTGTGGCCCACTCCTTCCATTGACTACAATATCTCCTAATAAAATAAATTATTTCATTTTCAGAGTGATTTTCATTTGCTTGTCACATTTAATTGTTACCTGAGGAAAAAAAATAAATACATGAAATACAAGGAAAATAATACAGCTTCACACACTTTTGTTTTTTTCTTAACTTCATACACCTTGTTTTTTTCTTAGTTGTTCCATTACAGACTGAAATACTTTAGAACTT
Organism: Irena cyanogastra; assembly: GCA_013397155.1. Classification (NCBI taxonomy): domain Eukaryota; kingdom Metazoa; phylum Chordata; class Aves; order Passeriformes; family Irenidae; genus Irena; species Irena cyanogastra. The sequence continues at coordinate 200,774 of VWZV01013378.1, read as the reverse complement.
GCTGCCTAATCAAGGAAACAATGGAAATAAGATTGTGTAATACAATTGAATTTTGGCTTTTCATCTTTAGTCATTTACCTGTGGTCATGTTCAAGACAAGTGGTTTAAACGAGATAGAATGTCAAGGAAAAAAATTCATATCCATGTTTCTCAGAAAGAGGTGAATAAATATGTGCAATCTGCAAAGCATCATCATTCTGCAGATATGTTTAGCTAAGCACAAGAAATTTAAAAAGTCCATATGAATGCATTGCCATCCTATTCCTCAGCACAGATGTTTTCAGAGAAAGAATACAGAATGACTTAACTGGGAATTCAGCTAACCCCTTGACTCTCATCCAAAGTCTTTAGCAGGTGACTTGCTAGGCCTACTGTGGTTTAAATTTCCTTCCACTTAATCTTTTTCTCTAGTAGGTTGCAGCTGTAGATATGTGACAGAGGAGTTATATTTGAGTGGGATATCAGATTGTATCACCTCCGATACTCTGGCTAAAGAAAGGAGATCAAGTCTGTGCTGGTTTTTTGCTGTGCATCCACCACCTTTTTTTCTTAATACTGGATGGAAAAATATGCATTTAAAAAGTAAATACTGTACAGACTTTCTCTGCAATCCCCTGCTGTGAGCTCTGCAAGAATAATTTTGTGTTTGAAGGATTAAGATCTCAGCAATTCTAGGGCACTGACAGAAACCAAATTACATCTTCTGAAGTTTAGTATTCTGTCATATTAGATATTTAGTCAGATCTGAAGCTATCTGAACACTAAACCCTAACTGGCTACTCATGCAGAATTTTTTCAGACATACATAATTTACATAAACTTCCTTTCTTTTCTCCAAGGGAGCTGGTGTTAGCTGACTGTCTAGGAACTTTTGGGAAAGCATGTCTGGTTTTCACAATGGAATATGGAGAATGGGAGGAATCAGTAAAAATCTGGACATGGTAGTGATGCCTTGAGAGGCTACCTAGAACAGAGGCTAGACTATGTCAAAGGAATAAAGGAGGGATTTATTAAAAGGCCTTCAAAGGATACACCTTGGGCAGCACAAGAGCCCAGCCATGGCTACACTGAATATGGACACCAGGCCACAAGTTTCCACACTTTTACAAGCTTTGGTCAATTTTCATACTGGGGTTAATTGTCCAATTACAGCTTCAGGTTATGAAGTCCCATCTTCCCAGACTGCTCTCCTCAATTTGCTGTTTGCACTTTCTGGGCCTGAAGCTGCAACAGTGTCCTTGGTTCTCGGGCTGGAAAAGGATTGTTTTGTCTAATTGAACTGTGAAGAGAACTTGCTAACACTTTATATGAAATTCAGAGTTATATACTAATGCAGTACAGAATCTGGAAAATATGAAAGCTAAAACTTAAGGCATCAGTAGGTAGCACAAAACATTTATGATTAGACTTCCTAATAGAGTAAAATCTAAGAGGCAGAATGTAAATTTACAAATGAAGTGTACTGGGTTTAGGATGCCACAACATTCTTCTGCTCTCAGTGCTTTTTCAGGAGTCAGCTAAATTTTAACAACATTTAAAATTTTCAAAGTGCAATAGTGCAGACTGAAATCTCTAAAGAGTTTCATGATCTGGCTCTGATTCCCGTGCTGTCTTCTGTCTCCGTCTCTGGAGATGGCAGAAAATGATCTGGTTGGTAAAGAATCCTGCCAGGCCAGTCTCTTACTACCTTTCTTGATCTCAAAATTGTAATAACTCTCTTCCATCTCTGAGTTTTCAGATACCCTACCTGGCCTCCTGGGTCTTCTTGCCCAAGTGGGCCAGAACTAAGGTTAAATAGAAAAAAATAATTTGTGCTTGAAATTATATTTAGAAAATCCTTTTCATAGCATTTTAACATTTTTAATTCCTTTATATATTCCTTTTTCTTTTTTTTTTCCAGCAAGAATAGTGAGAAAGGAAACAAGACTGAAATAAGAAATTAGTTCTCTACTCTGCAACTCTAGCTCTGATCTGTGATTTTAAGGACAAGGAAATAAAGCAATGCTCTCTGCGGCTTGCACCTAATTACAACAGTGTGTTCAAGTGGGAGGAAATAGAATGTGTGCTGGCTTTGTGCACAGAGCCTGGCATGCAGCAATATAAAAGAGTGGGAGCTCTGTGATGTGCAGTTTATCTCAGCAGCACAAGCAAATCCCAGTCATTTCCCAATAGCTGTGTTGTCAAAGAAGGGGTGTAAATGGAATTGCTGAAGCAAACATTCAGCCAACTGGACTTGGGTGGGTAGACACAGGTTGTTCTAGCTGGTTGTGATTTCTGTTACTCATTTGAAGTGGCACAGAAGAGATGAAGCAAATACTAAAGCTTGACTTTAAATTGAATAATTTGGAATATGTCTCTGTGATGTGGTGGGAAATTATATTTAAAAACATTATAACCTCTCTCTGGAATGAAACTGAACAGGAAAAGAAATTCCAAAAGTCTCAGAAACCTTCATGAATGTGGATTAAAAATGAAATGGCAGTTATTTTTCCAAATGTGTGGTTACAGTAAAAAGGGCTCAGTTTAGGCATAAGAGAAACCATTCTATTTCTGTTTTTTATCGTGGGCATAATTTGAACAAACTGGCTGGGGAGGCTGTGGGTTCCTCTTCTTCGGAATTTTGTCAAAACAGATTTAGGCAAACATCTGGTAGGGGAGTTTTCCCTCTCTTCTACGCACCAAAGAGACTGACAAAATATAGACTGTACAGGGGAACTTCAAATGAAGAAAGAGGAAGAACAGAGCAGGAGGGTGTTTGGGGGGAGTGGTGCTGAAAATGGAGGTTAAGGTATATATTGAGGTTAAAAATGACGATGAGTGAAACAGATTGAGACAGTGCAGTTTCCTGGGGGATGATTTTTTCTGTTTTATTTTGAATTTTAAAAGGTGAATTTTTCCCCTGCTCCCTTAATAATAAAAGTACTTTGCAATTCTACAGCATCTTCATCTTACAGTTTCAAAGAACTGTAATGAATTAGGCCTCTGAATTTTCCTCCAAGCAAGATAGATGGGCTCCAAGTGCCACCCTTTGTACATCTGACTACCTGCCTTTGAATGCCATCCTTCTTTGACAGAATGAGGAAACGTGAGTAACAGAGGAATGAATATCTTCCAAATTGACTACATGAAAGTGGAATTCTCACGAAGGCAGCTTCCCATCCTGACACTGAATGCAAACACAGTGACCCACATACATCCAGGATGGGACTGACAAAACTTGCATTAACTGCTTGATTTAAAATCAACAGCTGACTTCAAAAGAAAAGAAGTGACACAAATACTTTTTTCTATTAAGAGAGTATTGCCATTTTCTCTCATTAATATGGTAAATAGTCATATTGTGTAAATTTTAACACATGACTACTTTGAAGTCTGGCTTCAAAGTAGACAAGTAGACTTACATGCTTTAGCTGTAAACTTCAGAGCAGAGAGCATTCTACTCATCTGTTTGTTCATCTGCTGGTCTCCTGAGCTATCAATCTCTTAAAAGCAAAATATCCCTCACCATCATGCCACTAATTCACAGAATGCTGATATGTTTTATTACTAAAAAATGTGAAAATGATTGTATGCTCCATTATGAATAAATACAGACAGATGGAAAAATGTATTAATAATAGATCCCTCTACAACAGACCTTTTTTATTAAGATTATTCCATGTGACTATAACTGGAGTAGGTCAAACTACTGGTTTGGTGATATGTAGGATATTTTGGTACTTTTCAAAGCTTTTAGTCTGGGCTGGTATACAAACAGTAAAATCCTGACATTTTCTACAGAAACGAATTTTAAAAATATTTCATTTAAGAGCAGCCTAATTTCTTTCTATCTATTGCCTATTCCACCTTTTTCTCCTTCAGAAAAGAAAAAAAAATCCCAAAAAGATGATAGAACTGGTCTGGGAAACTTGGGACCAGAAATAGTCCTGAGAGCCTTCTGAAGCTCAAGTAAGGATCTAACAGAGGCCAGGAGAGCAGCAGTCCTGGCAGATTTATAGTTATTGCTGGAGTGAACCCCAGCTATGTCACCAGCCCAGGTCAAACCCCACAGGGCTGTCCTGGTATGATCTTCCCCTTCAGACTCCTTACTGCAGGAGAACAACCAGGGAAGGAGACAGCCCTCAGTCCCTGGAAATCAATTTGTGGCTACTTCCTGTCGGTCAGGTACTTTACCAGGAGGGGATTCTTGGCTAAAGTAAATCTGACTGGCATATCTGATTAGGAAATGTGAGTTCGTGGTGTCCCAGCAGCCTGTCAGAACAGCAGGCACATTGATACTGGAAACAGCTGGCATTTTGATGGGATGACTTCAAAACCATCCATAAAAAATAAAATGTGGGGTTGGCCCACATTGTCCGATTTGTATTGCTGGACATATGCATATGTCCCTTGAATATTGTGCCCCTGATATATTCCTGGTGCCTTTGACAGGATATAACTATAATAACAAGTCTCAAATATGCTACTAATATATATTGGTGATGATGAACACATAGCTGAGATCCCTTTATTTTTGCTTCCAGTGGCTTTAATTATTCCTTCCATTCATTTGTGCCATGTATCTAACTGGTATCCCTTTGGAATTTTTGCCTGGGGCTGAGTGAGCTCAGCATTTATTTGACTGCTGTTGATCTAGTGACAATGTTAAAGTCAGTGTGCTAAGCTGGAACATGCAACTCTACCAGGAAACTCCACCCTATGAATCATTAATAGGACTTGCTGTAGTTTGCCCCTAAGGATGACAAGCATTCGTGTGAAATATGAAAGTCATCCTCCTGCTATGATGCCTGCCACTGAAAGCCCTATCAGGCAACAGAGTTACAGAGTCCTCTCTATTATTGTTATTGTTGTTGTTAATTTTATTCTTATTACTTTTGTTACTATTCCATACAGGAAATCCAACCAGACTGTTTGAGGCCAGTTAGTCATGCCAGATCTCTCCACTTAGCAGGACATATAAAGAAGAAAGCAAGGTCAAAAATCCTCATATCGTTGTATTGGGGGGTCACAGATCTATATCCCAAAATCTGTGGGATTTTTTGTGCCAGGAAACCTGGATTTCTCTATCTCTCTCTCAAAAAAAGGCAATTACATAATGTGCTATTTGCTCAACGGGTGATGATAATAAAGGTACTGGACTTTAATTTAGCCACTTGAAAAAAGGGCTTCAAGAATGTAGCTGAGAGGTATCAGCAGAGAACAGTACTTCAGGCCTCTGATCTCATTTATTTTTGTCCCCAAAATCTATTTAATACAGCATTTATTTTTGAAAGAAGAAAAAGGGGCACCTAAAATGATTGTACTCATTTGTGCTTTAAGGGATTGATTTGCTTGAGACTTAAGCATTAGAATGTCATATATTAAAAAGGGCTCTGATGTTTTATACAACAAGGAAGTACCATTGTATGAATACATAAATATTTCTTTTCAACTTATATTACACAAAGGCTGTGCACAGAGTATGCCATGAGGTTTTACTTTGCTTTGAAGCTATCTTTAGTAGAGTGCTAACAATCATAAGACTGAAAAGCTAGCCACACCCTGCACCTTCAAATTGAACAGATTAAATAGTGCTGATCTTAACTCAGCCTGCTCCAAACACAGCACTGTCCAAGAATTCAGGCCTGTTGCACAGAAGTGTGGCTGTTAACTGCCTCAGCTGCAGTCATGTGCATGGGCAAACAAAACAAACGAGAGAGATAAAACATGTGACGGCCAAAAACAGATAAGAAAAATGAGAATTGTCTAGCTGAAAACGGGACAGCTGGCATGTATGAAGGTAGAGATGGAGAGCATAGCTATAGAAATGCAGTAATGAAAACACCAGTTAGGCATACAAAAAATTCAATGGTTTTTCATCATGCTGAGTCTGCGTGCAGCAAGATTTCTGTAAAAAGGCTGCAAATTCTTTCTTCAGCATTTGACCCAGTCATTACATTTCTACATTACATTTTTTTCCTGCTGCTTCTGCAAGAATAGTGCTGAGGAAGTGGCATAACTAAAGAAAAGGATGAAACCAACATGTCTTTTAGACATACCTTAGGGATAGTATACTTTGTTAAGTTTTTTTTTTTTTTTTAATTTGAGACCTGCTAATTTGCTGAGGCTGTGAGCAAAAGGCTCCATCCTGTTGTTCAGAATTTTCAAATTTGAAAAGGTATAGGACACATCAGAGCCTTAAGTGATGGAACTCCAATTACAGCAGCAGTTTGCAGGAAAGGATTAGGCTGGCCTCTTTAAAAGATTTCTGTATTTCTGATTACTGTCAGCATATGGAGGAATTGTAAAGGCTAGGGGCTGAGGAAAACTGAGGTGATGAGTAGCATTGACTCAGCTCCCCCTGTGGCTACTTGTTGATTAAGGTGCCTATGTGAGGATGCTCAATTAAGGAAAATGCTAAGCTAGTCTTATCTGTTCAAACAAGCCAACTCCACTATCCTTTTGTTTTACAGGAGGGCTGAACAAAGAAAAAGTGCTGAAAAGGTGTGCACAGGCTGTCAAAAAAGCAGTTCCTTATGGTATTGTAAGGCTCTAGAGAGTCAATCTAAATAGTTCAGGTTTTGGTTCAAATCTGACTAGCTTGGAGGAAATCCCTCCTGTTTCAGACAACTGCAGTGAGCAGAAAATGGCTGCAAGGTGCCTGAGAAGAGAGCAAATATTGAGAACATTTTGAGAGCAAACTCCAGAGCACCTGTGAGCCCCAGTGATGCTGTCACTCTTCTTGATAGCTGAGACATAAGGGAATAGATTGTTATTTCACATCCCTGCAGCTTACTTATCCAAATCAACCTGTAAAACGAAGAAAACAACCCCCTTCCAATTAACTTAGAATGAATATTTAATTTCCACGGGAAGAGCTCAATCTTCTATTCATACCAATTGGGATGTAGGATGCTTTGTGAAGGAGCTTTATAAACAGGAGAAACGACACTCTTGCCAATTTGGACATTTGTAAGAGGACCTTGCCCCTTTCATCTCCACACACAGTGGCTTTGCATCCTCTAAGCCAATGTACATTTCACACCTTATAGCAGCAAAGAGCAAGCAAAACCATTGCAGGAGATACTGAGCTTACTGTGTAATGTAAGACAGCATGCTGTGTCAATTAAAGCCACCTGTTTAATATATGAAACTCTAAGGGCCCTTCTTATCCTGTGTAATATAAAAGTATATTTAATAAGGAATCTGGAGTATTGGAAAAGATTTGGTTTGGAGTGCAGAGAAAGATAACAGAATCCAGAAATACTTCATGGAAATTTAATATGTATTACTTAAGAAAACCATGTGGGTTTAGAGTAAATCACAAAATATTAAAGCAGCATGGGGTAATGATACTGACATGATATTAATGTGAGCTAACTCATTTTTTATTGTGTGCAGAGATAGCTACAAGTGAGCAGGGTGCTTTTTATGTGCCTGCAGTTAAAGAACCAAGGCATCAAATGTATCAGTTTTAAAATAAGCACGAGTCTTATTACACACATAGTTAAAATGAAGAATTTATTTTCCCATGACTTTGTTCACATGAAAATTTTATATAAGCTGGAAAATCAATCAAAAATTGGTCAAACTAAAAAGAAAGGTGGAAAGTATTAGGTACCATTACACCATCTGTGACTCAGCAGGTCTTGAAGGTAGAGAATGGAAAATGCTTTGGAAGAGTTCTGCTTTCCTTCCTCAAGTGTCTGCTGATGGCCACTACCAGAGACAAGACAGTTGGTTAACTGGACCTTCTCAGCTGTGTGTGCTATTATCAACCAAAACCAAACTCGTGTTGCACATAGAAGCCAGATGGCTTTTATTCTCATGGGGCTGAGTGGTGGAATTTAGATCTTATAGCTCTAAAAAATGTTATAACCAACATAAAGATATTATTAATAGAAATATAAACATGTAATTCATGGAATTTTAGTCTAACTTTAACTTAAATGAGCATATTTAATGAAGGATATGTCTTTATGAATTTTCCCTCACTTTTCATTCAATATTGTAATCCCAAAGTTAGTATGCATGTGGAAGGTTACGACAAATCACTCCTAGAGATGTAACCAACATTGCATTGGGCATGAGGGAAACTATTCCCCTTTAAATGGAAAGGTTTAGTTTCTGTGTTTACATTAAATTACATTATCTACTCCTGCTATGAAAAAAAATGGAAAAAAATTAAAGTGAATTGGGGTCCTCAGCCAGTGAGGCAAGAACTGCCCTGACTTCAGAGTAAAGATTGAAGAAGGCTATACCTCACAAATCTGAGATTCAAAGAGTTTTGGATTGTCAATTTTTAAACATTTGTTTCCTTTTTCTCCTTTTGTATTTCCTTCAATTCCCAAGAGGAATTTAAGACATGTGACTTATCACATTTGAAATGAGTTCCTGGAAATCAGTTTGCTGGATAAGATGAAGGAGCTGGTTTTTCGAACCATGTGAAGAGAGACAAGAGAATATCTCTTTCCAAAATGTAGTCAGCACAAAGGTCACACTGGCTTTGGTCTGAGTTCACTACAAAGCCGCGTTTTTCCATATCACTTCATCTAGAGGATTCTACATGGAGCACAGCCTGCAGAAACTGTAAATGGCATTGCACAAGCTTTCTGGCACCTTGATCTGCAGAAAACTTACTCATCAAGAAAAATACTTCTCTCTTGGAACAGTTAATATCTCACCTTGCTTCCAGGTCTTATGTCAAGAGAAGTTTCACATTCGAGTGAGTTTGAGGTTGTTTGATATGAGACTGCAACAGGCTCTGACAGAGGGAATTACATCTGACACTCAAAAGACACTTTATTAATGGAGAAATCCATAAGTTAGAGAGAATTAGAAGATGGTGGTGATGATGATGATGATAGTGATTAAGAGAATTGTGATGATAAGTAGACTGTTATGATGAGTGTAGACTTAAGCTGAATGGGTATTTTGAGTTTAAATTGTTCTTTGAACCTATTTTGAATCAAGTAGGTTTGTGGCTCACGGACTGGACAAAACATTTTAAAGATAAATGCAGGTGTGATAATCTTACAGGATAAAATTAGGAGCAAATCCCAAGGTAAACTGAAAACCTGTGGAGCTTTTAAAATTTATTTTTAATGCAATTTTACTTGTGCTAGTACCATTTTTTTCCTCTTGATGATCCATGGCACATTTTTTAGCCAACAAGGTAGTTCTTGAGAAGGAAACAAATGCTCTGGTAAGAAGTGATATTATTTGTATGTAGAGATCTGACTATCTTACAGATGTCAATAGTTTTAACAGCATCTGATGTTTATTTTCTAGCAGAAAATGAACACTGTTCATTTTTCAAAAGTTGGTTTAGAATCTCACAGTAAAGCAGTATCATTAGTATTATTTTCTCACGTTCTTTTAATTAAGTAACTGAATTAGCTCACATGAAAATACATATCAGTGACCATCATGAAAGATAAGAAGCAGTAAAACAGCCAGAATGCTTGATACAGTGATATTTGGGAATATAAATTGATTTACTGTGCAATCTAAGATGGATTGTCGGTTGTTTGGATGACAAATGTACTGAAGAAGTTTTATCTTGCATATTATTTTGGAATATACTTAATTGTAAAAATAATAGACATTTTCATGAATCCAAAGAACATAGAACAATCAAATTTAAAATAAGATGAAAGTACTGTATGGTTGTTTGGTGGACTCTCAGGTGTGATTTGCATGATCTCAGTTTATTTTTGACAGTGTTCTTTTTGTTAGTCCATTGTAACAGTAGATTCTTCCTGGATTTGCAACAGAAGAGCCACAACAAAAGGTCAATGAGGATTATTGTAGGACTTTTAATTCTTATGTTTCATTTACAAGTCTAACTAAAGATTTAGAGCATCAGCAAAATCTTTCTTTGCATTTAATATTTTTCTATGATTATTCCAGAGACTTTTACATAATGCAAATTCTTTCACTCCAATACAGCATTTCATCACCATCACAATCATGAGAGATGCAAATTCTGCAGAGAAAGAAAAATACAATAAAAAATTAAAATACTTTATCACTGTCCTGACTTTGATTGTTGACTGTGTCAACATCTTCCTAGCATATGAAGTGCCCCTCAATGTTTCCCATTCACTGTTGGCCAGTAAGTCCTCCAGTAAGTCTTGCAGTATAAGAGAAACTGTAGAGAAGACAAAGTAGGGTGAATTGTGGGCAAAAAGATCAGTAAATTATAGTAGAAAATGTGAATTAATTTCCTTATAACATTAAAATAATGCAGAATGAATTATTGACATGGTCTTCTAAAACACAGATATTAGACAACAGTTTTTGTATCAATATTAGGCTATGACATCAACACGTGAATGAACCAGTGTTGAAAAGGAGCTATTTCAACCTTGCCAGATATTGTGGTAAAAAACCCTCCAAACTTTACTAAATATTTTTTGGTGTTTTGAAAAATTATAGCAACTACCTGTACATTTTAGAGGTTCAGATATGGAAAAAAATTCCAATTTAAATATTTCTCCAGAATGAGACATTTATATGCTAAAGTGTTTGGAATGCATTCTGCAGTACTAATCAAGAATTTATATCCTTTATTGCTGTTAATTAGTTTTAGATAGATCAAGTATTTACCAAGTAGGACTTATGGTGACAGGGAAATTGGGAAGTGATCTCTTTTTTTCTGTAAAAGCGTGAGAAAAACATACATCAGACACAAAAAGTCCCATTGCTCCCTAGAGGACAGCACAAAAAAAAAGTAATTCTGATTGTTGAATCTGACTTTAGGTGACAGTTTGTTTTACACAAACATCTGTATTATTTTTATTACCAAAAATTGTAGAACTCTAGTGAGAATGCATGCAAGCATCATATGGGCCTAGCAGCTTTTGCTTAAAAGTTTTTTTCTGCTTTTCAAAGGCCACACACCCTCTTTCTTATGAAGTTCTGTTTCTATAACTGTCTTCTTTCAAGTTAAGATATATATGTTTCTTCCTGTAAACAAGAACACTAACAGTATATTAATCTTTAAAGTAAACCCCTATGGTTTCACTCTATCAGTGAATGTCTGGTTTAATATTCTCCCTATTTCTAATCACTTTTAAGAAGCTGAAATTTAATTGCTTTTGCATACAAGTTCCTTTGTTGTAACTGAGCCATAGTACTGCACATCACTGGATTGATGCTACTGAGAGGACTACCTTCCCTAAAACACAAACTTTTATTTCCCTACCTATTAAACCTTCTGTTATACTTTAAAAGAGATGAATCTCATTTTAGGCCTGCTTTCTTTTTCTAAATGCAGCATGAGTGTGGAGAATGCCTGGTAAAATTATGTTTCTGGTTCTATTCCTAGCCCTGGAATATGTTAACATTTGCTACACACTGAAGTATCGATCACCTGCCTGAAGAAATGGCTCAAAGTTCATCTCATTTGAAACGATTCTTCTTTGATCCCTGGCTCTGGAGAGAAGATGGAGCAGTTTTGAACTACTTCTGGGAATGACTGCAAAGTACACTGCATTTTAATACCTTTCTGCACTCAACTTGGCAATTTTTTGTCTGTAAGACTCTTTAGGTTTCAAAATACCATTTTGGAGGAAAGAGTAATGAAAGTAGTTCTAAATCAGTATTTACTAACTCAGAAAGATCAAACATGTTTTAGAATCCTGCTTTCTTTATGCAGTAAAACTCCCTGGAAAAGATAAATGTGACAACTATGGCACACATCCAGTACTTTCTTTTTGTGAAGAAAGTATTGAAGCTTTTCACACTTCTGTATTAAAAGACAAAAAAATTGTTATCAGGTCTCAAACTTTTATATCAGACTACATGTGTTAATTGCCATTGGCCTATAATTCTGGGGTGAATTGCCTTTGTACAAATTCAGGCCACCCAATAGGTCTCAGAGATCTCTGTCCATAGGCTGTTTGGAGATAGACACCTTTCTGTTTCAAAGCCCTTTGATAGGAGATTCCTGCAAAGACTCAAGTCTGTGTATTTCAAGAAACTGTTGATCAGTTCCTCTACCATTTCCTTCACATTGTCTCTATTTTTGAGATACAGTAACTAAAAAAGTTCAGAGAAGCTGAATCAGAAAACACCTCATTTCTTAAAACCTCCTCTTTTTAATATTGTTCACACACCTTTATCCTCTCTCTAGAGGCTCAAACTCAGTGATGAATAGTGCTGAAACAGAGTGATTCATGGTTTTCTCACAGAATCAAGGTATTATTATCCTTGATACTCAGAGTATGAACATGGAGGCAGTCACCAAAAAGTGACTGCTCACAGGTTAAGGGCTTCCTAGTGAGGCTCAGTGATTCTCAGAGGTGACATCATGGCCTTTATACAATGATTCCAAACCACCAGGGGAAGGTCGTATCAGTTGTCCACATTTTATTATTTAAAGGACTAGTAGAGCCATTATTATCCTATGGATAAGAGGGGCATGTGTCTCTTATTTAGTATGTTTAAAAGGTGCAAGTCAATAGTTAATATATTTTGACAAGATTTATTTTTGATGTCATAAAAAAATCAAAATCAAGTATTCAGAAATCATTATAGCATTAACAATTTTGGATTTGAATGGCCTTATTGATGTTTCCTGCAGGGAGAAAGGGTCCACTTGTGTCTGATGTGCCATTTACTGAGAATTATCCACCATCTGTAATGTTATGACTTACTCCAAAGTCCTTTGAAGTCTATGGAAGGATTTGCATCAATGGCAAGGGACTTTTCTTAGGTAACTACTGCTCTGGATTTTGAAAGCTAAATGTACTAAATTCTAATCCTTAGATATTTAAAGGTGTGGGTGTTTTGAAGGCATTGAACAGATGACTTTGTGACTGGAATCATCATGATATGAGTACTGACACAGTACTGATTTTTCAGCAGGATACACTCTTGTTTCCTATACATTTTTGAAAGTAAGTTTTTCAGGAAGCAATGCAAACAGCAAAAAAGATCAGATAATTCTCTTCTGTCTAATTTAACATATAATAACTAAACTTCTATTAAATCCTGAGTGTGTTTAGAAAGGCTATGTATTCTTCAATAATACTTGAAAGATTTATAAATCAGATGTAGGGAATCTAATTTTACAGTTTGGATGTGAAGTCCTAAAGCATAATGACATTTAAAATTTAAAGAGAAGAAGACTTTCATTAATAAAATTCTAGTTTTCATAAAAAGTAATAAATGAGAACACATTGTGTAAAATACTGAATTTAACCTCTGACCACCAGCCTGTCGTGGTTTAACCCCAATAAACAGCTCAGTCCCACGCAGCCGCTCAGTCACTCATCCACAGTGGGATGAGGGAGATAATCAGGAGTGAAAATGGGAAAACTTGTGGGCTGAGATAAAAGCACTTTAACAGGTAAAGTAAAACCAGTGCACAGAACCAAAACAAAGCAAGGAATTAATTTGCTATTTCCCATGGACAGGCAGGTGTTCAGCCATCCCCAGGACAGCAGGACTCCACCATGTGATGGTGACTTGGGAAGACAAACCCCACCGCTTCTCACATTCCCTGCTTCCTTCTTCCCCCATTTTATATGCTGAGCAGGATGCCATATGGTGTGGGACAGGTGGGATCAGCTGTCCCAGCTGTGTCCCTTCCCAGGTCCTTGTGCCCCCCCAGCCTCCTTGCTGATGGGGTGAGAGGCAGAAAGGCCTTGACAAGGTGCAAGTCCTGCACAGAGATGTTGGAAACATCCCTCTGTTACCAATGCTGCTTTGTCACAAATCCACAGCACAGCCCCATACCAGCTACTGTGAAGATTTACTTTATTCCAGCCAAAACCAGCACATAGCTCTAACATTTTCTCCACCATTAATTAGCATTTCTCTGCGATCCTTTGTCGTGCCAGGTCAACATTTGATCATCTGTAAAATTGTGGTTATAGTGGAGTTTGATATCCGTGCTTATTTTATCCACTTCTTTGCCCAGAGGAACAGAATTTTACATTTTCCCAGTCTTTCACAAAATGAAAATGCAATTTAACTAAGCCTAATTTGAAATGCAACAGCTGGTGTCTATTGAAAAAAACAGAAATCCTGAAAAATACCAGGAAATCTTTCCATAACAAAAATTTATTTTATTCCTAAATTGGCATATCTGGCTAAAAAATAATTTTTAAAAAGTAATATGAATTGAATATTTGATTATTAAAATAAATTTATATTCAGAAAAAAATAAGACCATGTTATCTTGTTCTAAAATCAAAATATAAATGTAAAAATTTAATTTAAATATCAGTGATTTCCTACTTAGTTGAATACAAGGTCACTTGTATAGCAATATAACTGCAATGAGGCTTTTTGAGTTAAAACTTTCCTCATTGCCACAAGTTTAGATATTGCTCTACACTTTAAAAAGTCCTTCACTTCAATCAAGTTTCTACTTAGGGATTACTAGTGATAATGATGAAATTATTTGGGAACTTAAATCTGGGACAATGCTGATTTTAGGTGGCTGCTAATACTTACAGTTTCTTTAAAGAAACAAACGTACCATTTTCTTATTCCTTCTTATATCATTCACTACCTTTGGTTACAGTCCATTCTTTCATGTTTCAGTCATTCCAAAGGAGGAGAGATGTTTTTTATTGAGCAGTAGTAGAATGGCTGATGCTGGACTTGATTTATGGAACTTTAATTAACAAAGAATTAAGGAAAATATAATTGATGCCAATCAACAGGGGTTCAGGGAAATGAATCATGTCAAAGCAACTTAATATCTTTTTTGATGAGATTAAATATTTGTCTGATAAAGATAATAGTGTTCATGTAATGCGATTATGTTTTTGATTTCACATCACATGCCCTTTTGATTAAAGAACTGGAACAATATGCTATCAACGTGTTAAAAGGATTAAGACCTGTTAATTAAGGGAACTCTACATCAAATTGCAAATGACTAATCATCAGCGAGTGGATGTTTCTGAAAAATTCTCAGAGATTTTCATTTTTCATCCCATGCTATTTTGTCAATGATCTAGAAAGCTTAAGATGATCTCCAGTAAATCCCACAAGTGGCAGAAAGTTGGAAGAGTGTTAAGTGAAAAGAAAAAAGCCTACCCATCTCATGATGCTGGACAATCTGGATTGATTAACAACACCAAAAGAGACAAAAAATGTGGGTTTTAACATTGATAATATCATGTATATAGAAGCAAGGACAATATGGGAGGAAAGAGTCCTGGAGAAGAAGCTACCCTGAAAAGGACTCGCATCTGGGTAGACAATTGTGTTCATATATAAAATGAAAGATTTCTAGTGTTCAAAATATGTTTTCCAGATGGGAAAAGCCTATTTACAATGGCCTCTCGCCCATACTCAGCACCTGAACTCTGCCCAGGAAGGGTTTGGAAGTGGTCCAGCTTGAACAGATCAAATAGACAGAGAGAGGGGTCTGATGGAGGTGAGTGATCACTCATCCACTAAGACTGCCAGACTCAGTGTGATGGCTGAAAGGACTAAGACTCTTGCACATGAAAATGAAAGAATACTTACAGCTGCAGTACTTTATGGCCGATGGTAATGCTGGGGATTCAGGAGTTGTATGCTTAGAATTGTTAGAATTGTTGTATGTGCTTCAAGAAAGGTGATGATAAATAGGAAAGAGTTCAGAGACAATCCACAGTACTGATTAAAGGATTTGAAACCAACATAAAGCTATGTGAAGAGTTTAGTCTATTTTAGCTGAACAAAAGAAGGTTAAGAGTGTTCATAGACTTGTTCACAGACTGAATATACTTATGGAGCATATATTCATACACTCAATATATACGCACATATAAATATTAGAAAAAATAAACATAAATGTATGTATACATATATATTTTTAAAATATATATATTTAAGAGATAACACATATATTTAACCCAAAAATTTAAAACAAGTTTCAGAGCATAGTAGATGATTTTCTCTCCAAGGCAATGCAGAAATTTCAAATCAAATATCTGTCATATATCTTCTTTCAACACCGGTATTCTAGCATGGATGTAGCTGTAATGTCTTCTGAAACGCTACAAAGTCTTGTAGTTTGGATGACTTTCAGTAATGTCTTTAATGAGGAATAGGCATTCCTGCTGTGTTTTAATCACTGTACACTTCAGCATCTGAGCCAGAAGACAGAGATCATAGCACACTTTGAAGCACAGTTGTTAGTCAGAGATCCCAGTAGAGAGGTGTTACTGAAGGAACATGACACCTTAATGCCATTTTTATGGTGATGTGGATTAATTTTGAACTAAGAAAAATTATAGGCTTGATATAATTACAGCTGAAATATTTTCATTCTTTTTTTTAGCAGACTCTAAACAAATCATTACATTTTCAACTGGTAAAAAAGAATCCTAATGTCTTCTTACCATTAGTCCGTGTCCCTAGAAATATTTTTATCTGATTTATGGCTGAAGTTTTCAGAAGCCAAAGCAATCTAAGCTATAATCTCCCAGTTTTGATTAATTTGCTTTTCAAGATGTATTTTACCAGCATCTACTGAATCGTAATTCTATGTAATAAGCAATAAGTAGACATGAGAGAGATTTTAAAACTAAATATTATAAATTAATGTCTTGTTCAAGATAATAGAGCATAGAGGGTCTTTACAAAGTAAAATGAAATTCAATAACTAAATTGCATTAAAGTCTGGTATTTATATTTATTCAAATTATGAAAGTTCATGCAAAGAAACAGAGATTCTGTATGTCTGAAGTAAAATGTTCAAGCCTTCTAAAAGTTAAACTTCTTAGGTTTTGTTTTCTAAAATAATTTTAAATATTTACACAAATACTGCAGAGGTATTCACAAACCAATGTGGGAAAAAGTTAAGATGAAAAAATCTATAGCTGATGAAATTAGGACTAAGACAAACATAGAAATCATCTTGGAGCACACAGTTAAAAGTAAGTAAAAATGTTTCAAAACTTGGCCACCTACCTGATAGTTGATCAAGAGAAATGATCATACATTCCAAATATTTTTTTTGACAGAATACACATGAGAAAAGCAGTCTGCACACAAAAACGAAACAAGGTATGAAAGGAAATTATAAGGACACTATTTTAAGATTTAGCTTAGCTGAAATGCCATGGAAGTAGGAGGTGGGAGTAAGGAAACCTTCAGGAAAATTGGAATATGAAAAAGTATTCTCAGTTTCTCTGATGGAAATGATAGTTGCTAATAATAATGATGAGATGCAATAATCAGGTGGTGTTGGCAGCTTCATTAATTCATGCTGAAAATGCTGCCGCATAAAGATGGAATAGGACAGACTTTAGCCCCCTCTTTCCATCTCTGCTATCTGCTTAAGTCTTTAAACATAATGGGGTTTTAGCCAATATGATATGTGAGGTCCATGTGTTCAATGTTCATGCTCCTTCTTTCAGATACATGTAGATCATTTGCAGCTGTGCAGTATTCCCAGGCCACAGCTCTGGGTACCTGTTCCAGCTGGGTCTTCAGTATTTACTGGAGTCAGTTTTCAGTGCTTGGATTGAAATCCTCTTTGATCATAGCTTGCACAGACAGAAAGTTCAGGACACAGAACAAATGAAATAATGGTTGCTCTAAGACCTCCTCCTCTGGACAGTCAGAGACATCCTGCTGAGTTCCCTTACCCTTCAGAACTGAGGAATCTCATGCAAAGTGTTTGTTGACCATGCAAAGTCCTGAGCAGGGGGCCTTGGGGGTGGCTTGGCCGAGACTGACCGCCCCACAGGCGTGCTCCTGATGGTCAAACTCTGCAGACCACAAAGGTCCAGCATCCAGGATTGATCCCAGAGAGCACTTAATGCACAGGTAGAGATGTGGTTTCAGGGGATCAGGATCCTAAGACCCCTCACTGTTTAATTTATGGAACAGTCTAAATGTGATAGAAAAATGCTCATGGAAATTAAGAACGATTCATTTTCAAACTACTTCAGAGGCTTGCAATCCTCACTTGAGCAGCAGTGATGGCATTAATTAAGAAAAGGAGCTTGTCATCTTACTCCAGTGCACATTAGCTTTGTCTATCTGATATTCCTAATGGATGTGTCTGCGTAAAGGCCCACAGATGGCTCCAGCAATGAGGAGGAGGAAAAGGAAAACACATAATCTCCAAATGTCAGAGAAGAATAAAAGCCAGCTAAACAAACCAAACAAGATGCTGACAATTGACACTACCCTGCAGCAGGAAGCTAAAACCCTGCCTTTGCAGGAAGATTATAATGCTTTTTTTGGTTGTTGTTATTGTTAATCACCCCAAGAAGAGAGCTTTGCCAAGGAAGAAAGATCGATCACTGTGAAAAGTGCCAAGCTACACAAAATGAATTCCAGTATTTTACTGACCTGAGTGCTCGACTGTTGGCAGATCATATGAGTAACTATTTAGGGCTGGGTGTTCTCAGAAAAGTACAATTTATTGGCTTCATTGAGGCACAGCCTAGAAGTTATAATAAGTGGTTAACAGCCCCGGTTACTCCCTAGCCAAAAATATTCAGTGAATCATCACTGAATTTTTTTTCTACTTGTTTACACCTTTTAATGTGAAATTAAACCAACTTCAAGAGAGATACAGGTGGAAAAATATCAGTTTGGTTTTGTTATTCCAGTGGAGAGTGGTAAAGCAGGGGATTTGGTGCAATTTTGAATCCCCTAACGATTTTGGAGGGTGGTGCAATTGAGAATTCAGCAGAATGTCACAACAGGACCCAGAGTCTGGAAGGGACTTTCAGAGGTGTTTCAGACATATGCTCTGCATTCCACTCATGGCACTGCAGAAGCATGCTCTGTTTCACCACATCATCATCACATGTGAGATGACAATGTTCTGCATGTAACTGCACGTGTCACATCCATAATAGTGCCTGCATGGGAAACATTTGCATAGACTGTACATTGGATATTCACTTGGGGGGTACTTCCTTATTTGTTCTCCTTAAGCCACAAAGACACCTTCAAATAATTGGTTTCCAATTATCTAAATTATTTTGTTTTATTGCCTTGAGTGCCAAGCTAATTATTATAAGAGATGTGAGAAAATATTTTATTTCCCAATTTGCAAATGGATTATATA
>VWZV01013378.1:124198-181713 GCA_013397155.1 Irena cyanogastra | reverse complement strand
AAAAAAAAAAAAGCAGCTTCTGATAAATCATCATTTGCAGTCACTCAGGAGAAAGAAAAAAATAAAACAGAAACCTGGTATGGTCATTGCTCCTGAGACTATAAAACACTGTTTATAAATGACACAATTTTCAGTGTTCTTCCACAAAAAAGGAACATCTTGCAATACCAGGAAAACCTGACAAATACACCATTCAATGGATTTATACAAAGCTGAGCAGGAGATACACAGTTCTGAATTCTTAAAAGCAGCTAAACTAGATTATGCTTAAATTCTGACAACAGAGACAATATATTGACATTGCAAGCTAACGTGTCCCAGATACTGCAGTGGCCAGACACTTCGTGAGTCCTTGAAGTGATGAGCACAATGCAAAAGAACTGTTGGACACAGTGTGGGATTATTGCAGGCATGTAGTCATCAAGAATCCCAAGCAGCACAGACCTGACAATATTTATGGCTCAATACCCTTTTCAAAATCAGTGAATATTGGAAATCCCAGTGTCTAAAAACTTGGTTCCATTGAGCTGCTCCATGCCCATGTTCCATACCATCAAAGCAAGAAAAACTGCTTCTCTGCCCAGTACCAGAGCTGAGATTGCAAATGATTCAAATATTATGAATATTAGAAACCTAAATTGACTAACAGAAAATTGCATTTGATTGCACAGCAGACTCTCCACTGTGAATATGTATCAGACAACTTGAGCTAAAAAATCTCTTTCACTTACTTTCTTTCACTATAGTCTGGGGGGAACCTTTCACCAAGCTGGGGAAATTCTTTAGAATTGCTTAAATATTGACTTTCTTTTTGATGCAAAAAGGAAGTCAGAATCTAAAGCATTCTTTTGGGATTACAGTTTGTCTTCAGATTTCCTATGAGGAAATATTCTTCTTTGGGCAGTTTTATTCTACAGAGTTTGTGACATGGTCAAAAGGAAACCCTTCTTGTCCAGGATAAGTGAGAATTTTGGATACAGCATTCATCTGCTGCACAATGTCTGATCTCCTTCTAAAAAGTCCCCCTTTCCATCCTTTTGTACAGCAGAGCAGAACTAGCAGCAGCTCTGTCTACGTGCCTCTCAGATGTCTTTCATTTAAAGATCATTGAAATTTTCATCACTTTTTCCAAAGCCTTTGAAATCTGGCAGGCTCTTAAGAAAAGCAAACTTGAAAATTATTTTTGTTTTTCGTATGTGAAAAACGTGTCTGGATTTATTTAACTGCAAATATCATCAAGACTCCTCGTTGATGTGACATTCCTAATGTGCTGTATTTCACTGCAGTTATGTGCCTCAGTCACATTTACACTAATTCATACACATTCACAGGCCTGGAAAGCTATAAAAATCAGCTATTTTTCTCATAGTGCAAAGTCTTCACATGCTATCCCAGGAGGTGCAAGAAGCCTTAGCCCATCCTTAGAGCAGCATGATCTTGAGTAACATCACATGGACTTTGCCAGATCTTAATGAATTTAAGATTTTAGAGTACAGCACAAAGTACATTAAATCAGACTGTAGAATTTATGTCAGAAATATGAATTACATATTCCCTGGTTTATACATGGAAAAACTGATCAGTAACAAAGGTCAACATGTACTTTGTACACGTAAAAGCCATAAGACAGAAATAATTGAGTCAACAAAAAGCAGACAGGGCATTAAAAATATATATATATTTTTTTAAAAAATCATTTGCTACCTAGAGGAAAAAGGAAATTACCATTGCACAAAGAGAAAATATATGTGCAGAGTTTAGCAAAACAGTCTCATCATAGATTACTTAAGAACTATGCCTGTCACTGTTAGTGTGGAGTTTTTAATAATCTCAATTATTTGCCCTCATTAAAATTTGTTGTATTTTTTATAAAGATTACAGTATTAAAATCTTAGAAATTACTCAGGAAAATGCACTGTAACACAATTTATGTAATCTACTAAATTGTGAACACTGTGAGCATAGCTTCTCACATATGTGTGTATATAGAGGCATCTATGTCTCTACCATATTAAGATTTTTCCAAGTCACATTTTCACTACCAAACTCTCTCTGAATAGTGTCACATTTTCACTACCAAACTCTCTCTGAATAGTGTGTATCTCTTTCTTGAAGAGCTTATTTCAGAATGAAAAAAATAAATCAGAAATTTCTATTAGAAAATGGGAGTACAGTGACGTCCTTGGCTGTATTCTCTTTTTGAACTGAAATGCAAAATGACTCTGCTCTGGTAACAGAAAATACATTTGCATTTAATGGTGTAGTACTAGAATAAGAATGTGTGATATCTCCTTTCCCTGAGCTCTGCTTATGTTGCATTAAGTGTTGCATACAGTGATGTTCACTCCACTACTGATTTTGTCCTCTTTTGCATATATCACAACTCCTGAAATCAGTGAAGTTAGGAAAACTTTCTCCATACCTGGAAAATGTCATTATCAGATAATATTGCCATATGGTGCCACTAAGCTGTCATCCTGCACTCTGAAGAACTTGAATGCTCTTTCTCCTGGAGAATTCACAGTAGGCAAACTTCCAGTGTAAGGCACAGACTCTGAAATGGCAGCTCCCAGAAGAGTGCTCCAGGGCTGACTCGTTTCCATGCACAAATGACAAGTTTCTTAGAGTGTCTTTAGGAACCTGTTGTGTCTGTGGTACTTCAGATGATCTAATTGCTGTGTGCTACAGCCAGGCTGGTGAGTCCAGCTGAGACCTGGAGAGTGAATGATGATTTCCTTCCAGAAGGAATTGTCTCTGGGACAGACTATGTAAAAAGATACCTTTGCTATCTGTATTTCTGCCAGGAAATAGATATTGTGGCAAGGTACAAGATGAATCAGTTTTACATCATGAAAAAACCCCATCTTATTGCACTGAAACTGCTGTTAGTGGCCATTGTTTCATTTTTGTTACTTCAACATGAGGGAAAATTGTACCAGCTTTAGCTGTACTCAGTCCTTCTGTGATAGCATTCGAAACACCCCAGAGCATCAGGGAAGTCCTTCATCATCTTCTCATGTATAAAAATCTGTTTATGTCTTTTTTTTCATAGGTGAGAGGTTTTAAATCCATTTCTAGCTGTGAATTTACCTGTCCAAAATTATTGGGAGTCCTGACAGAAAGGCAAGGGATATGCAAATGCTCTCTTGTGAAAATTACACTTAATTGGCGTGAAGGTCACCTTGACAGAAACTTTAACATCTTACAGAAATGGTTGCACAAAAGAAGTTGTCACTGTGTAATAGTGGAATAGTACCCCAAAACTCCTGCCTTGCTGGTAGCTTGCTATGCTCACTAAATATCAGGCACCGATGTTTTGTTCCCTCTGTCAGCTCCTAATATAAGATCTTTTCCAGCACACCCATTTGTAGTAAATTGCTTTGCCAGAGCCTCCCCTTTTCTGATAGCACTGAACATCTCTTTTTGAAATGTGTTGTGGCCTTAAATATGCCAGAGTATGTAAGTGGCACTCTTCCAGGTAAGAATCAGCATTGCATTTGGAAGGCACTTCTCATGAAATATAGTTTGGTTCCTGGGGGAAGGGCACTTACAGACTGGATTTTTAAAGGTTTCTCTCAGCTCTTTCTTGCATGCTCTTGAGTATTATTTAATACGTATACAGTTTTCTGACAGATGCTGAGGCAATTAGAATACTAATGAAAGCATTAATGATTTTTATTTTCATCCTGTTCTTAGATATATTCAAGTCATACAGAATATATTTTGCTAGTCAGTGTGAAGATGTGATTTTCTTTTGTTGTTATTTGGGTTTTCTTCCTTTTTTTCTTCTTCTTCTTCTTTTTTTTTTTTTTTCCTCAGCCTATCTTTCTCCCATCTGTGACTTGCTGAGTGGAAAGTAGCCATCCATAAACTATAATCATTCTCAGCAATATCCCATCAGGCAGAAGCTTAGTTTTGGTTAGGAATGTGTTGGTGCAATCAGACTTAAACTACTTCCCTTAAGAAAACAGCCAACAAAAACAAAAAATAACAAGCCCCCAGTGAAGTGCTCATTCAGCCATTGATATATATATCAATATATATATAGATATATATCATATCTATAGCAAAGTTAGCATTTAGTGATCAGTTATGTGATTCCACTTCACACACAAAATGCATTAGTCCAAGAATGTGGTATTTGATCTGATTTCTATTAAAATAAGATGGAAAGCTTTTTGTGTGTGTGTTTATTTATGTGAATTTTTCAGAGCCCTGGATCTGTTATCACTGCCATTCTACCTGATATCAAAAAAAAAAAAGTCTTTACAGATTTTTTTTTTTTTCTGCAGTGACAGAAGAAAAGAAATAAGGTAACATTCTGGTTAGATACTGCTTTGCCAGGAAATACATTTCAGAAAAATATTGTGGCTTATCCTGTATCTTTCACCTTTTTCAAGGACAATTATATTCAAACAGAATTGGGGTAGTGGTGCTGCAAAATTCACCTTTGTAAGATTTGGAAATTTAGACGATATCTCTCTTCCAGCTTAGTCATCTCAGTTCTCTTTATATCAGCATCTATGAATGTCAGTCTAGGTATTCCCAACCTAGTGTTTACACTTTTCTACAAATACAATATGTTTTGAACTCAGGTCAAAAACAGGAATTGCAGATTTCAAGTTGGAATTATTAAGATGTAGACACTAAGATTTAAAATTATAGTAGCTAGACACTTCTGCAGTCATTTGTAAGGTCTGCCCTAAGGTCTCCTGAATTAGATACATCACATGAGGATATGAGGTGCTTCAAAGCTTTTTAAAGGATTCACTGGATTCACTCTCAGACAAGCAGGTGTCTAAATATGTCTGGCCTTGATCTAACTTTGAAGGTGATAGGACCCCAAGCATTACTGTCAGTTTTATAGCTAATCATGAGACTGGAATTCTGCATCACTTTTGTATCTTCAGGAATAGGGATCTACATGTATGGTTTCTGAGAAATTATTGTTAATTTCTGAAAATTATATAAATTTATTTCGGTTAGAGGGGTGGCAGAGGACACACAAGAGCTTCATTTGTAATCAGAGACAGAACACTGCATAGAATTCCCAGGCTTGCTTTATTTTATTATTATTTCAGTACAAAAGGAATCACAAATGCATAAACAAGATCCACATCTGAATATGAATTAACTTACAAGGAGTGCTGTGCTGACACGAGCAGTGAATTTTCGATTCAGAAGCTGCTTTGCTATTTCTGCCTGAGACAGCTGTATTCTTTAGAGACAAACAGAACAGAAAAGAGAGCCCAGAGCACCCAAAATATCGAACCACCAACATTTTGGAAAATCATTAAGAAATGTGAAATTCCAGATGTCTGGAAGAGAATAAAGCCTTAAGATGCAAAGAGTGTCAAAAAATAAGGTAAATGTTTTCCCTTGAACGTTTTCTTAACCACTCTTTCACAAAGAAGCTGATAGGAATCTTTAGGTAATTAACCATTTTTCACAACTATCATTACTGTTATTGATAGCACATCTTCAGCAAGAGAACAAAATCAGAAGCTGTGGGGTTATGTTCCTGTTCCTTTGTACTGCAGAAGTCAAAGTTTAGGTGGATATTGTTTTCTGTTTCTTCTGAGACAGTGGATCTTTATTCTTTCATCTTACCAGTTCATGGTCTGCTAAAGGAATCTGAATGTTCACTCCTGGTAACAGTTCAACATTTACTACAGCTTATTGTACTTTTTGGCTCACTCTGTTAGCCTTTTCTATGGTATTTTTCCATCCAGAAATAGTCTTCACAAGCAGGGCTTGCTATGTTCAAGTCTTATATTCTCTCCCTTGTCTGTTACATTTTACTTGTATACCTAAGATCAGCACTTGCTCTGATATAAATTGAAATAAAATTTTAGTACAAGGTGGGTTACACACTGAGGAAGGGTGGGTAGAATCAGTGTTTTCTTTCTGGATATCTTTATTATTCAAGAAAAGAAGAGATATAAAAAGAAAATTCAGAAAAATGGGGAAAGTATTACAAATTAATGAGTTCTCAGCTATGGTGAGAATTTTTTCGCACTGTGACTGTGACTGCATCAGTGATTGATGAGATAGTACCATGTTGTATTTAAGTCATATAAATACATGTAGTCCAGAATGTTTTATTAAAAGCTAAATTAATTTGTTGTTTTTATTAAAGCTAAACTAATTTGTTGAATAATATTTTTAAAAGGCGAAAGTGGAAGACCTGGGGAAGTACAGACAAGTCAATCTTACTTCTGTGCCAGACAAGACCATGGAGCACAGTCTCCTGGAAGCATCCCAAAACAAGGAAACCAGAGACTGGTAACAGCCAACATGGCTTTACAGAGGGGAAATCATGCCTGACAAATGCGGTGACCTTCTATGACAAGGCTACAGCCCTGGGCTGGTGGATGAGGCCAGAGCAACTGGTATCCTCTGCCTGGACTCAAGGGAAGAATTTGACACTGTCCTGCACGACCGCCTTGTCTCCAAATTGGAGAGACATGGACTGATGAATGGACTGCTCTGTGGATAAAGAACTGGCTCGATGGCTGCCCACAGAGTGAGCACACAGAGGGTCCATGTGGACACCAGTGATGGCTGGTGCTCCTCAGGTCAGTGCTGGGACCAATGCTGTTCAACATCCTGATCACTACATGGACGGTGGGGCTGAGGGCACTGTGCTGGTGACACCGAGCCGTGTGGTGCGGTCAGCACGCTGGAGGGAAGGGATGTCATCCAGACAGACCTGCACGTGCTGGAGAAGTGGGCCCATGCAAATCTTATGAAGTTCAACAGAGCAAAGTGCAAGGCCTCACACCCGGGTTGTAGCAATCCCAGATACACCAAGAGGTTGGGTGAAAAAATGATTGAGAGCAGTCCTGTGGAGATAGGTTTTGGGGGGTGATGGTCAATGAAAAGCTCAATGTGCACCGGTGGTGTGAGCTCACAGTCCAGCAAGCCGGTGGAATCCTGGGCTGCATCAAAAGGAGCATTACCAGCAGGTCAAGGATCCTGCCCCTCTACTTTTTTGAGACCCTGCCTGGAGAATGGAATACAGTTTTGATGCCCCCATCATAAGAAGGACTTGGAACTCTTGGAGAAAGTCCAGAGGAGGGCCATGAAGCTGGTAAGAGGACTAGAGCACCTCCCCAATGAAGACAGCCTGAGAAAGCTGGGGCTGTTCAGCCTGGAGAAGAGAAGGTTGCATGGAGACCTCATGGCAACTTTCCAGTAGCTGAAGAGGATCTACTGGGGAGCTGAAGAGTGATCCTTTGCCAGGAAGACCAGGTTAGATAAAGCCTTGAGCAATCTCATCTAGGGGAAGGTGTCACTACATATGGCAGGAGGGATTGGAACTAGATGTTCTTTAACATCTATTCCTACCTCTTAGCATTATATGAATCCATGGTTTTCTAAAAATTATGGAAAATTCCACCTGAATATTTGAATAAAACCTTCTTGGACTGCTATTTAAAGTAATTCCAAGGGCATCCTTGTGTCACTTAGAAATTAATACATGATACTTTCCTACTTTTGTTTGCAATTTTAGATTATTAAATGCACTATGTGTCATTTTAAGCCTGTCTGTCTTATGTTGGCAGATGTCAGCATTTCACAGTAAAGTCATTCCTCCAAAAATTGCACATTTCTAATTTTGCTAAAGATATCTCATGAGCTAGCTTATTTAGTGTCTGGATTAGAAGAAGCATTTCTGAAACAAAGAGATATTTATGAAAAAGTAATAGAGTCCAATGAGATGACAATGGCATATTTGGTGGATCTGACAGTGCTGCAAATTGAGGCAAGAGGGAACCAGAATAATTATTATTATGTTCAAGTATATGTGAAGATTGTGTCTCAGTAAATCTGAGCTGTGTTAACTGAAAGAAGAAACTCTCTTGAATTCTTTCATGAAGATCTTTGACCAAGACCCAGACCTTATTTTAATGTGAAAAAGAAAACAGCTGACTTTCTGTTTTGATTTTGCGACTTCGTAATTCTTTCTTTTGGAACAGATTGGATTTGGAAGTACTGAAATATCACAAGAAAGGCATCAAATGCAATAATTTATACAGTATTCAAGGAAAAAAATAATAGAACTTTCTAGATGGG
This sequence comes from Irena cyanogastra, assembly GCA_013397155.1. NCBI lineage: Eukaryota > Metazoa > Chordata > Aves > Passeriformes > Irenidae > Irena > Irena cyanogastra. The sequence goes on along the minus strand of VWZV01013378.1, from coordinate 173,634 downwards.
CTTTCTTGGGAGAAATGACCCTTCTCCCTAAGAATGGGGTCTATGTAAAAGTACTTGTTGCAAAGCTCTGAAAATGAAAGGTTTCCTTCATGATTAATTTCTCTTTGTTTCTCCATTTCTCATTAACATTTCTTGTAAAAATTCAGCATAAGAAAGCTTTCACAAAGCTCATCGATTCAAGGTCACAAGTGTTTCAATGAAATTTATTCAGTGCAAGTCAGACAGTTTAATACACTCTAAATTCTAGGACTCCAAGGACATCTACTAAGTTTTTCAAGGAAATGTGAAAAAGCTGCCTGATAAATACAGGGTACTACATGAAGACCTGCTACGTAATAAGATAATTCTATTGTCTAAGTAGTGATAAAAATCATTATCTATGAAGATTTATTAGCCTTATATCTTGTGTCACTGACATTGCTATGTGAGTTTACTAATTGGCCACCAGGTTGAATGCTGAACAAAACTCCCTGTGTAGGACATTTTACCCCTCTAACCCCTACAAATGCAAGACCAATATGGAGAAAGAAAGATCATATTGGTGTTTGAATATCATCTCACATTATACAGTGGGGGAAAAAAAATAGAAGGCTTAATTTCCATGTGCTTCACATAAAATAAATAAGACCAAAGAACATGAGAATATTACCATTTTAAAATGAAGTGAGAAAATTCATAAAAAGAAATTGGACAATTCAGTAATAAACAGCACAGTAGCTTACCACTAAAAATTAGCATAACTGGCAATTGACATGTTCAATTTGTCAAAGTGCTAGAAGGCAAGGCAGACTTTTTTATGCAGTAGTGGGGTTCAGTTCTTATTTGCTTGAAATGATCAACGATTCTTTAAAAAATACTGGCTGTAGATAATCACAAATGAAAGCCATTAGAGATTTTTTAGCTGCTTATAGAAATAGAAAGGTCTGCATATTAATTTACCATGCTACTTCATTAGTTTTGTGTCATTTGTTTCATTAGTCATCTGCTGTTTCACACTGATGTCAATGACACAAAACTAATTTCTGGCTAAATTGTACTGGTGAATTGCACCCCATTACAGGAATAATTCCATTGTGCTCATATGTATTTGTAATGAATGGTTACATCAAAGCTGTTGGCTCTAACCACTTCATCCAAAACACTTCTGCTGTGAAAAGAGGAAACACTTACTATGAATGGTTAGATGGTGCCTGACACAGATTTTGAAAGTCAAACAGTGAGCACCCAAGTCCTTTTGTAGGTCTGGTTTTAAGTGCCTTCCCTGGTACAAGTTTTATTCAGGATTCCGTCCATACTCTTCTAATGTAGGCACGTACAGCTATTACATGTGTGGAAACTTAGGGGGCAAAGTCGTTAAAACAAAGAAACAAACAAACAAACAAAACTGGTCACCACCACCACCCCAGAAACTCAGCCTTGAAATGCTCTTGCCAGCATAGCATAAGGGAAGTGAAATAACACACCTAATAAGGGCTATAAATCTTCATATCAGTCCTTAGTTAGTGGGTTAATGAGTCTGTGGGTGTCTCCCTCCCATTTCTCCGTGGAGAGGAAGCATTAATTTTGTTTAAAATTTCTTTGCAGGCTTCTCTAGATTAATTCTGGTTTGGATGGCTTCAAATCCTATTGAGTTTGATAGGAATTCTTCTAGTCAACAAAAGCGTGGCATGTTTGTTATGTGGCATGTCTGCTTCCAGAAAGAGACTCTAATTCTTACTGCTATCTAGAAGGTTTCCATAACATCAGGTCTTCGAAAAAGGAGATGCAAGAAAGGCAAAAATAGTATCTTATACTGCAAGGAAAAAAAAAATCTGAGACTAAATTGTAGGGAGAAAAATCCAGTTCAAATAAACCCCTGAATTTTCTCCATAACGCTGCAAAATTCACAAACATAAACTAGGTCTGGAGGAAGTGCCTTATATAAAATGAACAAACGACACAAAATCTAGCCTGACACCTCCAGCTGAGACTGAACAGTCACAATCACATTCTCTTATTTTCCTTCTATTATGTACTTAGAAAATGTGCAGGGTGCTACTGTGTACTAGGAGAAATAAAATACTGCATCATTTGTGTTTGCATTTCACTCTTACTATATCTGATTTAAAAAAAAAAATAAAGCCAGAGATATTTTTTTTTTTAATCTCATGGAATGACTATTCTCAGATGTAAGGAAAATATACAGATTTTTTTCTGTGCTTCCAGAATTGCTATGTTTCGGGCAGCGAGTATCAAAAGGAATTGGGTACTTCTGAAGTCTAAAGCAAACTGACAGAGCAAATGACAAAGTCTTAAAAGGAGAAAGCTACTTCATTCTGAAATGCATAGAACAAAATGACATGTTGTGACATATTGAAAGATGTCTAGCAGGCACATTTTTAATCATCTTGCTGGTAACCTTTGACCACTGCTGTGAGTGCTCGCAGGTAAGCAAATGCTGAAGGCACCACTGTGCTCTGTGTGAGGTTACACTGTGCTGTGTGATTGATCTGCTGAAATAGTGCATTATGCTGCTTTGGGTCAGGGGTTCAGAGCTGTATTAGGAGGAACAATTTTTGTCTCTTCCATGTTTGTAGGGTTAAGATACTGTTCCTGAATAGGTCACTTACTCCTTGTGCCTTAGTCATAATTTCTTTTCATCAGCAAGTTTTAAAAGTTAAAATTGTGAAATGTTGTAAATACAATCACCTGCATATGAATACGGATTCAAGAATATGTTTATTCATTTTTCAGAAAGTTATTTATGTTTCATCCTGACTAGGGTGTGACTCTAAAATGGCATAAGAAATCAAAATTAATTCCAGGGACTTAGATGGCATCAAAAGGGCAACAGGCTCTTGAAATTAGATTTCTATAAACTTTCTGCTCAGGAAATCCAAGCAGAACATGAGGCTAAACAATTAATCAAATCTAAGGGTGCATTTGAGGTTGTCATATGAGATTACCACACACTAAAAATGGCAAGAACATAAAGATCCCCCCTAAGTCAGGCAGTTTGTTTTCACTCTTAACTATCTTAATGTTGAGAATTCACAGGACAAAATTAACCTGGAGTGTATCCATCTCCCCTCACTTCAATGAAGTTAAATCAGGTGATACGTTTGCTCCACTCTCTTGAAACACTGCTGTACTTGATGTACTTTGCTTTGTGTGTGACAGAGAGAAACCTGACAGTATGTGAATGATGAAGTTTAATATGGTTATCAGATGGTCCTTTAATGACTATAATAATTCCCAAATCCTGAGCTTGTCAAGCTAACTGCTTTGCTTTCCTTTAATTGTAACTAGTCATCATTCTCAGGGACAGAAAAGGAGAACTAAAATACAGGAAGAGAAAGATGAGTTACTAGAAGGGACTTCATATGACCTTATACTGCTATAAACAATTAAAACCCCCAATCATTTTGTTTGATTAGGTGGTTTGCACTCATTCTGTTCCAACATGAGCTACTTCTGATCATACCATTAATCATGTTGTGTAAGTGGACATTAATTTAATGTCTCTTCATTATGAAAAATGCTAAAGAGACAAATTAGTCTCAGTGATCAGAAATGATCTTTCTCATTTCTTTGAGAGTAATAATTAAAAAGTGATTATTTTCTACATAGTTTACAGAATTTCAGATCACAACAATTGTGAAGGCAGAGCATCAGGGCTTTCAAAATAAGAAAATTAACCTTTTTTTTGGCATCAGCCTGTTTTTTTATGAAATGAAAGAGTGATATGCATACCTCAAAGAAGCCTCTGATTCACACTGGACAATCACTGTAGTTTGAAGCAATTTTATGGAAATCTCAAAGCATAGTACATTATTATGAAAATGACTGAATAAAAATAATGTGTGAAGCCATTTATTCAGAATCTGTTTGCATGCTAGGAGTTTGTGGAGCTCTGAACTTTTTTTGGTTTATTTTTGTTTTGTTTTGACAATCTACACAAAAAAACCCCCAAAGAATAATTACATACAGTGTGTCTTAGCCATTGCTCTTTTTCAGCAATTACACATCAAACATTCCAATTTAATGGACATTCAATAAAATAAGAGGATTAATCCTTTCAGAATTTGTGTTTAATATGCAGATGGAGTGTCATTTTGGTTAGGCATCAACGTTGCTACTACACAAGTAAGGTGCAAAAAATGTCCTTTTCAATAACAAAATGCATCTTAAAACTTAGTGTTGTATGATTGAGTTGAATTAAAATATCCAGTATAAAAGATAATCCAAATGCCTAATTTCTAAGTTTCTTTTTTCTAGTGTAACTAGACAAACCTCATACTGAAATTCAGGAAATATTAATCTATGTGAAAACACTTGGAGCTGTCTCCTCCCTTAGTCACTGAAGGACTGTCTGAGGAGCTCACAGTGGGTAAAGAAACTCCAATAAAAGAGTCACTGAAGATATAAGATCATCTGGTTTGAGGCCATCCCCTGATTTTATCATAAACATTATACAAGAGGAGGTGCCTTTAGGTCTCACTTTAGGGGCAAACCAACTCAGTGGACAGGCAGTGAAAGGAGCAGAGCTCAGTTCCCTGCGCTGGTGAGGCACAGAGGGTGTGCTACTGCCACTGCCTCCTTTGGCATGGCAACAAAAGGTCTCTGACAAAAGGCCTCTAAAAAAGGTCTTTACATTAAAGGGTTTTGCCTGTTATTTGAGCTGTTAGCATTCACCTCGTTTACTCTGACTGAAAAAATTTAGAGGAGAGATCACAGCAGCAATTTCAAGGGGGACGAGGCAGAGCTACAGCCAAAAAGGTGTGTGTCCCCAGTACAAAAAATTTAGTCTCCAGAACATCATCGAAATACTTGCACTATTATCTGAAGAAATTAGATAAAAAGATTATTCCTTATAATCCATTTCACAGAGCAGACAGTGAGATACTTGCTGGGCTTCTCAACTCCCTACTCCCCCTTTCATTTACCCTACACTTGTTTGAGAGTTGAATTGTTATACAGTTAAATTATTCTGAATCAAAAAATACTTTTTTGTTTTTGTCATTTCAAGACTTGGAATAACTCTTTAGAATTATTTCACTATCCTTCTAAAAACCTGTAGTATAAATTGACCATGATATGAGAAAGAAAATTGAACAAGGAGTAGGAAATGAGGGCAGCAAAGGATCTGACTCTTCTAGAGCACATCACTGCCACCAAGAAGGTGTGAAAACCACCACGGTAGTGTTTGCACCTACCAAGGAACAGTGTAGGGAGCAGAGCTACACAGAGATAGGTCTAGATGATTTGTTTCATATAAATTTTCATTGTCTTCTGCCTGGAGGAGTGATTAGAATGATAGCATCACAAAGAATTTAAGGAATCTGTTTTCATTATGATTAGTTAACATCATAGAGCTTATTTAGTTTCAGTAATAATTAATTTCAACACCAAATGAAAGGGCACGTTTTTGAATATATGCATGCATATGTATAGACATCTGTAAGTGGACTGAACACACATGAATTTTAATATTTTATGCCGGACAAGTTTCATAATGTAATACCTTTAAACATCATGCCATATTTCCTGGAAATGTTATGACACACATCTACAATTTCTCTGTGCCACATTATGGGATCTTCCTCTGGCACCAGCAAAACTCACGTTAATGCTGTTACTAAAAAAATACACACATGTGCACACATATATATGTGTATGCACACACAAGTGCTCATCTGTGTAGTCACCATTTATAAATATATACCTGAACAAGACTCTCTTGCATGTACATTGTATAAGGAAAATCATTATATTCTCTATTTTATTCCTTGTACTGAAATGAATTTCCTATACTGTTTGCTATCATTGTTTCCCAGTAAACTCACAGTAAACACTCTGACAAACAAGGAGTAAGGTTTTCAGAAAATCTTTGGGAGGACAAGTGGACCCTAGAGACAAAGCATTAGATAAGCATAAATTGTTTTGAGTGAACAAGTACCACCAGTAATTTCCCAGTAACATCTGCATATATGAGGGGAGCAGACTTTAACACCTTGGTGTCTGAGTGCTTACATACTAAATACCCTTTCTAATTTCCCCTGCCTGCCTAGTAAAATCAAGGAAGAACAAAACCTGACAGTGCCCAGTAAAAAACAAGTAGATAACAATGAAAACAGACATGTAGAATTTTACTTTTTAGTGAAAAGGGACTTTTTTCCTCCTTGGAGACCCCTTGGAATTTGGTAATGGAAAGTACAAGAAATCTATTCACTGTCCAGGTCTCTGCCATACTTTGCTGTGATATGATGGGACTAACTACAACCTTTCTGAGGCTGTTGCCTGGCTGTGCAGAACACAGTGTAGTTTCTGATGCTCTCTGGAATCCAACATGGGCATGGCAGGGCTGATCTGGCCTCCTGTGCTTCCCTCCCCTTCTCTTGGGGCCAAAGGGAGGGTGAATTTCATTGATGGCTGTAAATCATGTGGTTCTTGGAGTAGCCAGCCCATATAAGCAAAGCAGATCTCAAGCACAGGATAGAGAGAAAAAAACAAGTCTGGATTAAGAGAGTGCCAAATAACATAAGAGTGCTGAAGAGAAAATTCATAAAAAATGTCCTGAAAAGACATGGAAATCTGGGATGCTCAGTTAACAAAAAAGAGATATACAGGCTGATATGTGGGGAAGCTGAAGCCCAGATCCCACTGGCTCTCTGCCTTCATGAGGGAGTCCAAATCCCTGGGAAAAACAGAGATGAAAATCAGAGTATTTTAGTATTTTGAAGTTTCTTTATGAGACTGTCTTGGTTTTGAATGGGGTAGATTAATTGTCTTCCTAGAAGCTGGTACAGTGTGAGTGGCTGCATGGTACTTATTTGGCAGCTGGGGTTAAACCACATCAGAGACCAACATCATGTGCATTTCCTCAGGAAATCCCACTGGCCCAGGGGATGAGAAGTAACAGAGCTGTAGGGTGCTGTTGCACACAGACATGAGTAAATTCCATTTCTTTTGCTGGTACACACTCTTACACAGCTTAATCCTATTCTCTGAGTGACACCACACTGTTGATGACTTATTCTTCCCTTTCTCTTGACTGCAAGCAGGTAACCTCTCTGTTATCTTCGTATTAATGTACAACACAATTGAGAAACAAAGACTTCATAAAGAAAATGGTGCATTCCTAATGCTTAAGAGTTGCAGCTTACCATCAAAAATATTTCTTCATGACCATGATCCTGCATGAAGTGATGAAAAGTGGGAGCTGGTCACAATGATACATACTTTTGTGGGTTTTCTGCACAAATTCCATTTAGCCTTGTTTGTCAATTTTCTTCTCGTGTGGGACGGAAGATTTTTTCCCAAAGTTTGACTCTTCAGTGCCTGCACTTTTGAACTGATAGAGCTGTTACATGAAAAACAGGGCTGGTTCATAAACTCTGTGTCTTCCATGAAGACAAAATTAAAAACAAATTATTGCTAGCCACAGCAGTCAACAAATGAACATGAAAAATTAGGAAACAGTGGATTGTGACATTATATTTCCTGTTTCTTTACTATGAATATGACTGGAACTTAGCATTGCCTATTGACATTGCAGCCTTCAATTTAAATGTTTATTTTTACTTTCATAACAGGAAATACAGAAACAGTAACAGCTTTTTGGATTATTCCCAAAATTAATTTTGTGTCCCTTCTCTGCAATGATATAGATATAAAATTTACTTGAATGGGTTAATATGAAAACAAACAAACAAACAAAAAACCAAAAAAAAAACCAAACAAAAAAAAAATCAACCCACCCAAAACCCACAAAACCCCCCCAATAAAATGTTCTTGAACATTTTTTATATGATTTTCCTCTTTGTTGCTTTTGGAACCATCTAAGTGTTCAAATGTTGCTGGAAGGTATATTTTATATGTTTATCTATGCTTTCTATAAAGTTATTTCACTTTTTCCATTTATTTCTGTTTGGAACAATTCTAGTGCTTATTTTAATACCATTCATTAGAAGATTAATTAACATTTATAATTATGATTCAGATTTAAAGAAATATTTTAAGGCAAGGGATCTAATTATACTTATTGAATTTATACATGTTGAGTAACAGAGTTATTGTCTCCCAAATAAGCATTATACAGTATTTATTACTTGTCAAAAATTTTATACAATTTTTAAAAATTTAAAATTCCAACGTCTGGTTTCTCCTCAGTATTTCGGTTGAGCTATTATTATTGTATAAGATGACACTAGAATTTTAAAGGTTTTGTTTCTTTATCATCAATTTATATCCCCCACCTCCTCAAAACCTCCTGAAAGAAATTAGCATGAACAAAAACCACCACTAATTTTATCAGGGCCATATTGGATTTTTTTCCTTTGCTGAGAATAAAAGAGAATACAAGTACATGGTAACAATTCACATAGTAGTAGCTAAACTTTCTTCCTAGCTACAAAATTTACCTTTGACTTCAGCAGGCAAAGAACTGCACATGAAAGACAAGTGCAGCTGAAGTTTTTGAAAAGGGGTTAATAGCTACTGTGCTTGCTCAGCACAGGGTTTGTGCATTGGTTCAGTTCACTGGTGATGGATATTCTGACCAGGTCTATTTCTTTGACAGATATTCACTTCACTAACTGTATTTGCAGAACCAATTTTAAGCATGTTTTGAACATATTTAAAATATGTCATGTCTTTCTATTTGTTGAGGTTTTTTTTCTGGTCACAGGTAATTACCATTTTTTCCAAATGTCAAAAAGTGCATTGTTTTCAGTAAAGTGTAAGAAATATTGTCAGCTTAAGGGCACATGTTCCATGAAGGACATTTTTCTGTTTATTTTTTAAAAATAATAAAAAGAAATTACATCCATATTATTTAGCATTACATGTAATTCTTTGAACTATAAGCCTATTTTGAATTTTTTTCTGCACTATTTTCAAAGCCAGCTGAATGTTGTTTAAGTTCAGACTGCTTTCCAGTCTATTATTAATTTATTTTGCATATGATAAATGTAATATATCTTGAAGGTTTGATTCAATTGCCCATATGTTGCTGGCTAGTGACATTTCCAATGCTCCTTTCTGCCACCTAAATGTCACAGAGCTCCCACAGGTCCTAAGGACCATCACAATAGGATATCTCAGATACTATTAGATACTGCATTAAGCTCATACCTGTGAGCAATCAAAGGAGGTCCAAAGTGACTGTCCTGATTTTCTAGGTTAGGTTTAGCTCATAGAAGTGAACTCAAACACCTTAAATGTTTGAGTTAAAAGTAAAATTTAAGTTGAATTTAGAAATTAAGTTAGATTTAAACTTAAAAACTTCAATGTTTGCTTAAATACAAGCTGGAAAGGTAGTGCAGACAGTTACTGAATGCAATTAACAGAAACTTTAGGGAACTTTCCAGTTTAGTGCCAAATAAACACTTGATGTTCTAAACAGCTCTCTAGACCTCAGCACACTGGCACACACCCAAAACCTCAAATTCAGGTGAGAAAGAGGTCCCATGCTTTTGTGCAGTCATTCTTAGCTACAAAAGGGTTCAAGCACATTTCTAATGCTCAGGTTAAAACATAATGAGTGATGGCATCCTTCTACCTAAGTGAGGTTTCTTCTTGCAGAAGCATGGTAAATTCCTTTCATTAAAATAAAAATCACAAAACTAAGTTTATTACTGCTAGTGCAACTCTGGGATGTGTTTCTTCACCCATGTTTTTTGCTATGTATTTTCTCATGTCTTATATCTTTTATGTGTATAATTTACCTCTTTGAATTGAATACTCCTAAAAGACTTTACCTCCTACCTGTTACTGATAATGTAAAAGCTCTTTCACTTTTATATAATTTTCTCATTAATCTGCCCAGTTTGTCATTGATTGTGTTTCATTGCTTGAACTTGGTTTCATTAAGTCTGACATTTATCAGTTCTACAATTGACACAAATCCAAACACAGTCAATTGACTTAGATAATCTGTAAAGTTATTTCTTGTTCAAACCATTTTATTGTCAGGGTTGGTCTTTTTTTGCTTTTTCTTTTTCTCTCTGCAGATTTCCCCTCAGGAAACTCACCTATAGAGTCAGTATCTTTGTCTGTTGTCTGGCTTTTTGCATTCCAGCCGGTAAAACAATAGCTCTATGTGACACAATCATAACTTTGAATCAGTTATTTGTACTTAAAAAAAAAAGATCTTTCAAATCATATTGATTTTTACAAATTCTACAGTAACTAGACTCCTTCTCAGATATCTTTGGGAAAACATTCTTTTTCAAAAAAGTTGTTTTTTCCTATCTATTTTAGCCCTTGGTTTCTTAATTTTTATATTGTTTTGTATTTTTTCTTTTCTATTGTCTTTTTTTAAATTTTCCTGGTAGTCTTCATTTTCATATTTTCTGCTTTTTCAATCTCTATCATAAATTAATCTTGATAAATCAGTCTCCTCAGGTCTGTGAATTCATTGCCATCAGTGAATATGGAGTTCCTCACAATTCCTTTACAGAGCATGATTTTTATTTCACATCTGAAAGCTAAAACTATGACTCCTTCTAGCAGTAAAATGAACATATCTCATGACAGTCAATCTTTGATCTATTCTCACTGAACACATCAGCTTACTGAAAAGATAAACTACCAGCTTCATTGATTTCTAAAGAGTAATATACATTTACAAAGTTACCTTTTTTAAAATACTATCAAAAGCCTGTTTAGAGCCTATCAAATTTTAGCAGTATCTTAATTTCTGTACTAGAAAATTACTCAGCAGCTGTTCTAACACAAGCAGCTGAGCAGTTGTGTTGATCTAAACCTGGTCTGCCCCTTCACTGCCCCTGCTCCCACAGATATCTTTATTTATTCCTCAAATGTCATAGCAAATATTCTACCTCTCACATTTAATAAGCTAAATTTGCTGTAGCTTCTGCATTCATGCCTACCTCAGTGCCTGCTATTTTTAAGTCTTCTTGGAGAGCTACTGAGCTGATGAAGCTTCATGGTTTCCCAAGGTCTCTTTCTTTGTCAGATTTTTTGCTAGAGCACTTATTTCTCCTAAGAAATCTGTTCTTCCTTGGTTACACTGAGAGGCTTTTTCTGTCCCCTAATGCTCAAAAGGATATTCTGTATCTTTAACACACTTCAAGATGTTTTTCTTATCTCAGTTTTTTTTCAGACATCCTTTATCATTGCTGGTATGCATTTCATTCCACAAATATCTGAGTTATTTCTCTCGTTGTGTGATACAGCCCTAAGGTCCTATTTCCTTTGAGTATTCCTCTGAATGATGGAACTCTGTGATTATCCACTCACCTCTGCCTTTTCTGCCTTCTTTTCTTATCTAATGACTCTCTAGTATAAAATTAATGCATATGTACAGCCAGTTGCTTTGCTACATATTTAAGAGTTACTTCAATGGTGAATCCAGACTATGCTGGATCCAATTTTGTCTTCCTTCTTGCTTTTAATTAATGCTAGGTCTTTAGTCTGCTCTTTTACAACAGAATGCAGTCAACTTGTGTCAATTTTTTCACCCATCACACAAGTTAACTGGTCCAAAAAAGGGCTACCTTCCTTTCTAGACAAAAGCTCACCCAAACCTCCATTTTTCCATTGCAAAATAATTGGAAGGCAATATTTTACCAACCCTGTCTGTAACATTTTTCCTAAAGAAAAATAAACCATAAAAGTTGGCATACGTGCACGTATATATACATATATTATATATAGTGGTATAACTTGAAAATTGTTCTAACAGCTGGGGGTTTAGAAATTAATCAGCTGTTTAATGCAAACTAGGTATTAATTGTTATTGCCATGGAAGTTCATGGGCTACAACAGAAATTGGATAAACCGAAGTACCATGAAGGGGTTAAGAGCAAGTACATATTCTTGGAAAGAAAACTTAACTTCTGTTGATTCCAGCAGCTAGTACAGCAGTGGAAATGGGATACATTAACTGTATGAAAATGCAAACTGAAAAGATGTATTTAGTGCTTCTTTCTGCTTAGAGGAACTCCAGGGTATGTACAAAGCTGACTGTGTGCCCTGCTGACTGTGTAGCCATCACAGAGAAATTCAGTGGTGACAGTATTTGATATCTGTCCTAAGACTCTGTGTACAGTGAGTGCAGTATCAGTATTCCTTAATTTGAATAAGGGATTGAAACCTTTTTCTTGTAACTCGTAGTTCATTTCTCCCTTTATGTTTTTTTCTCTGTCACTATAGTATGAAGACTTTATAAAGAATTTTTTAGGTACTTTTGTGAATTTGGGAGAAACCTTTTCACTGACTTTCAAGTACACAGGATTATTAAGTTTTCTCAGTCAGGAAACATACCCCTGAAAGATGATCTAGAAAGTTTTGCCAGCTCTCATTTCCATAATGCATCTTTCGGGGCTATAAATATGGGTTTATGATGTTTCACAGCTTTTCTACCTATTTCATGTCTTATTGGTGCTTCTCAAATGCATTTTGCCGAAGAGAGGTGGATCAATAATTCCATTTTGCATATCAAGAGACCGGGAAAGGAGAGCTGAAGTGAATTTTTCAAGGTCAGCTGGAGGCTACTTACTGATACAGAGGTAGATGTAGGGCTGAGATGCCAATTGGTTTCAACAGGCATCTGAGAGTGTTGCCTCTCAGCTGGGAGAATAAAATTCTGTCTTCTGATATGCATCTTTATGCAAATGTGACTGTGTACAAATGCCAGGTACATAGATGTACTCATATAAGCTGAGTGTGTGATGTGTGATTGATTTCTTAAAGAAACAGCTTTCTGAAATCTTGGAATTTTCTCCCTGTCTCACTCGTCTTCTGCTCCAGCACACTGAAAAGGTCTTGACAGTATTTCATCTCCTTCATGTGTTATCATTACTACTGTCAGGAGGTTTTGGATAACAAATGCAGTGCTTTACCAGCTAAAAACATTTTCTTTTTGCACTGACACAGACTCGTCAATAAAACCCCACGGCATGTTAACTTCCCATCTCTCAGATGTGGCACACTGGCATTTACAATGCAGAGAAAGGTAACAAAGTGTGAAAGAGATCATAAATCATTTAAAGAGAGTTAAAAAGAGACTTAAAACAAAAGCCTTCAGGAAAGGAAGGAAAAAAAAAAGTGAAAAAGTGTGGGCACCAAAAATTATTTTATACAAGAATAAAACAGTGACCTTTTCACCTATCATCATTCACATTGGTTTGCCTTCCGCAGCCTCTGGAGTTTAGAACAATTCAGTCAGTGTGCAGAATGTTGCAAGAGGAATGAACCTTTTATTTTATTATTACCCAGGGCATAATACCCTTGAGAGGAATGACAAAAACAAATAAGAGCAAACAGAGCAAAAGGGAAAGCAAAGGCACTACAGGTTTGGGATAATAAAAGCAAGCAATGAATGTAATATACTGAGAGATAGCCTTCCATTCAGAGTTCACAAGACAGGCAAATGCATTTCATTGGAAACTTTTACATTTCAAAATATGTTTTACAATCTTTTCACTCAGCTATTTAAATATGGGCTTTGCAGATGCCTGAAAATGTAGGAAGGGAGAGGGGCACATTTCATCATAGCTTGAAAATGTGCCTCCTCAAGAAGGCACGCAACAGAAGGTTGGATATTTATATGATCAGCTCTAAATCATGATGTTTTACAGGCAAGCTCTGTTTTAAAATAAGTGCATCTAGGAAGGTGATAGAGACTTGTAACCAATATCACAGATGGTGATTGACACAGATATCCATGTCAGACTCCTCCATTCCCCACTTTGGGAAAAAACATTTTATACAGCACAATTAAGTGAAAATGTTTTGCTATGAAATAAAAATGATAGCAACTATCAATTGTGGGTAGCCTTTCAGAACCCTTTCAATAAAGAAGAGAAACAAAAGCTGCAACTCTGAAGTCAGCAATAATTCACCTCTGTGCATGCCAAGTAGGTCTCACTGAGAACAATAACATTAATGTATATAAAGCATTTTGTTATCAAGTACTTTACAGACATAGCATACAAGCTAGTTTCCGATTTTGAAACACTGGCAGTCATCTAAAATCTAATTACTGCTAAAAACACAAATCAAAACAGTGTAACAGGTTTTGGCAGGAAGAAAGGAATAATAATATATCCAATTAACGGTGTAGAAGGTATTTTAGGTAGACAGATTGACATTAGTAAACTAGAATTTGAAAATGACTTCACAATAAACCACTTGCTTTGCTGAACAAATTAAGGAAAAGAAAAAGAAAGCTATTTCTTGGTGTGAAATAGACTCAGGTTTGATCTGTGACTTCTGTTTGGAAGTGAGGTAACTCACAGCAGTAAGTAACACAGGCAGAGACTTAAATTTCCACTTCCCTGATCATTTCTGATAGTTTCTAAGTCATCAGTGATTTTCCATCAAGTTATTCCCAGGATGAGAAAAATAATTTAACTGCCTTCCTTGTAGAGTCTGAAAGAGAAGGCTTCTACGGATCAACATTCTCCAAGTGTACAACATACAATTCTGAAAACACCTTTTTTTTAATAGGAAAGGCAACAAAAATGAAATATCAGTAGAAACCACTTGTGGGATTTTTTTCTAGCTCTCAAAGCTCTTCCAGCTGTCCATTGCATCCCTTTCAAGATCTGGAAATGAGCAGTACTGACTCGTTCTTGTTTTCCCTCTGAAGTCATGTGTGGCTTACTGTCTGCTATCACGAGTTGGTCATTTGACCAAGACTCTGCATTTTGAATTCCAATCACCACCCTGAGATTTATTAGACTATATTTGTCCAGTCTGGATATGACTGTTCTGAGACAACGTTGCCTTTCACAGACTGATTCAGACTGTTGTTGACTCATACAGAAAGTTCCATCTACCTAATAACAAATTTGAATATTTTTCTAGTGACATGAGATATTTCGTGTCTATTTTTAAAATATGATTAGTGAGCTTCAATATCATACTTAATTTCAATTTTCTTCTATTTAGATTGCCACAAAAATGCAGTCTCTTAACCCTGTCAAAGGGCTATTCAGGAGATGTAAATAGCGGGTGCTGCACAGACATTCTAAATCTGTGGTTGTTTCTAAAGCAGTTGAAAAAGGTCAGAATACAAACATGCATAAGGAAAATAAATGAGTATTTTCCATCCTCTCAATGTTTTACTCTCCATCACGGTTTGAATTCCTCTGATGTTTCTTCCAGCATGCCTTATCCTCCATCTTACACTTGCTCTGGCAGACCCCATTGTTTTCTGTAGGCATTATGTCTGTTTAAAAAAACCTGGATCTGACTGGCAGTTATCTCTTAGAACATACAATATGCCACACAGAATGACACAGTGAAGGAAACTGCAGGAAGATGCTATAAAAATTATGAAGGAGAATACAAACTTACAGTTTCAACTAGGCAACTTGCCACTGAAACTTTCTACATTCAAAGTTAAGTTTCTTCAGTTAGTATTCTTTCTTAGTTCTATAAGAATTTTCTTCTTCCTTATCCAAACAAGGATTTAATGAGAACATTTATAATGGTTTCAAATCCTAATACAGCTCTAAGTGCTGGTAGAAAATACACTCTTGTAATATTTTTTCTCTTGCTGAGACTGATACAAACGCAAAATTGGGAAAAATATTCACTATTATTCCCAAAGTTCATTATAATATCTTAGTCAGCACTTTAAGTTCTGGTTTCAAAGCATTTTAGTGGAACCGGAAAGATCCAGAATGCCTTTTCATTTTTCCTCTCCCTCATAAGTCAAATACACAATAAAATTACAGCAGTAATAAAAATACTAATAGTGCACTGTGAATCTCTTCAACCAGTTATCCCATTTCCTGCCTGGCTGTTAAGTTGCACTCAGAATGCTCAGAGAAAACACGTTTGCATTGTACAGTAAAAGGCAGGTTTAAATGCATTACATGACAGCTGGTGTATTAATGTCACTTGTGATCAGCAACATGAATTGCCTATCTGAGAAATTCATGGGCAGTCAAGACAATAAACAAATTACTCAATGGGGAAGAATTTTGTGTCTTTTAGGATTCAGTTATGGCACATAAATGTAAGTTGTAACAGTGACCTATCTTATAACATGGGAGTGTTTTGTGATTGTTATTAGTAGGGAGTCAAAATTTACAGTCTAGAATGTCAACACCTTTGAAGCTTTAGAACATGAATTCCAGGCTCAGAAATAAGTCTGTCTTTTCATTTCGTTCAAAAAGAGTTTTCTAGTGATGTTGTATAGAGGAATTATATGGACATTCAGAGTGAATCTCCTTTTATGGCTGTTTTCTTGTGTAATGTTTGATAACCAGTGTGGAGTAGTTCAGACTTTTTACGGTTTTTTTTTGTTTTTTTTTTTTTTTTTGTTTTAATAGACCTTTGTTTAAAGATTTAACCGTTGGTCTGTGTGCATAGCCACCTATGGACCTGTTTTAACTTCATGATTTTTATGCTTAGATATTTGAAACCTTTCCAGTGAATACCAATAGCATGAATACGTGTGATACATGTAACCCTTTTTAAAAAGCACTTCATAAGAAGTAGTGAGTGATGTGCAGGAAATACTTTCTCACACTTAGAAATCCTTCTTTGTAAGAATTATTATAATATCAGATAACATGATCATATACATCAGAATTTAGGGTCTTAATGACTGTTTATGGATTCTAGTTTTCAACACTCAAAGAAAGAAATCCTGGCACTATTGAGGTCTAAAAGACTTTGAAAACTGATTCCAAGGAATTTGTACAAAGAGTTTCGTGTAACTGCTGATAAACCCTGTTGCTCCATCAGCATCACATCAGACAGTGGTTTGATAGGTTATCATAGATAATATGGGTTTTCCCATTGGATGGTTAAAGGACTATGTCTCTGTGGGGCGATGAACGAGGAGAAAAGATGACTAATTCTAAAGAATCAGAAGGCTTCCTTTATTCTAACAAGGTGACTTAATTTATAAGGTCTTTCGCTAACAGTTACGTGACTGGTTAAATGGAACAACGCCTCTCTTCTAGCACTGGACGAGGCAGTGAGAGCATGTTTTGAGAACAGACACAAAGAGAAAGTAAACTTACAGTGACAAACAACATCTGTTATTTTGAGAACAGTGATGGTTACAAAAATCTCTATCAATCCTTTACTGAGAACATGAAATTCTTCACAGAGCTGTCTTTGGGAAGGAGAGCTGCTTTGCCTTGGGAAACCAGGGCTTACTTGCTGAATTTCTCTAAGTCCCGCTGAGAGTCAGCCCTACAGGACTAGATATGGACAATAGCTACACTTCACATCTCCTTTGTGTCATTTGTCTTGCCCTGGGTCATTAAGCATGCACACAGACATGCACTTATTAACTGTCTCTTTCCTGCTCACATTGATGAGGGAATGCTGGGTTTGGTGTGAAAGCATGTGCAGACAATAAAAAGGCAGAACATGCTGAAACACTCCTGGAGGTGTTCTGCAGAGACAGAGGCAGACTTACTATAGTGACAGTGGACTGGAGATCAGAGCCTGGAGAAACTCAAGAACTAAGTCATTTGGCAATGGGGCTCACTGACAGGGAAGACAACCCAAGTTCTCTGTACTGTTCACTATTCCTTTTTAAGAAGTACAATTATCTCATTTTCAAACGTAGTTAAGTTTACTGCAGTTCTGATGTGAAACTTCTTTGATTATAGACCAAAATCTGTCAGTACAAGACTGACATAAGAATCTTAACAGCTCAGTGGCAGTCAGATGAGGCAGATGAGCCAGATTCTGCCCTTGGGGTAGGGCAATCCTGGATGTACACACGGGCTGGGAAACAAGAGGCTGAGGAGCAGCTCTGTGGAAAGGGACCTGGGGGCCCTGGCTGAAGTTGAACATGAGTCAGCAATGCCCTGGCACTATTTTTATGTGCATGTGGAGAATGTGTGTTTGTCCATGTCTCTGCAAGGAAGGTAAAGACCCAGAGTGCAAGAAAGATCTGCAGTAGTTTGTGTTTCTGCAACAGAGTTCTGGAGAATGAGCCAAATCTTCAAATACGTGTAAGACCAACATATTTAAGGAGAGCTCATGACAGACACACCTGTGAGACTGAGATCACTGTTTTAATCTTGTAATTACAGCAAGCAGGATAAAGAAGACTTCATTTTGGAAAGTGAGACCAAAGGATGTGATGCTCATAACTATTCTCCATGTATTGTTCTGTTCCTTTATTATTAAGTAGGTGAAAGTTTTCAGTGCATGTTTCAGAAATATGCTGCTGGCATTTTTGCCAGCACAGGAGATGTTCAAGACCTCTGTACCATTAACTTCTCTCCCTATAACTTTGTTAGAAATGTGAGGCTGGTATAATCTCATTACTTTTTCATACCTTATGATGCTATCATTCCATCTGTAACCAATCTAAGTGTTAGGTTTGTAATACAGTCAATGAAAGTTTCACTTGCTCTTCTGCAGAGCTGGCCTCTGACATTAAACTTAATTGTAACTACAGCTACTATATAAAATTTCATAGATCCTGGAAGATTAAGTCTAGTTGTTAATTTGCATAGTTTTATGAAACATTTATTGGATTTTTCTTTAATGTCTTAGCATATTACTGACAGAGATAGCATAATTTGAAAACAACAACAAGAGACTTGAAAGCTTTATGGGGAATTATAAAACCATTCCCCAGTGGAATATTATTATAATATAGCTTTTCAATGTAGTAGTTCTGTAACATTTTAGAATTATATGCTGTATCTTTAGTATAAGAAAGTTATCCCCATTTCTTTCTTATGCATGAAGTCTCTTACAGCCACAGTGTTTCCTCTGTGCTTCTGATTTTAATAATCATTCAGAGGGAAGAGACTGAGGAGCACTGGTCTTTTATTAGCAGTTTAAGTTGTTGTAAACCACTTCTTTTTATTCCCCTGGAAGTGCAGACCTCTTCCTTACTTCTGTATTGCTAAACAGAAAGTAAAAAGTACAGTGCATACCTCAGTACCTAAGGAGTACTGAAATGTAAATTTTTTCATGTTCTGTGAACCTCTGTGATATTTCTACATTATAAATAGGTTGTCATTAATTTTGTAATATTTGGTATTGCATTGCCCAACAGGGAAAGAAAATATTAAAACCTGCAAATTCACAATTATGTATTTGAAATTTATTTTGAACAACTGTAAATAGGAATAAAAAAGCTACACAGTTTTTCCCTCAACAAGGTAGGAATAAAAATTTAGCAGGATAAGTGCAAACTAAAACATTTTTTAGAGTTTCCTTATTACACAATGGGATGCTTTTGATAGCTCTAGCGTATCACTTCTACTGTTGTATCTGACATATATAAAATTACCTCCTTTCCTCAAATGTTGTGAAAGGATATCAGGCAAGACTTCACATTCCTGTGAATAAAGGGACCCGGAGCTCCTTGTGGACGTAAAGTAGAATATTAGCCAGAAAAAGACCCTAGCAGCAGAGAAAGCCAAGTGCATCCTGGGCTGCATTGGGCAGAGCATCAGTTACAAGGAATTGATTCTTCCCCAGTTTAAGAGAGACATGGACAAACTGGAATAAGTTCAGTGAGGGTCTGTGATGGTCATTAGGGACTTGGAACACTGAGAAGAGACTGGGAGAGCTGGAACCATTCCACCTTAAGAGAAGTCTATTAGGCTCACCTCAGAAACACTTAGAGCAAAAGAAAAGTGATGGAGCAATGGAAATTCTCACTGGATATTGAAATTTTTATTTCACCAAGACCACGGTCAAAAGGGCTGTCCATAGAAGTTTTGACATCACCATTCATAGAGATAATAAAACCTGGAAAACACAAGAGCTGGAAAAACCTGATCTAACTTCCGAGGATTGAGTTTTTGCCTTGGGAAATGGTTAGATCAGATGGCCAGCCTATGTCTTCCCAAACTAAATTGCTCCAAACCTCCATGATTTTAACATCTTATAATGGAAATTAAGAAAGTAAAATTCCAGTTTTGATCTAGGACTGAACTCATGAATAAAAAAATTGCATTATGTTATACACTTGGCCTGACAGAATGTCCTTTTATCTTAACCATTTCTCAAACTCTGCATTCTAACTTTGGACTTAAAGGTCAAAAACAAGAAAGAAAGAAAAAAGGAAAATTGACCATTAACTGGAAAGTCTTAGAATGACAAAGGCAAGAAATATACAAAATTATGATGTGAAAAATTTGGAATTACTTCTACAATTCTTATTCCTTACCTCCTTAACTCCCATGTTCATTCATCAATTTTGTTCTTCAAAAGTGGCTCAGGCTTGGAAACTTGAGTCCCCTTGCATGGTACTCATCAGTCAGCCAGACTTTTTTAACCCTGCCATCAGTTTCAGTTGCATAATTTTTCACAGGATCCCTGACTTTTTCAGTCAGACATCATTCATCATATCAGTCAGTCTTTGTACTTTTAGGCTTTTATCGTTATTGAGAATATTGTGCCACAGTTCACAGTATTTAATCTTGCTCAGAGAGAATGAAATTCCCCAAAAGATCAAGACATGTTACATTAAATGGCACTTGATGTATATTTTTGCTGTTATTTTAATGTATTTAATCAATTTTGTGCCACAGTGAAGATGTTTTATAACTTGTCTTTTCTCCTTTTAAACCCTTGCACCATCAACATTAGCAAGCATAATTACACTCTTAAATTTAGAGTGAATAAGTATGTAAATATGCACATACAGAAACACAAGCACTAACTTATACTGGAGACAAGCATTACAATCTCAGATAGCAGTGAAAACAGCTCTTCTAGGCTGGTGACTTGTCCTCTCCACCAGCTGATATCAGCTCCCTCTAGACTCTTTGAGATCCAGCTTTCAAAGGGCTGTCTGGCAGATTAACTAATATCACAGAACTAGCAGCAGATTTTGAAGTCTCCCTTGCCATAAAAGGATAATATATCCAGTGTTGCTACTGAAGTGTTGTGAGCAGGAGAGCCATTGTGGGTCAATTCTGAAGTTCTCAGAAAAGTATGCAAATCTTATAATTTTCACATCATGCTCCATTGCCCATTCGATTACTGATAGCTCCCTAAATATGAATTGGTTGTTTGTTTCACACAGGTTTTGTTTACACTGGTGATACCCTTTCATCTTTTCAATGAGGGTGTTAATATGAACCATCCAAACCATACTTGAATTACAAACCAGAATGTCCTTTCCATACCCTCCAAAATGCTGCTATTTGCAGAGCAAATGTTTTCATTTTAGAATTTGCCCTTTGAGGATTTGAACATGTTCAGCTCCCCATGAATATTAGGTTCTGACAATATACAGAGTGGATCGTTTTCTCAGTTTCTGTAACTCCGGCAGCCATGCGTGTTAGGAACTCATTTGGCATAAAATAACCATAAATTTGTCTAGCTTTAAGACTACTTTTGAAAGTTACAGGGAGGATTTAGGAACCAAACGATTCTTCAGGAGACAAGGACAAATAAAAAATAAGTGAATTAGGATTTGCAGTTCTTGGGTGCTATGCACAACACAAATTATCTTAGCAATCACACAGTGACACATTACTACTCTAAATATTCAGATCTCCTTAGTGTTAAAGGGGTATTATGATAGATTGCTGTAGATGTCTAAGTCTTTCTACATGTGAAAAGTATATCATCACTCATATTCAGTTAATTCAGCTGAAGATGGTTACACTTGTATATCTCATTTAGCATAAAAAAACCCCCAGCTTTGTTACACTGGAATCCAATAACAATTGTTTTATAGGTTTCAACTCACTTGCATGTCCAATTTTAGTTAAATAAATAAATATTCTCCAGAATTCAAGAATATATTCCAAATTAACCTGTCATGTAGGTGAGATTTCTGTCCACTGAAACAGGATTAAGGTCTTAAATGAAAGAAAAAAAAGAATTAGCAGAATGAACCATAAGAGGATTTTGAAATTAATGGATTTCATGAACTACTTGAGAAAATAAAATTTAAAATGTCTTCAGTTGATGTAAAAATAGGTGGGTTTTTTATTTGGGGTTTTTTTTAAATTGTTATTTTATTTTAGTAAACTATTGAAGGACTCAAGGATTATGTGTGAAAAAAATTTCACTCGACAATTTATTCTGGAATGGTCCCAAGTGTTATGCCAGATCAGGTCCATTAAGAAGTGAAATGTGACCATCTCCAAATGTATTGTGCTTTACTGATGCGAAAACATATTTTGAAGAGGTAGCTAAATATCAAATAGGCTTTTCTTCTCTTTGACGAGATCTGAAGTAAGAGCTATATATAAAATCAACTGGGTGTGGGGGATTTTTTCATAAGCTGTTTCACTCAGATAAGTTTCATTTCTGTGGTGAAGGCAGAAGGGAATCAGTAAGCAGCATATTCTGCTTTTCTCTAGTACGGCATTTCCTTTTTGCTGCTTTAACATGAATATTATAGAGTAGCAGACATCACACCCACAGAAGTCCCATCTTCCTTTTAAATTCTTAAAATGAGAGTTAATTAGCAGGTCAGACTCCAGACAGCTTTCAAATAGATCCCTATTCCAATGTAATTCTAAATGTTGGACTTGCTTGTTTCATTCTTCTTTTGAGTTCTGGGGTTCCAGCCAGCAGGAAAAAAATTCCCACTGGTGATTACCAGCCATGATTTCATTGCCATTGCAGAGCTACAGTCAGTTTCATCTGAGGCGAATTTCCAATGTAAAGCAGTCCAATACTCCATTAACATATTGTCACATTCAAACATGAGCTTTCTTCATTCCAATGTTCTAAGAGGTAGAGCTTTTTCCAGTCTTTTTCGTTGACTTTTAAATTCACTACATCATTATTTAGATCTTAATAGCATCTATGATTATCTTAATTAAAGAAGCTCTGGTTCTCCATTTGTTTCTGACTCAATTTCTTAAAAAATCTTAAAATTACACTTCTTTCTGAGTCTAGAAAATAATAAAATAATAAATAATAAAATAATAAATAATAAAAGGGTAAAAAATTTATTCAGTACCAGACATATTCAAAACTTGCTTCTTTGTCATTACATTTGTGTTCCAATTTACTATTTGACATTTTCAGTGTTTGTATTACAATGTATGGACTCAACTAAGACACAATTAGTAATTCAACTTCAATAGAGAAAGATGGTCTTGTGATCTAAGTAAATAACATGAGAAAAGACTGTGAGGAATTCACATCACACATGAGGACCTGCTTCTGCACTAAAGAGTAGTGTTCTTGTCCTGTAAGAAATGCAAAAGCCAGACTGATAGGAACCTTGTATTAGCACAGAGCTCTGTGCAGTGTACCCATGGGCAGGTGAGCAGAAGTTTTCACTAGGAAATAATTTTGTCATAGTTGCACACAATTATATATCTGCAGATATATGCAATTAATTTCTTGCTTTAATGCAATAGCCCCGTGGAAATTTTCAATAGTTGAGAATTTCTTATTCCTTCTAAAGCCTTTGAAAGACTGATTACAATTTCCAATCTGAAGTTCTGATTTGGAGCTCTAGAGGCTTTAACCAGAAATATATGGAAAAAATGGATTGATGAAATCTAAAACCTACTGTATAAAGTATTTCAGGTTTGGCATGAGTTTGCCAGAACTGAGGAGGGGGGATCCAGCTGGGCACCTTGCAAGTGCTGGTTGTCCTTTCTACTTTTACTTTTTTCCAGCAGTGAAACTTTCAGTAATGGCAATATTACAATATGTCTAAAGATAGAAGAAGAAAGATAGAGGATGTTTCAATTCTTGACTGTAAAATTTTGGAGTTTGGTCTGAGGAACAATTTTCTGAAACTTCTTTTTCCCCAACTAGTTCCAATATACAAGATGAAAAAAAAGACCATTCATAATTGGGTATTCAGAGAGACAAGGAGCTAATGCTCCCAGTCCAGAAGCACACTTGAGTTGTCTGGCAGAGCCCCCACTCAAGTATGATGTGGTTACTTTCAGAGTCTTCTCTAGTGTTTCAACCATTTTCTCATTTTTTATTCTGCCAAACTGGAAGAGAAAATGGGAACCTGATGAGACTTAAGAGGCTAAGTGCAAGGTGCTGCACCTGGGTCAAGACAACATCTGGAACTGGCTGGAGGATGAAGGGGTGGAGAGCAGCCCTGCTGAGAATGACTTGGGGGTGCTGATGAATGAGAGGCTGGACGTGATCCAGCAATGTGTGCTTGAAGCCTCAAAGCCAAACAGAGGCATCAAAAGCACCTTGAGCAGCAGGACAAGAGAGGATTCTGCTCCTTTACTCTGCTCTCATGAGACCCCACCTGCAGTGCTGCATCAGCTCTGGGGTCCTCAGCACATGAAAAACACGAACCTGTTGGAGTGAGCCCAGAGGAGGCCACGATGATGATTAGAGGGATTGAGCACCTCTCCTAAGAGGAAAGGCTGAGAGAATTAGGGTTGCTCAGCCTGGAGAAGAGAAGGGTCCAGGAACACCTTCAGCCTTCCAGTAAGGGACCCTACAAGAAAGACGTAGAGGGACATTTTACAAGGGATTGTAGTGACAGGACAACTTTACACTGAAAGAGGATAAGGCTGGATTAGATATAAGGAAGGAATTCTTTACTATGAGGATGGTGAGACACTGGAGGAGCTTGCCAGACAGGTGGTACTACATCCCTGGAAGTGTTCAAAGCCAGCTGGAGCACTGCAATCAGATCATCCCTAAGGTGCTTCTTTTCCGAGCTGAACAAACCCAATTTTCTCA
The DNA here is from genome assembly GCA_013397155.1 of Irena cyanogastra. NCBI lineage: Eukaryota > Metazoa > Chordata > Aves > Passeriformes > Irenidae > Irena > Irena cyanogastra. Next base: position 149,040 of record VWZV01013378.1, on the reverse strand, counting down.
GCCTTTCCTCACAGGAAAGATGCTCCATCCCTCTGATCATGTTGGCGGCCTCGTCTGGACTCACTCCAACAGGTCAATGTCCTTCCATCTTAACACCTAGTGCAGGGTATTTAGAAAAATAATGATATGACAGAGTTAATGTCCCATAACATGAAAATCAATTACAACTGATCTGGAATGTGAAATTTACATTGAAACTGTGTTGAGATCATTGCATTCTTGGACAGAATGCAATTTTAATATGTCAACAGTATATTATGTTATTGAAAAAAAAGATGGTTAAAGACTTTCATTGTACTGATCAAGTCTTCAGTTAAAAGGAGTCTGTTTAAATGGAAGACTCCTTTTAATGTGTATTAGAAAAAATATTAAAGGAAAATAAGTAGTCCATAGTGTGCTATTTTACTAAATATTGGAAACATTTTTACCATGTCAATGAGCTATAAACTCAGGCAATTTTTCTAAAAGCAGTTAGTTAAATGTAGCTTCTCCATAAGTAAACAAACCATTTTACAGATTTACATTTTTCTCTTACTCCATACAACCAATTCAGAATTTTTGCATATCTTGTTTTTCAACAAGGCAATCTTCTTTATTATGAATTTGAAGCAAATTGAACAGGTTATTTGAAAGATATAGAGGTTGATATTGTTGTAATGATTTCTGCAAGTTTTTTTGGTTTCTTGCTTTCTACCTATCTTTGGGTTTGACTTACTGCTAAGCAAATCTGAAGTTCAGAAGGTGGAATAATGCAATTTCCTCTGACTTCAGAGACCTCCAGATCAGATGGGTTGGCTTTTAACCCCCTAATAAAGAAGCTGCAAGTGTATTCTGATGTTTGCCACAATTAAAACAAGTACTTTTATTTTCAGATGAATAAAATCATCACTTCACAGAACTGTATAATTTTCAGTCCTGTCTATGCTGGAGAGTGAGCCTGAGAGATTCTGAAAGGTAGTGAAAGTACCAGTTCATAAAGTTCTTGATTTTATTGACTTTTGAGAAGTTTAGGGATTTTTCCATTCTAGATATAAAGCTTTCCAGCAGCCAAACTATACTTCTGAGGCTTCCAAACCATATAAGACAAAGTCTCACTTTTAGTTTGTAAATCCCTTACAGAAGATTTGGTTTCTCCAAATAAAGTTCTAAGATATTCTTTCATTTTCAAGTGTCTGCATGAAAGTTTTTTTGGAGAACCCAACATCTCAACTACTTGGATCTTACTGATGAAAAGTCATTCCACTAAATAAATGGCTTTTCATGGTGCATATAATTGTGATGCATCAATGCTATATCTTACTCTCTTTATATGCGCATGACTCAACTCTCAGCATGACCAGAATTGGGTTTGTTTTTTCGACATAATATATTACATTTTTGTTGATTTACGAAGATATATGTTATGAAGTTTTCTTAAAATTACTACTAACTTGGGTAATTTTTTGACTATAAATATATGGAGATTGATGCTATCAGCAAACTGATCTCATGGAGTTGAGGGAAAGTGTTTAGGGTAAGAATGTGTGATTTCTATTTAAAATTCACCACTCTGGTTTCTAGGATTAGAGCAGCAAAGCCTGGAACATTCCCTTAAGGCAACTCTCCTCTCTAGAGCAACTGCCTGAAGACCATGTTGAAGACAATGGTGGGTTGCCAAGTGCCTTGTCTATTGTCTTCCTCTGTTGACAAGTGCTGTTTTCTTGCGAACAGTAAGATTTAGAAGCAGAGGCTAGCATCTGGTATCTCCTTTCTCCTGGAATTTGCGCTCAGTTTTTACTCTCGATGTGATTGCGAGACAACCTACACTACACGGGGACTGCGACAGCAGCTGGGGCGCCTGGAACTTTCTTCATTTGTCTTGGAAGTCATAATGGTAAGTTCTCCTGACACATCTAGGGGGGCAGTGCCCTTGTAGAGGTGTCAGCATAGCATTATCAAGGTCTGAGATGATTGTGAGACAATTCTCAGTGCAATTACTCTATTTTCAGTTAGTTTTTCTCATTTCTTTGGCAGGAGATCACCAGTATTACCTCAAGTCTGACTGATGTGAAACTAGTGGTGCTGAAAGATGCTGTTACTTCCTAACATTTACAAGGTCAAAGGTTTCCATTGTATTTTATAGTCTGGATATGTGAGGTTATTTCACCATTAAGATTCAGCAACTGTCATGCAAAACCCCATGGAAGTCATCAGCGTAATTTAGAAGAGGACTTTCAACAACACAAGTGTTAGATGTCTTCCTTGGGCCTGTAGCTGGCAAACTTCAGAGAGGAGAAGCACAATGTGGCCAGTTTTAATAGGATAAAAATCAGAGGTTATCTTGCAAATCCCTTGTAAAGTCTTTTCCACTGTACCAGGTTGATCTATAGCACTGATGGTAGGAATCTATCATTGATCATCAAAGCTGTAATTAAGTAGTGTCTTCTCACTTTAAAGAGGCAACCGAGTGTGAATTTATGTTATTTTTTATTGCCACTCATTCATTTCCTATGCTGAAAACTGTGTCTCAGAGGCTTTCCAGCAAAAGGGAAGGGGTATTTTCAGACCAGTTCACTACAGCTTCTCTGTGTAGTGGAAAGAGAGGATACTGCACAGCTGTAAATGAAGTTTGCAGGGGAAGATTCATAGTGAACTACTTTGTCAAATTAAAGTCTTGCAGGGAACAAGGGATTATTTTCTATCATGGGATGATGATAGAAAAAGAGCTGTGAATGAATGAAAGAATGGGAGGTTAAAATAATACGTTAGATCCCTTCATTTTTAGGCTAGATACAAAGTTTTTGTGTTTCCAATGCTTTTTTTACACTCCAGGATAAACATCTTCAAGTTACCCCTTGAATACAGAGAATTCTGAGAACCAAATTCCCTAAAGATTTATACATCCTTTGTCAGAATGGAAATCTTTACTGCTGCAAACCATCCAGATCCTAAGAAACCGCTTTTTTTTTCTTCTCTTTTATTTCTGGCAAGATTACCAGATTTGTCAAAGGAGGAAGGAATGTATTAGTAAAAGAAGGAAGAGGGTGCGGCAGAGCAGAGTTCAAATCCAATAATTCTTTACTAGCACAGAGGCCATTAAAGAAAGTTCTAACTACACTAACTTAACTCCTCTGAAATGGCAGGCCAGTTGCACAGCTGAGAACAACCAAATCATAACAGCAATGGGTGACTTTATATAGCTGAGTCAATTTTTGTTATAATGAAGGAGGCTGAATCTGCCATTACTAGAGTTAAAACATTGGCTGTAAAATTAACAAATTAATCATTTATTCATTTTCTTTCCTATTATTAATATATAATGGAAGATAGTTGACTAAAACTTAAAAAAAATTAGCTGTTCTGAATGACATTCTCTCAGATCTTTGCTTAATTTAATTGCCTTTTTGCTCTCAAAATGTAGAAGAATGCTTTTATTTGATTACCTCTAGGTGGAAAACAATGTTCTAACCAAATTTATGTCCTCCAAAAGAACAGTGATGATATTTTTTGAAGAAAATTTCTTCCTTTCTTCCAAAACATGTGTGAAAATTGAATGACCAGAAAATGCATATTTGGCGAAGTTTTGCTCTGTCTATCCCATACTTTGTAAAGTGTTGTCTGATGGTCCACTTAGATGCCAATATGCTTGTTGTTTTTAAAGGATTCCTTTTAACGGATTCATTTGCCAGGAAGTTTATGCCTTTCAAAAATGACTCAGAAAATGAAAGACCATCAATATTTTCTGTATGGCAGAAAGAGAGTAGAGGTAGGTGAAGACAAAGATTTTAGCTGTTGATTGGGTATTGCACAATCTGAAGATCTGTCATGATTCAGGACACAGAGAGAGCAAAGGAAACATGCCTGCAGTCTGATATCCAGGGGTCAATGCTTTTTACTTTGGAGTCTCTGCACCCTGCTGAATCTGAGGTAGGAAAAATTCCACAGATTTTCTCTGGCTTTCATTCTAATTTAAACGGATTGGTGCATAATTTCAACACGTGTCATTTTTCCTGCTCTCGTGGTTTCAGCTTTCCCTACTCTCAGTCTTATTTTACTACTGGGCCTCACCTTATTTATAACCATGCATGTCCATGAGCTAAATAGAAGAAGAAATGTCTTTCTTCCCTTGTCCTCTTCCTTCCTCATCTCTATGATCTTATTCAACCAAATGAGTGTCTGTCACTTCCTGACTTCTTTCTTAACTCTCTTCTCCTTTCATGAAGGATCATGTGTGTGAGTACAGGGTTTGCCTTTCCAGCTCCTGCATCAAAGGGAAGATGTTAACGATGCTGCTGGGCCCAACTGGATGCAGGGCATAGTAAATTGGACCTTGGTGGATAGTAATGGAGCCTGAGTGTGAACTAGAACTTGTCTGTGACTTCACATCATTCCAACAAGTTCTTGCTGACTTTATTTGCTGCCTTCTGTCACTAAACCCTTGTAAACAGATTTGAGTCCAGCATTTGCTAATATCTTCATATCATCCTCTGGACAGGATCTTGTGTCTGTTGTCGAAGCTGACAGAGACTGTGGCTGAGATGTGTTGATGATGTTTTGGCTGCCTTTCAAGAAAGCACAGATGCTCTGAACACCTTTCTAGAATTTTTAAGTAATCAAATGTCTTCCCATTAAAATGTACAAAGGCAATGGAGAAACAAAGCCTAATGTCTTTTTCTAAACAGATACGTCTCTACACTGATGGCCAGCTCCCAATATGTTCTGGTTTGAAGTCTTGTACTTAGGAATCAATATATTCTGTAAACACTAAAATTCATATCCTGACTGGAAATATAAATACACTAAAGACTTTTGTACAGAAACAAGTCAATCAACCAAAAAAAAAACCCCAAAAAAACCCAAACAGGCAAGCCCCAAACCCTCCTGCAATAGCAGTTGTTTTAAATAAAGTTTCTAACAGAAGCAGAAGTATTTTAAGTCTTTTTTTTCCCAGTATATTATATAAAATAAGGAGACATCTCATGTCTGATTTTGTTTTGGGGCCTTTTTAAATGTGCATATTATATTCACCAGGTGAAGAAACATCAGTCTTTACTTTTTGAATGTGAAGGGAATATGGCCTTTTTAATTTTAAAAACTGTGTACTAGCATTTTTTAACAAAAGAGATTAAGGGCTGAAATCAATCTTATTTAGCCAACCCTGAAGGAACCACAGAAACCATCTATCTTTTCTTTAACTGCTTGTCTGATAATCTCCATGCAAGAGTCTGTCTTTCACTTTACATGGAAATGAAGTTGCAATTAGAAAAGTACTTCAATCATTTACTGCTATCCTTAAACTAAGCATGGTAAAATTAGCATAGGTAAAAATAAGAACTGACCTCAAACTGACTGTGAGGTCAAACTGAAACTGAGCCAATTATTTAATGGGTTTTTTTTGTAAGTTGAGAAGACACACTGAATTATAGGGGAAAAAAACCCCAATTCTTGGTGTAGTACCTAAAAAGTCAAAGCTGAAAATAGCAGCTTTTGTGAGGTTTACAACAAGAACCACAGGAAATATCAAGCAAAAAAAATACTGACATGCCTCATTTCACCTAACTGCAGAATCTGGCTTTTTTGACAGGTTTAAACCTGTTTAGTCTTTTTAACACCAATTCAGGGTCTGGAGGCCCATGGGCCTTTCTGGTTGGATTCTCAGCTGGTCTCCAGCTCTGCCACAACCCTGCTCCCTCTGGACATGCCAGGGCTGTGTCTGACCTGGAGCCCTGCCTGGGCTTTGCCCACGTACCTGCTTACAAACCTGCAGCAGGGGTTTTGACACCAGGTACCAATCAGTACCTAGTGCTTCCTGCCTAAACACTTTCCTTGCCAGGAATTCCCTGAAGGACTTGTCCTATCAGCCTCTTTCTTCCCCGATGGATGAATAATTCTTAAAGATGAATCTTTCTGCACTGCAGCTCCTGAACTGTGATGGTCAAAGGGGAGCAGGATGGGCAGGGCTTGCATCTGCATGGAGTGAGGCATCACTGGGACCTGCCAGGGATGAGCCACCCCGTGCAATTTCCTCAGGAATTCATGGCTTCAGGCAGCAGTTCCTGTGAGCAGGGTGCATGGTCAGCATCTGTGCCACTGCTGTGTCTCAGCAGCCCTTTTTCAGCCCTAGAAGCTGAAACATGTCACAGCCCCTGAATTGCTGTTAGCCCCAGCTAAACAGCCCCTAGCCCCACACCAAAGAAGGGAAGCAGCCTTGCAGCCAAGGTTGGTTACCAGCTTATCTACAGCCCTGCAGAGAGATGCTTCATGTGGTGATACCTTCTTGTCTTGTTTAGCAAACTGGGTGCACATCCTGGTTTTCTTCTTCTCTAATAGCTGCCTGACTTCTCCCAAAGCCAGAATGGTAACTTCAAACATTCCATTTCCATGGCATCCTGGCAGACAGGCTTTTCGTCCTTTCAAAAACCTTTCAATATCAAACTCACCTGAGCCCAATTCATTTATGTTTTTGTGAGTTTGATGATTATTATTATTTTAAAGAAGGATCTTTTTTTTTGCTTATTATTTTCTTTCTTTTAGTCTCACTCTGATCTTACCTCAGGGCTAATGATTGAAGTACTGGCATCAGGCAGTTGCTCTTTAGGAAGCAATAGGTGCTGGCTTTCAGATTTAGAGTCAGGCTTAGAAATGTGAATATAGAATGATGCAGCAGAAGTGGAGATCCTGCAGCTGTGGTTTAGGTTGTAACAAAGTCTTTCTGCAGACATTCCCATCAATTGTAGCTGAGCACAGAAGAATCTTAACTCCTAATGGGTATGTGAAGCTAAGGAAAGCCTGGCCTAACACCTTAACTCAAGTAATCTTTCCTTCTTTCCTTTATCCTAGTTTCTTATTTATTTTCTGGCAGGCATCAGCACTCCCGGGAAAACATTCCTTGTACGTAATAAAAATAAGATTACTTTCGTGTAGCTTTTGATTGCCAATGTTTTTCCAGCTTTCAAAGGGCCTTACTTCCATATCCTTTGCAGAGAAGTGTATTATTGTTATGCGGTTTGGTTTAACTTCATGATTTGTAGCAAACATGCTTAGTGTTTTCTTTGTTAAAGGAAATAGAATAAGTGCATGTCTTTAAGCTACAACATTTCTCTATTGCCAGTAGAACCTATGTAGAGTGAAAGCCAAAAGAAAGAGGTAACACCAGAATTAGTCAGGTATGTAGCTTTTTAACATATGAAGAAATTAATGGGTTTCATGTTTTTTGTTCCTGAAAGATTCCTATAAAATTATAATACACAACCTTGGAATAGTTTATGCTAGTAAATCATAATTAATTTAAAATGTTAACTTAAATTTATCTCAGTGAGGAATAATCCATTTAGTTCTATAATACAGTTTTAGATACTCCAAAAATGACAATATTGCAACCGGTTTCATAGATCCATGCTTTAGTGAAAACAACAAAGGAACAGAACTTCTGTTTCCCCTAATAAACCACAGTCATATCACTGGCCCATTACTGATCAGTCACATAACTGACAATAAATATTGCTGTTTTTCATGTGGCTTTGAGATCCACAGAAAGATCCTAAAATGAAAGTTCATGACTCTGCAGAGAGACCATGATTAATTTAGGCCAGCTCCTTGGGCTAAATGAGAGGTTTTTTGTTTCACTGAGGATACTTCTTAAAAATAGGAAAAGATATAACTAGGTATAATTCATTAAACTCATAAATATGCACAACAGTATTGAGGCATAAATCCATACACACCAGTCGTAATTCTGCTGCTGAAATATTTGCCATAGCTAAACTCCAAGGAGACAATAAGATGTTGTAAGACACAGACAATTGTTCTGGGGTAAGAGAAGGTCTGAGAATATAGTTTGTCTGAAATTTTACAAATTTATTGGGTTTGAAAATGTTATTGAGAATGCGACAGTTTTGATGTTACATTCTCAGAATTTCAATCACTGGTGAAAAATGGCTTTAACTGGCTCTAACACCAGACCACATTTTAGCCAGGAATAATTGATACTATCCCATATATAGCTGGATATTTATCTGAGATGTGGAAGCCATTTTTTCCCAATGCTGATTTTCTTAACTCTGGAGAAATCTAAAACTTGGGTGTCTCAGGCTATAAATCCAGCTATATAAATAAAGATACTAAATCCCTAAATCCCAGTCTTCGGTTCTTTCTTTGAGCAACTAGCTTCATGGCTAAGCATTTCAGTTGCTTTCTTGTGAGGAATGACTGTGACTGGTTTTATAAATTCTCATCTAGTAATCAGTCCATTCTCTTGTTGAATACAAGTTTCAAAATAATTTCCCATGCTCCAGCAAATTTACCAAAAATACAGACTTAACTGCAAGCAACCCAGGAGGTTAATGATGATCTGCCTTTACTGCTCATCCTCTTCAAACCTCACAAAAGCCCCTGGCACTTTAGTATGTTAACATTTACCAAATGAAAAGATATAACAGTCTTTTAAAGGAATTATACAACTGCTAATTAGAGGCAGAAATTATTTTGGATCTAGCTACAACTGAGCTAGTAGACTGTCTGCAAGTATTGTGCAAAAAGACTTATGGGATTTATATTTGTTATGAAAAAGTTGTGCTGTTTTCACATTTTAAGGAAATTATTCAGAATATTTGGTCCCTTTAACTTTGCTGAGGAAATAGACAACTTTTAGTATGTCATCTATAAGAAATATTGAAATTCTGATGAGCTCTGCATGTGCAAGAGACCCTTTTCAAAGTGCGGTATTAGTCATTCAGCTACCACTAAAAAGCAGATTAAAATGACATTAGGAATACAAAAATGGCTAGTGATAATAAAATTAAAAACAATGAAATACATAATGATCAGTTCCTTGGGAATATTGTTATGATTACTCATGTCAACTATGAAAAACTGTTTCAGAGAAATTCCCTGACAAGGTTCTCTCAGTAGATATTAGGAGTTGAGTAATGAATTTTTCTTGTTCCATTTCCAAAGACTCTGTCACTCAGTTGTGGCTGATCTGTGCTATGGCCCACAAAACTTGCAATGAGCTTCACCCTGGATAAAAAAATCAACCACACAATAAAAAAATAAATATCCTGATTTTGATACTGCAAGATCAGTCTGAAACCTACAAGAATAACCAGAATTTTAAAACAGTCTTGCAGCTTGAAGATGCTCATTAAATATCAAAAGTGATACATTACAACCCATGCTATTGTAAAGTCAGCTAGGATTGACAGCTGCAGAAAAAAATATGGCATTTTAAATGAAATTAAGAACTTAAAAAGTTGTTAAGGGATATCCAAACACCTTTTTAAACTACACGGAATTTATGATAATGACTAGTCTTTTTCCACAAAGAAAGTTTGGGGTTTTTTTCTAAGATATAAATTATTCCCCTGTCAAGTTTTAAAATCTATGTGGAACGGGACAAATCCTTATTTGTAACTGATGAGTAACATTCAAATCTTCTCCTCTTACTTTTTAAAACTAGAGAAGCTCACAATGCCTCTTGTTCTCTGATTCCTTAGTTGGATTTTGTTTTTGTAAAATAGGACTTCCTTTTCTGATACACTCTTCTTCCATATATATAAATGCAAATATCTACTTTTTTCCCCCCAAATTAACACTTTTGTCATGGCATTTTATTTGGACAGTATAGTGCCATGGCATAAAACATCAAACATATCAATAGACACACAAATAGGAAAGAAATGTAAGAAATTGATCTTTTTACCATCTCACACCATGGAAGCAGAGTGGAATTTGTTGTTTTCTATATCAGTAAATTCTTTCTGGTGCTCATTACATTTGAAGCACTTTTTTCCCCCCAGTTTTTCCTCAGCATTCCAAGCTTAGCTAAACATCACTTCTCTCTGTGGATAAATTTGGAAAGTGTCCAGACTGAACTGCAGAGTGGGTGGACTAATACAACTGAAAATCATTGCTTGAGCTGATCCTGGCATTTTAGTTTGCTCCATGATTAAATTCAGAATGAAGACCTTAAAAGCCAAGCAGGTTGTGAGGGGAAAATAAGGTCTGGAGGAAAATGTCCATACTGTTAAAAGACCAGTCAGTGCAATATATCTATGAAGTCTGTATCATATTTCAGTCTGGAAAACTTTTATGTAGGCACAATGTACGTCTGAGCTTGGTTCTTGTTTGAACCCAGAACAGCTTTTTGCAAGTTACAGGTTTCTGTGAAGTCAGGAGAGTTTGCTGACATATATATGTGTACATGTAGGAGCACTAGCTAGGTATATGCTTCAAAGAATAAGTCCCTTGTATTAAAAGTAATTCAATTTTGAAAATGACAACTAATGAAAAAACCCACCTTAATATTTTAAATTCCTAATTAAATAAACACAATAGTACTGGACATATGGAATCCCACTTGCACTTGACTGTTCTAATCCCTAGAGTGCAGAGAAACATTCCTTCTGCATTTTCTCTCTGCATACAGAATTCTGAATCATATTCAGTACTGTAGGGAAAGAACAAAACCAAGAGAGCTGGAGAGCAACCTGTATTGCCTGAGTTAGGCAATACATAGCTTTAAAACACTCTTCAAGTAAGCAGGGGACATAATTCCCCTCTCAGACTGTGCCTGAGCTGGGTCTTGCAATGCTCTGACCATGAGGTTAACACATTAACACAGACAAGAGAAGGGCACCTCTTTGTTCTAAAGTGAAATGATTAGAGGCAGGCTGGCTCATCAGGAGGAAAGCCTCAGCTGTGTTGTCTAAGAACAGTGTCTGCTCCAGCACTTGTGGCACCTGAGAGGTGCTTGTTAAAGCTCCTCTTTGCCCTAGGTCCAGGCTGGTTTCTGCTGAGCTCTCTGTTGTACTGAGCATCTAGGCTACTTTGCTTTATATAAAAAAGCTATCTATGCAGCCAGGTTCAGACTACCACTTCATGACCCAGCACTCGATTTTTTGATTGGGTAGTGCAGAGGCTGCAGTCTGAATCCAGCTCTGATGACCTTCTGTTATAGAAAAGTCCCTGAACACGTGTAGCAATTCAAGTGTCCAATTCTCTTACTGCACTCGGTGTAAAAACTCCGTGACTTGCAGGAAGAGCCTAAACAGACTGCAGGAGGACTCATAATTATTATTATTGCTATTAATGCTTCCCATCTATATTCACTAGCACACCTTGTAAAAATCAACTCAACCTTCTGTCAGCTTTGTGCTGCAACTGCGCTGGTTGGTATGGAACATTTTGGTATCTTACTGCAGCCAGCCTGCCTTCCTCAAAGCCTTCAGCTGAGTTTCCTTGTCTCATTGGCACTGCCACCTCCTTACATAAAACATGGCACAGTCTTTGAATTTCAGAGCAAGACTGGACTCTAGTTTTTGGATTCTGATTACAGAAATCTCCCATAATTGAAGTGTATTGATGTTTTCCATTATGCAACACCCTCATGCAGGAACTCTTCTGTCTCTTCAAAGGTCGGTGTTTTTTGGAGCCTTCCATCTGATATCACATGATATTCAGTATATGTAATTAATAGACCAAGAAAAAATGTAGACAATATTTCTGCCAAAAATTCTACAGATTCAGACTGAAGCAATCTGGTATAAACAATACCTAGTTTTAGTCAGTTCAGTATCATTAGTTCCTTGTAGCTTTCTATAACGTACAGATGCAGCTGACCTACACAATTTGGATTAGATTGGAATTTAAGTATTCGGACTTCAGAGGACTGAATTCCAATTTTTTCTTTAGGTCATGATGTCAATAGCTGTCATTGTGAAATATAACTTACAAGGCTAGGTTTTAAAAGAACACATCTCTGGTCCTTATTTATTATTGTAATTTTAGGCCATATTTGCCTTATTTATTCTTCTCAGTTTACTAAAAGCACATTCTTACAGATCTCTGTGGGAAAGTACCATTTATGAATAATCAGATTCATTTATGGACAGATAATAGTAAAGAGAGGCTGTAAGGAGTACAGGAAATAAACTAGTCACAAACACAGTGAAAATTCCCTACCCTGTAAAGATTTTTTAATGTGAATCCAGAGAGAGATTTTAACCTAAATCCCATCTACACACATCCAACTGGGTTGGAAATTTGATTGGAGATTCTTATTTATTAATGTACATTTAGAGAAGAGCTTCGTTTCTGGTCACATGGACTTCATATCCTGCATAGACACAGATTTATCCACTAATTTTTTTAGGTACAGAAGAAACAATAACATTTGCGGGACTTTCTTGAGTCTATTGACTTTCAATAAAATTTTGGGACAGAGAAACCACAGAAAATATCATGTTTCAAATACAGAAAATATATTCATTATATAAATTGCACAAACATTGAAATGATTATTTCATTTTGTGAATGAAAGCATATTTCTTAATCTATTTTTCCTTTTAACATTACGTACAGCTGGCACAGTTATATGATGTTTAATTTGTTGCTCAGTTGCTGGGGATATTTTCTCTATTTTCAGTTTTGTTAGCTATTTTGCAGTACTCACGAGGTGGCAGGCATGTAACAAATGTCTTGAAACAAACAGCAGAAGTGATTAAGGAAACTGAATTTTAACTAAGTGATCAGGAGAAAAAAACAGGTGTGCATGTCAATCTATAAAGTCTTCTAAAATGCATCTGGTATAATATTGCATTTCATAGTCTTCAGAAGTGTGTGGATTTTAAGGCAGGACACAGGTAACTGGTAACAAAACATCAGCCACAAATAGATCTGATGTCAAAATTCCTTAAAGCCTGCAAACTGCCAAAGGAACCTCAGGCACAGCAATCAGTTACATTCCCCAACCTGGATACCATCAAGACTCACCTCCAAGACTCAGTCATTTCATCTAGAATATTCTGTGAACCACTTAAAAAATCTTTCAGATGATTCTTAATCCCTGATGAAATATGAGTTACTTTCATGGCTGGTTTGAATGTCAGCAGGAACTATACAGGCTTTTTTTTTTTCCTCTACCTTGACCCTTTCTTTCTCATTTTATTGAAGCTGGGAAAAGAATGTGCAATTTTGCTGCTTTTTTTTTTTAATTGCTTTTTTCTCTCCTCATATCTAAATTTGTGGAAGTGGGTAATTATTGATTGGCCTCTAAAAAAATTCTGATTTAACTTAAAGTAAATTACAATATTTGTATTGCAATTCTCCAGCATCTTTTTAATTTAAAAAAAAAAAAAACCAACAACAACAAAAAAAACAAGCAAGGCATTATCCCAAGAATCCAAGACAATAGTCACTATATTTCATATTGAAAAATAATGTGTGTAATATTCTAAAATTTCTCAATTCTGTTACATGTAGCTCCTATTATTATCATCAATAGTTTTGTGGCAAGCTTAAGATGGAAAGATATAAGAGAGTTAATAATGCCTGCATTGGGCTTTCAGCTTAATTTTAATGCTCATGTCAGGGAGTAATAGAAGATGAGGAAGTTGATGTATTTTTCAGATCAAATCAACATTGTTAAAAAAGCAGATATAACATAGTTTTCAGTTTGTTGATCGTGGTAGTGGATTAAGAAGTAAAAAATTTATGAAAACCTACTGGCACAGGTTTTTGCAAGGAAGAAACATGAAACGAAAAGAAGTTTTATGTAGTCATAAATGCTCTGCACATAAAATATGTAAAAAAGTACATTTAAAATGTTATTAAGGATGAAAAAGCAAGATTGAGACTTAGGATATTCACAGTGAAGGTTGCCTGTACAGTCTGTCTTTATATTCATGAACTGTGACCGAATCATTAACTATCTGATCATATACTTCTTTTTTGATTCTGTCTCTGCCTTATTAAACTCGTATGAAGGGAAGTGTTTTATTACTTGTTGCATTGTGTCATTCCCCTTGCATATTAAAACCTTTGTTGAAGAGGTAATTATTAAATTCCTTCTTATACTCAGATCCAATGAGCTTCCCTATAGCATTTGATCATTCTTCATTCTCACAATGGCCCTCAGAAATAAAGGAGATATATTATCCTAATTTTAAAGATGTGCATAATAAAGCTAAAGCCAGAAATAGCTGAGTTACTGCATGAGCACACATGCCACAAATGGATTCAGCTCACAGGTTAAGACACCAAACTGTGATTTTCTGTGGATATGTGTACTGAAGGTCTCACTTTAAACACTGGAGATTTGTTTAATGCAGTTGGTGGAATGCAGAGAGCTACTGACCTTACTTTAAAGGAGATATCCAAAGTCAGCTTCACTGCCTAAACACACAGGTACACAGAAAGCATGCTATGCTGCTGGGCAAATACTCTTCAGTTGTAAGGGGAGCTTTACCACCTAATTCATGCATTTGACTAAAGGTAGCTGCCTTACTCAATGAAATGCTGAATCCTGCCCTGAATGTTGTCTAAAATCCATGTTAAATGTTTGTATATACAGCAAATGTACTGTAAATGAATGGTCAGCCAGATTTTCAATAAAATGTAAGCTGATGTATTTCAGGCCCTCAGACTGAAGCCTTCCCAGTACTTTAGTGGGAATGTCCATCACTGATTTGGCTTTGTGCACCGGACTGGAAAAGTTACTTAGAGTGTGTAGTATTGTGTGAGCACAGCATTCCTCACTACAGTGATGCTTGTGAGTGTCTGCATCTCAAACCCTAAGCCTCATGCTGGATACACACAGAAAGAGTAACATGTAATACCCTACCCCACCCTTCATTCCCAAGTCCAGGTTCATGACCAGATTTGCTTTGAGTGTGATCAAGTAACTAAAGACTGAGCCATGCCTAGAGTGGCTGGAGGTGAGGTATTACCTGATGGAGTAGCTTTCCATGTCTGCCCCTACAACACTTTTAAAAAAGTCTTTCAGAGCAGCAACACATCACTTTTCTAGATCATAATTTTTAATTCTCTTGGTTCTGGTATCTGGGAAGTGAAAGCCAGGTGGGCAGGGAGAAGGGAATCACTCTGCAGAATACAGAAACAGCAACTGCTTCTCCAGGTGTGCAGATGGCTGCAGCACTTGTGCTAAGAATGACTTTATTCTGTGGAGCGTAGGAGAGAAGAGTTATTTGAACAAGATAGTTTACCTGAAAGTTCAATGAAGGATTCTGTTACCTATGCTGGAAGACTTGAACTCTATTTTATGATCTCAATATTATATAAAAGTTGTCCATTTTGCTGAGTGTAATGGTCACCAAAACAATCTCACATAGCACAGCATTATAGATGATATTAAAGCAAAAGACGAAACATTTGCTGAGACTGTGGACATTCTGTAAAATTACCTGTCCTCAAAGCCACTTATGACTGCAAAGCATTTCTCCTTTCAGAGATAAAATCAAGAAAATGAAACATTTGCTGAATATGTGGCAGGATTAAAGCAATTAAATTAGCTTTGCCAGTTTTGTGAGAGTTTAAATGATGCATTAAGAGAATGGTTAGTGAGTATTGTGCAAAATAATTCAATCCAAAAGCAGTCTTTGATAGAAACAGAATTGACCCCAAAATGTGCAGTAGGTATGGCAGTTTCAAAGGTGCCAGAGAGTTACAATACTTCATGAAGCTTATACAACAAATAAATTAGATAGTCTCAGAAAGCAGAGCACAGAGAACTGAAAGATTAGGTGCCTCCAGTGAAAAACAATCTCCTGATGCCAATCATTGGTGGTTCAAGGACAAGTTCTGAAGGAACTAGGAATAACATACACATTCAGAAAGCATTTGGGTGAGTGCAAAAAGTAAAACTACCATCTCATAAGGCAACTATAAAGAGTACCTGGTGCACCATCTTGCAAATAACCTGTTCAAGACTGCATGGGATAAAGTAGCATCTCTAATCCAGTTACTTTAGGTATTTTAAAAAGAAATTAATAATGCTTAAAATGTAGTCTGAAAAGAGTTCTTTTGTTTCTGCCCTTCCAAAGCAGAATTGTAAAGACCTTAGCACTTTGAAGAATGTATACAAAGGAAACTCTTATTCTCCTGGGTGTTATTCTGAAGACATTAAGGGATAACTGTAAACAGCTTGTGCTACTGCCCTGGTTTGCAATACAGTGGCCATGCATTCCTCAATAAAGAGTGTCTGAAAGAAATTCAGCTGGGCTGGCCAAGTGTAAAGCATGAAAGCTCCAAAAATAATTATGAACTGTTGCCCAAAGCAAAAAATTAACTGAGCTTTTGGGCAGCTGATATTTTCCTGGGGTGATACCCAGAAGTTTAAAACATGAATGCAAAATGTTGTAATTCCCTTCAAGCACAGTTTCTGCTAAACCTGTCCAGTCCTTTGTTTGCAGGACAGCCACATACAGAAGGAGAACATCACTACTTTCCTATCCCTGTTAGCCTTTTCTCCAAGGTCAAATGAGGTAAAGGGAAGCTGCAGTAGTAGCAGCAATAGAACAGTATCAGGAATGTGGTGATTCATCTTCTGATAATTGAGGAATGCATGGTGTGCTTCACCAGACTAGCAGACATCTGTCTCTTTGGTGGCTAGGAAGCATTTCCAAAGGGAAATGACCCGTAGGGCTCATAGTGGTTAAAGCCTGTTGGAAAACAGATACCAGAAGCAACAAGCAGGACCTTACAGCTCTACCAGCTGAACAGCCCAAGGTTTAGAAGGACACAGCTGCTTGCCCTTTGATGGGAACAATCACTGCTGGGTTTTGTGACACACCTGCTCCTCACTGTTATTCAGACAGAATGTGACCATGGAGGGGGTAGTGCTGAACTCCTTGAATGTCTGTTAAGATGGAGTAGAGCTTAATGCAAATGATGGAAACTGTCAGTGTTTCAATAAAACAACTTTATTTGATGTTTCTCAGTAAACAAAATGATGATATCCAGTGAATTCTCTTGCTGAAGCCTAGGTACTCTATTTTGAATGCCAGTTAATGTACCACTTTACAATAGTTTCACCAGTTTCACAGTTGCAAGTCCCAATGACTTTGCACTTAGACATCTGATCTCTATATAATCTCTATACAGATTTTTTTTAATCTCTATGGTTCTCAAATAAATACATAAGATTAGAGTTTAATCATCCATAAAGATGGGGTATATCAAACTGAGACAACAAGGAGGAAAAGAAAGGCAAAGATTCTTGCTTATTACCCTTTTTTTTATAAAAGAGAACAAACTTAAGTAATGCAGGCAGAATCACAGATTTGTTGGTTGAATAGAAATACTTGATATCTTGATAGGAATTCAATGCTGTGTAATTACCCCATAAGAAAACACCTTCCTATTTATGACAGAGCTGATTTTTTATCTATTTTTACAAGATTCTCAAGATTCTCTCAAAATATTTCAATCACATTGAAATATTTTAATCCCTGGATTTTTTTTCTTACTATAGAAAGCATCTTATATTATTTAAATATTTCATAATTGTCCTTTGACATAATCCTGTAATGATTATCACATAAATAAAGTGAGGTGTATAAGGCAGTTGTATGTAATGCACTGCTATGCAACTTGTTACTAATACCAGAATGAGAATGATTTCCAGAGATATATGCTATAGCTGATGTAATAACTCTACAATCCCCAGATATTGGAGTTTATCTCAGACCACCTAAATCAATGGAAAGCATTTACTCCCAAAGGCTTTGAATCAGGACCTGTAGCGAATTACAACAATTTTTGATTTTGTCTTTTATTTTAAACACTGAAAAAACATAGGTAAAAATAAATAGTGGATCAGGACTGTTTCTCTGACTGGGAGGCAACAGCTACCAAAGGCACATCTGACATCTTAGGCCAGGATTTTCAAGGCAGGATTTCACAATGTCTGGGTGATGCAGATGTTTGAACCAGCAGCTCCTTCAGCAAGACAGATTTTATTATTTTAATGATATACTATGATATTACTTGACGACCACAGTCAGGAAGCAATATAGCTCACAGCACAAGACATTGTACATACAAATTGTCCTTCCCTCATAGTGCTTAAAATCTTCAAAAATCAAGCAGCACAACAATTGGGCATGGGAAAATTAAGGAAATATAGGAAATATATTGTCCTCTTGATGGTAACATATCCCTGGCCTGATTTAAGGCAAATTCTCTGGTTTTATGGCAAAGGAAAATTTCCTGGAAAGGGGTTGAAAGAGGACAGGGAAAAGACTTTGCAGTTAATTTCAAAGAGTTATTAGCACTATGAGTGGCAACATCAGCAAAACCTGAAGGTGGTTTCTTGAAAATCAAACCAGGTGACAAGAGAGGCTAGCACCTCCCTGTACCAGTTAGGACCAGCAATTGAACCTAACTCTAGTGAGCATGGCAGTTTAAAATGCTGGATTATTCATGATAACTCTGAAGCTAAAAAAAGCAGTCATTAACACTTCTGTGCTTACACTCCAGCTATGTCTATTTTTGGTGAAATATGTGCATTTTTTGTCAATTAGAAACTTAGTTGTTCTGCATGCAGAGCCGATTGAATTCAAACTCATATATTAATATTCCAGGAGATGGACACACAGCAATATAATGAAAAATGGGATTATTTCACACAGAGCTAGTCATGAATAAAAAGCCCTTCCAAGTGCAATATGAGCAAGCATGCTGTTAGGATGCCAGTTGGCTTCATCATATGGAGATATTGCTGCCTTTAGTGTCTGTTTCTCCACAGACTGACACAATAAACTGAGGCTCCAAAAAGCTAAGGGCTTCTTAACTGCTCATTGACAATAAATAGTGGTCTCCAAGTACTCTTTCAGATGCCATTATGCTCTATCGTGTCAGTGATCCATGGATAATAAGAGCATCTCATGTAAATCACTGGGGGGTGTTCTGCTAGCTTGTTAGGTTCTCATATAAATTTAATAATAGATTTATTTCATTTCCCTTTTGAGAAATTAAAATGGCTTGAAACGCCTTTGATATAGCCACAAAAGCAAAATTATCTCCCTTGTTTCACAGTGATGTGTTCCAGTTCTCCAGCCTCCCTCTTTAGTTCAGAAGGCAGCATGTTCCACCCCTGTTTTACCATCCACCAGCATACTGCAGCTCAGTTCACAGAGTTCCTGGTCTTCCAGTCAGTGTTTTCAACTCTTTCTTCACCTACTCCTGACTGGAGGTTCTGGCACCACACAGGTGCAGGGAGCAGGGCTCAGTCTCTGGGGGTCGGAGGGATTTTTCACAGCTCTGCTGGAGTTAGCTTTTAGGAGAGAGTTTCCCCACTTGCAGGACCTCCAACTGGAGGAGAAAAATCTTTCTTGACACTCAGCAATGATGTGAATACCTTTCATTACACACCCTTTCTCTGCTGCCCTCAACTTTTGAGATATCCCCATGTTTTAGTGTGGGCATATTGGTGTGCAAGCTTTGAAACTGTGTCCAAGACAAAAATCACTCTCATTTTTCTTCCATTAATATTGGGACTTCAGAATGAAAATGTAAAGATGAGCTAGGAATACATGATATATACAAGAAAAGATACTTGATATATACAAGAAAGAACACATCAAGCCCTTCAATTTGAGCAACTGCCTATACTAAAGTTCCTATTAGACATATAGAAAGGTATCTGTTCCATTTCATAGTTATTCAATACAGTTCATTACCATTGAAAGCTCTATGTTATCTGTAATGATTTTATTTCAGTATCTTTAACTGACCTTGAAATATTTGATTGTGAGTCAACTGCCTTTTTGGAAAAAATCTCTATCACCCCCGCAATAAGTAAGGACTGCACATGCCCCTGGACATACTGGATTTAATTATGCAAAAACTAACTGACTGCCAGATGTTTTGCCAACATGTAGAAATTTGGATATTTCAAAAAGCTTTAATGATTCTTTGTTCTTCAAATTACTGAATGATACTTTTATGGAAGTAAAAAAATTAGAGAGAGCTTGAATCTAAATTGACATTTTCATTCCTGTACAATTCAGATTGCAATCTTTTGGAAAACAATGAAATAAGAGTCTAAATTTTAAGAAATTGCATGATCATGCAGATTACATTTTTTCCTTTTAACTTAATTTATTAAAAAATAATTGGCATTTGAGGCCTCTAAAACAATTTAAATAAAATTAACTTCTTTCTAAATTTCACTTCTAAGGAAAAGATTTTTTATTTCAAAAAACTGTAAGTAGATAAAACTACATTACAGCCTCATTAGGAATTGTCACAATAATACCAGCTATATCTGTCTATAGGCTAAAAAAATGTTGAAACTTGATTACATGATTGGCTCAATGTACTCAGAGCATTTATGAGGTTTGATTGATACTGTGAAAATTAATTTCCTTTATGCCTGTTTCTCTATGTGTACCTAGATTCACCTAGTAAGAGCAATTTTCAGTTTTGATATTGTTCCACTACATAAATTATCATGACACTGTGATAATCAGCTTGATTCTCTGGGAATCTTGTTGGGATATGTAACACGAAATCTCTCTCTGAATGGAAATGTTGACTGTCCAGTATAAGCCTGATGTTTATGATTCTCTAAAAGGCACCCGTGAGAGGTAAATGCATTCAGAAGAAAATCATTCTATCCTAAACCATGTCTATAATTTTGTCAGTTAATGACTCTGAAGTTGCTTATCTCTCAGTGTGTTATAGCCTAGACCAGAAATTAAGTCTGCCTAAATTTTAGACAGCTGCAGTCAGATTAGTTGCATCCCATCTTAAATTACTTTTTTTTTTTTAATTTACTCTAAACCAAGATCTTTTAGGTGGTTTCTGACTTGTAGATTTGGATTTTTCAGTTTGAGATCAGTGGTTTCTGAAGCCACAGTTGTTTCCTTGCATATTGTTGTTTTTTTCTTTTGTTCTCATTTTTTCCTTTGCCTTCCTCAGATCACCCATAAATATCTGTTACTGGAGCTATCAGAGCTAATGAAATAAGAAGTTTGTTCCCACATTGCACAGTCTGATCCCATTAAACCCAAAGACTCAGATGTGTTCTTTACTTTCCTTTCACTTTTCAGTGTGCTCCCTTACACTAGGGAGGTGGGAGCAGCAGCTCCCCAGGAAGGTTCTTCAGGAACAACAGGACACTAAAGAAACAGGAGCACATTTGTGCCCATTGTGAAATCTGGTGCATCACCTGACTCTTGTCTTTGCTGGCTTCTGCTGATGAGAGTCGGGGCCATAGCTGCTGACAAATTCCTGGTTCCAGCTTTTTCAGTCAGCTGTGTTCCCTTGCTTTATCATGGCTTTCTAAACACCATTTATCCACAGTGGGTTTTATTTGCTGGTGTGTTTTATTGCCCTACTTTCAGTGTTTTCTTCCTCTAAAAACAGAGAAATACAGTAAATATTTTGAAAAATACATGCAAAGCATTCATTGAATGTGAATTTATGTGAATTTGTAAAATGTGACTTTAGGGGAAAAGAAAGTCTGAGGTGTTTGCTAAACAACTCTCCTTGTTTTTCTGTTTATGTATCATTCATTTGGTGTGTATAATTTTAATGAGTAATCTCTCTGTGTGTAGGAATATGGTGCTGCAGTATTTTAAAAGAAAAATAGGCAAAGTTAAAAGCAATAGCACCTTGTTTTAGTCCTCTCTCCTCACATTTCAGCAGATCATTCTCTGATTTATATCTATGATATTTCTCTGATTGGAGAGGAGCTATAGAACTGCTAGACTGCGATTTGCCTCTATTGTCTGCCTCTATTGTATCACAATCTGACTTCATCAAAGCCAATGTTGCTTCATAAATGTCAAAATAAACATGATTAGAAAATCCTGTTATTCTGCAAATTAGACATTTAGTTTATGGAGAAAATTAAAAAGTTAATGAAAAAAATACTTGGTTCAATAACATGTAGTCAATTGTTTCCTGACATTCTATGCTTGTTAGAAAAAGGTGAGGAGACTGTGTTTTAATGAAGGATTAATTTGATTTTTAAATCCTTAGTTAGTTCAAGACTTCCCTGTTGTTCACAAAACCATTCTTAATCCTACAATGTAGCTGAATGAGCTTTCAAAGGCTGACAGAAATATCCTGGGCTGGCTGCACACTATTTTTGTTGGAGCCTTATAAGGCAACTGGAACCAACATTTTGTCTAAAGTGTAATTACAAGATGAAGAGGGGCGAGAGTTTCAATGCTGCTTTCTTTCCAAATTAAATGGTCACTTGTAAAACATTGGCTTTTTTCCCGTTTAAATTTAATAATGCCATTGCTTTAGTGGCCATCAATCCTTTAGAGACACTGACTCCAGACTGAACTCCTTGGGGAACAATCACAGCTGTCAGATGTAAATCACAACAATCTTCATTGCCCTGTGTTCAAACAGAGATCACGCTGAGGGTGTGCTAATTCCAAGGGAGAGTTAGATCTGGATTGCTGCAGAAGTGGTAAATGCCACAGATGCTAAATTTCTTATGTCCTATGTTTTCTCCTCCTTTTCTTAAACAACAACCTTTGAACTCAAGTTTTTTCTTGATATCATAAAAAGCAATATATAATATACAGGGGAATTAATTTCATTAAATACAGAATCAGTCTCTTCTACAGAAAAAAAAATGTTGAGAAAAATAATCTGCATGTAGGTATACTCTGAACTTAAAATCTGCAGAATTACTGTCACAGAATCACTGGGGATGGAAGGCACCTCTGGAGACCATCTAGTCTGACACCCTGCTAAGAGAACAGTCAACAACAGCAGCCATTTGGGGTTTTTCTTGGTTTTTTTCCCACAGCTTTTTACTTCTCCTGTAGACTCAGAGCCACTGACAGTCTGAAATGTGCCAACTCACAAACAGTCTGGGTAACTGAAAAACACTACCTCAAGAATATCCCATTACAGCAAATTCCTCTGTTTTTGTCTTTTTTGTCTGCATATCTGAGAAACTTAGGAAAAGACTGAAGGTTTTTTCTCTAATGAGCAGTGTCTTTTATATACTGCAAGCATGTTAGCTGTAAATAGTATTTGGTGCCATCAAGATTTCTCTTTTGTAAGTATGTGAGGTGATATAATGTTATCAAAGTATCTATAAAAGTGGTTATTGATGTAGCTGTGAAGAGCAAAGGTACACTATTAAATTTTGCCTAGCTCCATATCTGTTCAAGAAAATAAACCAGACTTGCCTGGAAGACAAACAATCTACACAATGAAGTATTTAACTGTATTGAAGGATATCTCTACAGGAAAAAATCCCACAGACTCCAGGAAAGACAATTACTTGGTAAATCTAATAAATCCAAAAAAAAGCACAAATGCCATAAAATACAATTCTTTCAAATCAGATAATCCATTAACCCGACAAAAGCCCAAACCATAAAAAAGACGAGAATTGAGTCGTTGCCTTTACAGGTTTATGAGCCAGGACAAAGCCCTGAAATTGCTGTGCAGGCTCAAGAGAAGCAGACCCAGCCTGTCAGATCTGTACTTGGACGCCTGGCATAGTTATGGACTTCTGGTACCAAAACTTCCCATTCATTTTCTTGCATGTATCAAAAACTCAGAGGGGCTTGTGGTCATTTCCTTCTGCCTATGTGGTCACTGCAGGAAGCTGGAGAAGCTCTTGTTTGGCTGCTAGTTCAGTGTGATAGCAGCGAGATGGAGCCTGTGTCAATCAGACCTTGCAAGAGGTGGGACTGGGAGGAAGAACACTCCTGTGTGCTAAGATATTGCCAAGCTCTTGTTCTGCCGACAGGCAGAGGGAAGATGCAGTTATCTGTGTAGGAATGTGCAGCCACGCAGAATGCCAAGAATGTGGTGTGAGCACCTTGAGTCACTGCTTCACCTTTAGAAGAAAGGCTTTGTGGGTTTGCCTAGGGCAGTTCAGCTTGCTTTCAGAACTGAAATTCACCACTGATAAGAGGGCAAAGGAGGCAACTATCTGGAGTGTAACTGTAGGTGGCAGGTGGAGAGGTGACAGCAAATCCCTGCCTGCAAATCCCTGGGTGGGGTCCCTACCCCTGGCAGACTGAGCTGGGCAGTTCCTTTGCAGATGGAATGCTCCTGCATCGTGTCTGAGCTGCTTCAAATGCTGGCCAGCACTCCACTTACTGCAGAAATTGGCTCACACAGGCCAGGCACTCTTCAGAAACGCAGTGGTCTCTTTTCTGAAAGAATAATAGCGTGCTTAACAGCGACTGCATATCAGCTGTGATGATGGCATAGTCATCAGTGATGCTTTTTGCTGACTGATTCCAAAATTCATAAAGAGCATTTATTCTCAGAGCATAATCTTTAGCTGATGTGGATAAGTGCAGTTATTTTCAAGTTACAAAGAGCTAGGCCAAACTAGGCAGCAGAAAATGCATTATTAATGAGAACACAATAAATAATAAAATGCATTATTAATATTTTTAAAGATAGAAAACCAGATCAGGGTGGGCCCATAGTTTGTGTTTCTTTAAATTAAAAAATCTTGCAATAAAACTGTGCTGGAGAGGTTTAAACTGCACATTAGGAAGCAAGTGGACCAAACAGTGAAACAGGCTTCCTAAAGAACTGAGCACTGCCACAAACCTGTCAATGTTTAAGGGGCCTCTGAACAATGCCCTGATTTTGGTCAAACCTGAATTGGTCATGCAGTTGGACTAGATGACTGTTGTAGGTTCTTTTCAAGACAAATTTTCTTTTTTCTTTTCTTTACTTTTCTTTTCTTCTCCTTTTCTTTTCTTTCTTTTCTTTTCTTTTCTTTTCTTTTCTTTTCTTTTCTTTTCTTTTCTTTTCTTTTCTTTTCTTTTCTCTTTATGAAGATATGACAAATCTGACAGACTATAGAATGGTGTATGGGGCTGCAACAGTAGGATTGAAAAAAGAAAGTTTTTCTTTTCCCTAGATATAAAATGGTATAAGTAAATAGAAATATTTTGGACAGATCACCATTATTGATAACCAACCTTTAGATTGTTACTCAGTTCATAGTATGACAAGAAATTAAGCTGGTTAGTAATCTATGGCCCCAAAAAATTGTGTATTGTTAGTTGAGGATCTTTTTCTGGATCAGAAGACATAGATTCAAAAAAAAAAAAAAA
>VWZV01013378.1:0-124185 GCA_013397155.1 Irena cyanogastra | reverse complement strand
AAAAAAAAAAAAAAAAGTAGGATATTGTCTCTCTAATCTTCTGTAACTTCCTTACTGCATTTGAATGGCTATTTAATTTTCTTTGCTTATGTTTAAAAATACTTTGTCTTGTGAGGTTTTGGTGCATGTGAACCAGACAATTGATCATTTTTCTAAAAAATAACTGGGAAAATATTTGAAAATAATAACTTGATGCTCAAAGAAATTTTTGTTGCTAATATAGTCATATACTTTTCAAATCTAAACATCATTTTTTATTATAAATGTCATTCTATCAATATACTTGTACAAAATGCAGTTGAAACTCTTAGGAAATTCAAAACCTCAGTAAAGAGATATTTAATACAGTTAAATACTTGGATTTATATTAGGAATTTTTGTGTTCCTGTGGCAGCATATCTAGAACTTCTCCAAAAGCTTTATGGAAATTATTTTTGTTTCTTTGTCAAAGGCTTGTCACTAGAATGTGCCCTTGGAGTAACATAATCTGAATCTTATACTTCAGGAAAATCTTAGTTTTCTTAATTTAATAAGTTTAAAGCGATGTACTTAAGTGATTGTTTTCCATCATTTACAGAATCATATTTTATGGCATCGAATTAGGTACTAATGGCAGTTCTTAACATTAAAACTATCACTTCAGAAAGCAGGTTGGTAATGGCTTTTGTATTTGGCCCTTGGGAATTATTAAGGGAATGAGTTTGCCTGCAAGGTTTCCTACTCTGCAGAAACAAATTCATTTCCAGTAAGAAAAAGTTATATCTTAAAAATTAAGGGGAAATTCAGTTAAAATCAGACATGCTTGACATCCTAGAAATGATATAAGAGGTCTATCTCAGGAAGAAACATCTGGGTTTTTAATTTTCTTTTTTAATTAGAGACATTTTATCAAACTAAGAAAACTCTGCTTGATCTTACTTCTGATATCAGAAGTGAACTTGTGAAGGACTTGTTCTGCTAGGAGACTGAAAATTCATAACTCACTGTCTAAGCATTGATGCAGGGTTGAGACTGAAATTACAACTGTTCCTGAAGACAGATTGACATTTGGGGCCAACTTTACACCATCTCTTACAATTGATGGAAAAATTTAGCTGGACGGGCTCAGCTGGACAACTTGAAAAATTATTTCATATCCTGAGCTCAAATGATTAATAAATATTTGATCCTTGGCAATAAATCACAGTCTTATCAGGCAAAAAAGAAAAGCCATTTTTGTGATCTAATAGTGCATCAATAAAGAATATAATATACACACATATATATATATATACATATACAAAAGAGAAAAAGTAAACACAAAAGGATGTAGATGTTGGACATGTCACTGAATCCTTGAAGTGGTGGGATAGAGCTGTCTTATTTGCCATACCCACGGGATATATTTTAAAAATATTAAAATATATGTTCTACTTCTTCCTGGAATTTGCCTCGTCCTGATGTCAGACAAAAAGATAGCAGAGAAAAACATCCTGGCCATTTGGTACAAAACTCACATTCTCATAGTCAGAAGTTATCAACTGCCTGAAGTTCCATATTTACTTTAGTAACAAGAATTTTAATTTCATGAGATCACAGGAATTTTTAAGACTATGGGTCACATGGAGACATCCATTTTAACACTTGCAGTGGCTGCTTTTGATTACTGATTTGCTTGCTGTGATTGCTTCTGCCCCGAAAAAACTGGAAAATTATAACATGTGAGGAACATGGGACTGAATTCAGAGCAGTCCATTCCTGGTCTGCAAAATTCTGTAAAGATTCCATTGTTTTCATAATGCTGGATAAAAGAAAATCTCCTTTACAAGTGTAGGGTATTTATAGACCTGAAACCAACATTATTATCAAAAAACTACTGCTTTCTCCTCTATGCAAGCCCTTAATATTTCTATTTTAACATCGACAATAATAAAAATGCAGCTTTCTAGAACAAAGAACACTTTTTTCAAAGAGAGGAGGAGCCAGCAGCAACCTCTGTGCAGCATGTTGCAACCTCAAGTAAAACATCCATCTGAGCAACAGGCAGCGAGTAAAATTTTGTTTTTGGTCTTTTTTCCTTTTTTGCAGCAGACAGACAACCCTTTGGAGCCACCCTGAGTTTCCTGTGGGTGGGCAGTGATCTTCTTGTGTTGTGTCCTATTATGTGCCACCCCTACATCTTGTGCCACCCAGGACTCGTGGGGGACACCTGCACATCTTTGGGGCACTCTGAACCAGCCCAGTTGAGTTGTGTAAAGTCAGCCTGGAGATCCTCCCCACAGCTGGAAGAGTGACCACAGCTCTGCGCTGCCACTGAGAGGAAATTTAGGGATTCTTTGTAGCAGCTGCCACAGTCTTATGGTGATCTCTCCTTCTGCTCTTTGGCAGTCCTATCAATCTTGCGCCAAATAGCTCTCTCCAATTACACATATAATTTTATTTTTTTTTTTAGACGACTATTCAGGGCAACTGCAAAACCATATTCCAGCACAGCCAATGATAATAGTTAAAGAAAGAAAACTTCAGTCACAGCTATAGGTTTGTGGTGTGTATACATGTGCACGTGTATGTTCTGCACCTTCCAAATAGCTTTGCTTTGCCTCCTATCATCCGGTGTGCTTTGCTGGGAGCTCCATTTTTTGGTTTGTTGATTTTTAATTTTTTTTTCTAATTTAAAATCGTTACATCAGCCATATGAATTTAAGATTAAGAGCAATGCTGACAGGCTGCAGAAGGTAGTGAAACATCCTGATATGAGAGCCCTGTGTTTGGAATTTTGAGTTTCTGTCACAGTGAACACTTCCAGATTCCTAGCCCCTTACATAACTTGGTAAATCCTGTCATCTGTTTCTGATAGCATCTGCTTGTAAGGCTGGAATGAGCAGTGCAAACATTCCTGAAATCTGTCCTGTTTGTCATACCAGTGGGTTCACAAGAATATCAACAGCATACCTGAAAAAGGATACAATGCTTTGAGTGCTTAAAACATATCATTGCAGCAGCAAGAAATGGACTGCACCAGCTGAGCTGGAGAGGAAATAGTTTGAAGAGAGTTTTTTATTATTTTTAATGTCTCTGATTTCTATAAGCTTTGTTCTCTTTTTCTTTAAGTAAACTTGCCCAATATCCCTATCGTATTGTGTTTAGAATTGTTTCTAAAGTTTTCCCTGCTATGGCACTTAAGATCATTTAGAAATTATGACTTATGTATTTAAACTTCTTAGCATCCCTGGAAAATGTGGATATGCAAGAGCTGAATATGAGAATTTATTCGCAACTACCCTGAAAGCACGCAGAGGTCGGTGTAGCATGTCTGAGAAAGGCAGCTCCAGTTTTTGAAGGAAAAAAACCCCAGACAATTAAAAATGGGGAGTCTGGGACTGTCTCTTTTCTGCATGAATAAACACACTGTGTTAGTCTCTGTGCAGTGCAGGTGTAGTAAGAAAGTTCATAGGATCCCACTGTTTAATGTTTTACCTTTTTATTGAGTGTTTTGGTATTTTTACCCTACTAAATTACATACAGCTTACAGGAATATTAGTAATCTCTAGGATTTCTAAAGAGGGGCTTTTATTTCATTTTTATGGGGCATAGGTAAAATTATCTATCTGCTTTTCTGGCTGTGTGGTTTTTTTGAAGTTTGAGAGTGAGTGAAAGGCATAATAATTTCTATTGGCATAAGCTAAGCACTGAATTTGTTCCTGAAGGGTTTATGAGGCTTGTTATGAAAACAGAAAATATCTGAAGTGTAAATCCTTACAGCAGAAGAAAACAATACAAGCATGATGTGATGACAGTTCTGTATCAATTATGAAACCATCCTAAGGTATACTTTAGCACTTGCTAGGTCATTTTTTTTCACTACTGCACTAATTAGGAAATATTTCCTAAGGGTGAATGGGCTAAAAACAACCAGAAGAAGCTACAACACAAGCATATAGGAGAAAAGATTAAATTTGGTAAAGTGCCGAAAACAGGATCAAGTCAGAGACAGAAATCATTGCACTCTTTATTGCTGCTACTATTTTTAAGTTTTTCACAAGACAATTTCATACAAGCAGCATTTCCTCTGCTCTCTGCAATTAAGGTGTTGGTCACTACGCAGTGGAAAAAAAGTACAGAAGACTAGTGGAAATACAGAAGACTATGACAGAGTAAAAGTTAACAATTCCAGTATGTGTCTGGAAAAAAAACGATGGGAAAAGTCACCCTCCAGGTGGGCTGTGCTAAGAGGACCTGGAGCACAGATATCTTTCTCCCAGACCAACTTTACAGGCATTTGGGATTCTCTTCTGTACGACCCCTAAAGGAAAGATTTGCTAGATTAGAATTATACTTAACTGAAACAAAACAGAACAAAACAAAATATTTGAGGCAAAGGAAGACATCTTGCCAAAGGAAGAGAGTGGCCAAAGACATCTTCCAGCTGCTTGGAGGAAGCAGAACTGAGAGTCCAGCTAGAGGCAGCCCAGAGCATCAGGAACAATCCTGATGCCCTTCCTCAGGAGCCACTGTCACCTTGTCCAAGGTGATTGGTGTCTCAATGCAATTTCAGTCCTGCTTTCAGCCCCTTGCATCCCAACAACTTTATTTTCTTTCTCATCCCTTCACTTGTCTTTGCCCACTAAAAAGAGGGTGTAACATCCCTTCTGATGTCCAAGGTGAAGGAGAGACCATTAGAGAGACATGTAATGGTTACATGGGAGATTGTGTCCAACCTTGAGCAGCTTTTAGGAGTGATTCCACAATCAGCCACTCTTTGTGGCCCAGACCAGCTCTTTGCTAGCAGGCAGTGTCTTTATGCCTCAAAATCCTGGCCACTCAGCATTTCCACAGACTACTACCCTTTGACTTTCTTGGACACCTTTTTCTTGCTTTTTAACTTGAATTCAGTGTCAGGTGAAGGTGTTGCAGTGAGATTTTCCTCCCAAAAAGCTGTTGATTACTTTCAAGATATGTGTTCCATTGTCCTGGAGCTGGTGACTCCTCTCTGAGATGCAGCAATGCTCAGCTTTGCTCCTTATGGTATCTGCTGAGTGTACAGGTGACTGTTCATGGCAGCAGGAACATCCAAAGGAAAGGAGTCAACTCACTTGAAGACTTTAAAGACCCTGCAGTTTCTTCTTCACTTGACATCACTAAGAATGCCCATGATCCTGTCTTTTGTGACTATGGGACTGTTATAGTCCTTTAAAGATTGACATGAAACAACCAGGTTCAGAGAAAATTATTTGGTGTTGATACAAGCTTTGTGTTTTGAACTTCTGGGCCACTGCACCAGATTGACATTTCTTCATCATTCAGATTACCTGAGTCTCTGGCATGCTACTGACAGACTCCAAAAATAGAACTGTAAGAGCTCCAAGTACATACATCTTTCAGGCTATATCTGTAAAAAGGACTCCTAAACAATTAATTCCTTTGTCTTCTAAATGACATTTTCTTCACTTTCACTCATTTCTGACTTCTTGTACTGATCAAGATTTAGCTGTTTCATTGGAAGTCCTCTTTTTAAACTTCCTTGTTTTCAAACCTTTATTTTCTTCTTGGATTACAGCATAATTCTGATTTGCTGAAGTCTTAATTCACTAATGAAGCTTGAGTACTTTTATGTTTTCATGCAATCCAGTCTGCTGGTTTTGATCTAATTTTTGCACAAATTTTTAAAACCTCATTTTCATTTTCTTTAATTAATTGTGCAGAGGTAGATGCAGAAGCACACAGTATATAATGGTCTTTGGTTTGATAAACAGTTATCTTAAACTTGCTTTTACATGTTGCCCTTTTATAAAATGCAGGCAAAAGAAAATGAGTGACTACACTGCATGGCTCAGAAAGCCCATTTTCAGAAAACTAAATATCAGATATGGCTGTTATTGCAGCACTCTGATATATATAGAGAGATACATCGCTCATTTCAGTTGAAATTAAAAATATAGCAAAGATCTTCTGTCCACATAAATTATCATAAATAAATATTTTTAAAAGATCAAGAGCGAGCTCATATTTTTCCTATCTGTAGGTTGCTCTTCACCTTCCACTCATTAATTTGATGGATTTGGTGACCTTTTCTATAGAACAACCTCAGTTATCAGATTGGAATAGTAAAATTCTTGGTTTAGATTTATATTTAAGCAATCTGTATTGAAGGAGATTGTTCTAACAAGGTTCATACGCTGATCTTAATAACATTGATAAAAATCTAGTATAAACTCATTCATTCATTATCAGTTCATCCTTTTCCTTCTCTTTTTAATAAAAGAAATAACCTTACAAGAGGTCTTAGAAAACAAAACAAAACAAACAAAAAATCAAAAACAACCAAACAAAACAAACAAACGAAAAACCCACAAAAAGATATAACCTGTTGCCTGAATGCAACGTATGCTTTTCTGGAACTACAAGGCAAATGAAATGCTTGTAATAAAATTTTTGACACTCCTGCCAGGAGTCATGCTTTGTGTTGATTACTGAAGTACATGGCACTGTTTGTCAAATGCAGCTATTATTTCTCAGAAATCCTGTGTTGCAGAGGCACAAAAAGCCACAGTTCCTGAAAGATGTACACCAACAAATGTTTATATCAGTCTATATCAACAGTCATTTTTCATGTTTTTTTAACAGAAAAGACAAGATCCTGAAGACTTCATGATGATGTTGACTTATTTCTTCTCTAACTGTCCAATTAGTCATGATTCTACAAAGGGAGATATTAATGCCATATGGAATGCAAGATGCTGAAGACACCAAGCTTTTTTTCCCTCTCATGAAGAACAGGTGAAACAGTCACTGATTCCAAAGCCTGATGGATGTGGGAATTGAGCTTTCAAGTAGCTGTTTCACATAAAAACTCATGAAGTGAGAGGCAGCAGACGTAGCCCTTCTGTGCTATGGAGGAAAGCCACAATGTGTGCACTCTCTTCCCTCTCAAAAGGGTTGTGATAAATCCAATAGGATTTACTTGCCTCAAAGTAAAAGATTTTGTTTGGATTTAGTTGCAGCGAGAGTTAGAAACTCCTAATTTGAATTTTAAAATGAATTTGTGGATATTTATAGGTCAGTTTTCTCACATAGTGGGGTTTTTCTCTTATGTATTTCTTAGGCATGCATGTGTTACTTTATAGTTTATAATGGTGCTTATATTTTGTTAGCTTCAAAGTACTTTTATTTTTTCCTTCTTGTATTTTATATACTTGAACATTAAACTCTTGTTATTATTGCAGTTGCCAGCTCAAGCTGATCCATTTTGTTCTGAATGCTATTCTTCTGCTATTCCTGCAATGATGTCTCAGTTTTGTGTTATTTTAAACTCAGCCACCTACAGCTTCTCTCCCCTTCCACCCCCTACCCCTACTGAAGATATTAAATGAGGTGAGTATTGAGTGATATTCTGGAATTTCACAAGCAATCCTCTGGATCTTTCAAGTATCTTTCCCATCACTCTTGCCCGTTACCTTTCCTAAGTTACAGTCCGGCCACAATATTAATTCAATATTCATTAATCTTTTTTATTTTTTTGTCTATTTTATTTCCCATATGTTATGTCACAGTCTAGGTGGATGAAATGTGAATGCTTATATATGAGATATTGTTTATAAACTCTTAGTGTATCTTAATGATAAGACTTAAAACATTAGTCTTTGAAGGTCATTCTTGGATAAACAAGAATGGTTTGGTTTTATTCATCTTTTGCATAATGCTGAAATTTATATTCTGTTCCCGTAGCGGCATTGAGTGGACAATGGCTGTTAAAGAAACAAAAAAAGGGAATAGTCCCTTAGTCTCCTAACAATGCTTTGAGGAAGAGAGAGAGTTCAGGAATAAGAATTAAACTTTTGGAGCTCCAAGACTAAAATCAATACTGAAATGCATTGAAAAAATCCAATCTGCAATTTCCTTACTGGTCAAATACCTTTATTTTATTTATTGATTTATATGTGAGAATTGGATAGAGATGAAGGAAAAAGGCAGGCAATTTTACCAGTTATAAAAAATTCAAGATGAATCATGGGAAGTGAAATTTGCAAAAACAAAATGGAAGAGCTTAGATCCAAACTTGAGGGAATAAATTTTGAATCTTCTTGGAATTTTGCGAGCACAAATGTATGCAAATGAAATTATGATAGCAAATATAGTGAGTAGATTTGTGTAATGATCAATAATGTTTTAAGCTTTGAAATATTTTGCTTCAGAATGCTCATGGTTCTTTGAATTTCCTTCTGTTAGAGAGAGACCGTGAAGAGGGACAAACCATGTGAGACTGTCCTCTGAGAGTCCTTTCAGAAGCAATTACTGATAGTAAGGCTTTTTTACACTGTGTAGTAGCTCTGTGCTCAGTGCCTTTATCTACCAACTCTGACCTCAGCCTTCTCCACTGAGGAACTGGGCAGCACACTGCAGGGTTTTCTGGAAGGCTGCTAGAGCTAACAGAGCCCTCAGTGCTCGTGAGGACAGTGATGCCTTGTGAAAGCTGCCCTAGAACAGAGCCTAGACAGAGCTCAAGAATAAAGTAGGGATTTATTAAGAGGCCTCAATGGATCCACCTTGGGCAGCATAACCCAAAATGGCCACAAAATGGACAGCAGTGTCTCACACTTTTATAAATTCTGGTCCATTAGCATATTGGAGCTAATTGTCCAGTTACAGCCTTAGCCCATGAAGACCCACCCTACTTGTTTTTCTCTCTTTGATCTGCTCTTGTTGATGCTCTTGGGCCTGAGATCTGGACTGGCTGTCTTTGGGTCCCCAGCTAGTGAATGAATTGTTGTGTCTACTTATTCTGTGAAGAGAGCCTACTATCCCCTAATACAAAGCCAAGACTTGCACACTAAAGCAGAATAGAAACTGAAAAATATAAAAGCTAAAACCTGAGGCATCAACAGAGGGAGGAGGCTTCCCTTTGATCAGCTAAAGGCCTCACATGGTGCTTTATGGGGGCCATCTATGTACCAAGGATGTAGCTTTTTTTGTGAAAAAAAAAAGGACTTCCAGGAGCTGAAGTTACAAATAATCCAGGTATTTTACCCTTAGTTCTTGCTTGTCTGTCCATATAGATTTGATTTATACTAGTGAAATAAACTTTAAAAATATCACAGTGTATCTTTCTTAAAATAAGCCAAACATAATAGCCTTTAGAATAATGTTTGGAAATAAGAGTACCTGCAATGCACTATTTACAGTCTCCCTCGGAGTCACTATTGTGTAAAACATAATTAAAGAGTTTCTGAAATGCACACTACAGTCTAGGTCAGGTAAATACATAATCAGGGTGTTATTAATGGAGCTGCAATTAATTAATATGCCTCCATCGGAGCCATAAAAGCTGATTAATATTATGGCACACAAAGAGAATTTGTAGCTAACAAATCAATGACCCAGTAGACCGTATTGTCTCCTTTGGAGCTGTTACACTGTACCATATCAAAGCCTCATTAGAGAATTTTTAATTTACTGATCATCATCCCCAGTAGTCATTAGCTGTCCCAGGCTGATGATGCATGTGTATAGAAGAAATGTGAGATAGTGCCCCATCAGGAGATAGATCTCCTCCCAGTTACACTGCTGTAAATCAAGGCTAACACCACTGGCAGCAATGAATATACATGTTTTGGAAGGAGGGGAAACCAAACCCCGAAATTACACTCCGAGAGTCAAATCAGTTGAGAGTTTTCAAACTCCATTTATTTTGCTTATTCAATAACTCATTTCTAACCTACCAACTAAAATGTTTGCTTTTCTTTTTTACCCTAGAAAGGCAACCCCCCTCTGAACTTATAAATATGTGATATGTAGGCAGGGAAAAGCAACAAATTACATATTTTAATGCCTGATATATTTGAATTTCATCTGAAGTTTACCTTGGGATCTGAATTTTCAGTGTGCATTTTACTGGAGACTGTTGGTGCATACTCCCAGCCCTTGCTCTTTCAAGACATAGATTTTTGCCTGAAAATTCACTCACTATTCCTCACTAAGGATAGCTCTTTCTCTGGCTTTCATTAACTTGAGTGGAGCTATATCTGAGATAATTTTGTACTAAATGGTTTAATATAGAATAAATGTTCACAACTGCAGTACCCAAGAGCCTTTTGAGGACAGCGCAGAACAAATATTGCAATCTTTTACAAAGGTTGGGTCCAGGTCTTTGTCTGTCTAAATTCAGGAACAGACTTGCTGTGGCAGGTCACTGTTCCATCCTGAGAGTGCAGGAAGGGAATGGCTCTGGGTATAGGATTTGCTGGCAGACACTTTCTTTGTAGGTATTGTTACACTGCAATCCCCTTCAGTTTGCCTAAGATTTAAGGACCAGATTCTTGTTTTCTTTTCCTTTTTGAAGCAAGGATTATTATCTGATAGTCCTGCTCAGAAATGTAGATAAGGGTTCATTTCTTTACTTTTGATGTATTGTAGATGGTGTGTGTATTCTGTTTCACACTTTTATTTTTACAATAGACAGAGCTTTGAGTATTGCTAAGAAGGAGAGGATTTACTACATATTGTACTGCTTTTGTTACCTACCTTGGACTTTCTGTAGTCATGGGTTTTACAAGAAGTTTGATTGAAGTAGAATAAAGGCATCACCATATTAGTTTAGATTAGGAAAACTAAATCCACCTTTTGCAAAAACTCAAAGCTGAAAGGAAACAGCACCTCCACTGCTCCCCTTTTCTTTTTTTAACAGGGTGACAGTAATATTGGGCCAGTTATTTTAGAGAACGTCCCTTTAATTGCCAATAAGTGTTTATGTAAATACCTATGTTGACATATATTTCAGAACTGTAAAACTCAAATTATTTGAGAAATAGGTTTTCTAACAGGTTTCATCAGTTAAACTGTGCTCCTGCTCCTGATTTTAAGTCCTTGCTTCTATTAAATCTTTTTACTCCTACCATCCTCCGCCAAGCAGTGGATTCTGCCTGATGACAAAAATTCACAGTACTGTATTTCTTCACTAGGAGTTAACCAAAATCTTGTGGTACAGCCATAATATACCCATAGTTTGTTCAATTGGTGAAATAAATCTATGAGCCTGACAATGATATTCTTTTGGTTCCTCACATTTTAAAAAACTAGAATTAGGAGGGATTTTTTTCTGTTTTGTATGAGGTTTCATGAAATATTTTAGATGTGCTATTGTTAGATTTAGCAGAATCAGGAGACACTCCCTAGTGTCAGGGAAATTTGTATTTTTCTCAGTTCTTTTTCTTCTCTTTCACCAGATTCCCAACAGTTTCCTTAATCTTATTTACACATGAGGGTATTCATACAGAATGAAGCTTTATAAGCCATTATTGGGAGAAAATTTTAGCTAAAATCAAAGACTTACACTGAGGCAAAATTCTTAACAGGTGCAGTGTGATTGAATTTTGTGGGGCAGTGCTGGTCCACAGCAAAATACTTAAACCTCAGATATCCAAAGAAAATACTGAAAATGGTTGTCTAGCTGTCCAGCTTTTCAGAGCATAGCTGTGAAACAGAAATATTGTATGTATCCAGATGTTTATGAGCATTAGCAAAGAAGAAAACAAAATTATATAACAAAAATGATTTTTCATAAGAATTTAAGTCCTTGAATAAAACACAAAATATGCAAACTGGAATCATCATCTTTGGAGATGTTTCTTTCACTTTTTTAAAAGTTGGCAGTTCTGTTTAGCAGGAGTGGAAACCAGGATTGATTGTGCATATATTCTTCCCTGGGAATTATGCAAAACACTTTTCCCCTGCCTTAAATTGATATGCTAGGATATCTTTCAGTATATTTTCTGCACTGCTAAATAAGTATGATTTTTTTGTGTGAATGTTTTTACTAGTATTAAATCATTTTAGACTCAAAATTAATCCTGGTCAAAGAGTTCAAGAGGAACTGAGACAAAGAATTGAATTCTTTGTCCTATTTTCTAAATGTACAAATCATTCTAATTTTCATTTTAACCTCCCTGCTATGCTCTCCCCTATATTTTTTTCATTGTTGCTTTGATTCGCACTGTGAAACAGTTTTAGAGTGCATGAACGGGAAGTTGAAAGGAACTGGGAGCTGTGTCTCAGGTGTGCACCTGAGAGACTCTAGGCACAAAAAGATTATTCAGTCCAGAAGACCAGATGCGAGTTAATCCAAATTTAACAACCCTGAAATTTCAACTGTCTTTTTAATATTCCTCAATACAAACTGCTTCTCTCTGCTTATCTGTTCTCTTCTGGTCCCTGCTACCTACTCACATAAAAAAAACCAACCAACCAAGCAAATTGTTGCTTTTTATTTCTCTTTCTCTAGAACATAAGCAGTTTTGGACATCTATTTTTCAATGCTGTGTGAAAAGTGAACCTGAAATTAACTGATGTAAATTAAAATATTTGTAGAGAGGGAACGATAGCAATATCAATGAGCAGAACAAAAACCAGTAGATAATTAAATAATAATAAAAATGCTATCAAACATGCAGGCTTCATTAGCACAGTGGCAAGAGTAGAACAAAGAGCAGAAAATGAATCCTTGATGCTTCTTCCACAGATCTAGAAGGGTTTTATCCTTAGAGAGGAGGAGGCAGGGGAGCACCATGTAGAAGAATTGGAAGTGCATGTCAGTTTTAGCACAGAACTCTTCCCACTCAGCAATGCAGCACAGCAGGATGCCCTGGCTGTCTGAATCAGCTGTGAGAAAACCGAGCTGCACTTCCTCACCCAGCACGACTCTGCCACAGGCAGGCAGGTTTGTCCAGGCTGGAAATCCCACCAGCCCTGTTTGACACAACCAACACAATTCCCACAGCCCTCGATGTACCCTGCATTCAGGGAATCAATCAACAGACCAGCCAAATAAAAATATGTAAACAAACCATTATGCTTGGTATTTAATCTCTCTCCTCTGTTGACCAACAGTAGCTGTATCATCTCCATGTCACCTAATGCTTCCCTCCTGACAAATCTATAACATCAGCTTGGTTTTTCCTTTTAGCACACTTCATGTAGCACAGCTAATAAATTCACTTCCTACTAGATGTCTCATATTTTAAAAGTGTCAAAATAATTTCACAGTCATAATTATGGTACTTTGGCAATGTCAGAAAAGCACAACACATGTTCTACCCTAAATAGGAGCTGAAAGACACTTGTTGTTGTTTTTACTAAGCCAAATTGCCCACTAGAAATTCAGGTACACAAGATTTGGGCTTTTAAGAGGACAACTGAACTGAAGAAGTGCGTCAAATTCACCATTTTTTTTTAAATTTTGGCAGATGATCTTATCATCTGGGATTCTCCTACTTTATGTAAATGCAGCACAGCTGGAGTGAAAATTCCTAAAAGATTGGTTAATTTTATTTGCTTATTATTAAAGTTTTATCCAAAAATAGGTTTGCATTTTCAGTGAGATTCAGCTGTTAGTCTACTTCTGAGCTGTGTCAAAGAATGATGGAAAAGGCAGCAGGTGACTTGACCCCAGTCATGCAGAGTGGAGGCTTCTTTGGCCTCCAGCTCTTTGCTGTTTCCATTAACAAGATGATTCTGGCCCCCCACCCCCACTGTACCTTTGCAATCCTCTCTGTGATTTCGCACCAAGGACAAATAAAAATGAAGTCATTTACTGTGTGCTCACAAAGAGTGAACATACCATAGAGGACTGAGAAGCTGAAGGATGTTGGTTATTTATTAGAACTGAAGTAGAAATGCTGTAAATTCTTTGTCTTTCACCCCAAAATCTGATTAACATTATGTGAGGAATATGTGTTTATTTTCTTACCTCTGCTTCATGGTTCAGAGCAGCATGGAATTGCTGGCAACAACTAGAAAAATCTGTGTATTTTAACTTTGGACAAGCTATGTTTACTTTACAGTCATTGATATGTTTAGCCTGAACCTTCCTCTGGTACAGATAACTAGATTTACATGAGATGAGAACTTGTGGATTGATGACTTTTTTGGCAATAAACTTATACACCATCACTTGCAAACGAATTTTTTCCATTTTATTTTAACATGCTTTTTTCTCCCCTACAAATGTACTTTCAGCAAGGTTCACAAAAGAAACATAGAACATAAATGGAAAACATAATACATTATTAATAAAACTTGAAAGCAACAGCTTAAATGGTTATCTTTAAGTAAACTGTAAATCCCTCCAATATGTCCTGTGAGTTATGTAAGCTCATATATAAGCTCTGAGACAGACAGAGAATACAAATTAGAGAGAATTAAGGAGAGAAAAATCAGCAAAAAACATTATGAATTGAAAATCTAGTCCATTGTTTCTTCTGGGTTTTTTTTGGCAAAGAAGAAATTATGTTCTCAGCAAATACAGCTCAGAGCACTTGAAATTCTCATTTATGCTATAGTAATGCAAATCAGGAACAATTTTTTGAAGCTCCATGAACATTGTTGGGAGAGAAATGAAAAGCAAGCTCCAAAACTCAGCTCTTGAACTCAGTTGCAGCAGCACAGATCAGCTACTTGCAAATAACTTGAGGGGAACATGCATCTGAATACTTTAGTCCACTTGCTAAAACATTGATGGAAAATTAGTTCTATAAATAGAACAAAATGAGAGGGATGCTACATGGCAAAATCTAATGTACCATTGTTCTCCTTTCTTCCTTCAACAGTATTGCAGAACCTCCCAATATTCATCACATTTATCTACAACACAAAAGCACTGGACTTTCCCAGGTAGAGACACCATGTCACCACGGGACTTGTCACAGGAGAAGTTTTTGAGATCCAAACAAGCTTCTTGAAAAGAGGGTCTGACTACTTTGGTGGCTCTAGGGACTAAGCTATCTTAGATATTCAGATATTTTAAAAAAAAATTAAAAAAAAAAGGAGTAAAGCGCTTCAATGTGTAACATGCACACGAAATCTCAGCAATTTGTTGAAGACTGTGCATGACTTCCAGGAGGAAATTCTCCCATCTCTCAGACTGATGCTACAAGACCAAAGTATTGAGCTTTGATACTGTGCATTCCCATTTAGTTCTGACAAGATTAGTTCACTTTAATTGTTGTGCTGCAGCACAAGTTTACATTTCTAATTTTATGAGTAAGTAAAATAAAAAAGTGAAGGATTTCTCCATTCTGCCATCAAAATTCACAGTTTTACCATTAAAAAACATATCAGCAATATATTACTATAGCCACAGCTGGTAGATAATATTTATCTAATTGGCTACTAATTGGCTGTATTTCATTAATGCCTGAAATTTCAATTTACCCACGAAGCAAGAAAGAATATACAAGAGTTAAATTAGAAAGGTGGTCCCTAATTGCTTTTAATGACTATTCTGAATAACAGTATTAAGTATACATATGCATCCAGTCAACAACATCCAAAGTTATGTTTAAGCCCCCCATATCCAAAGAAGACAAAAAAAAGCAAAACCTGAATACAGTAGTCTGAATCGAGAATAAAATTTTTATACAACAACTTACATTTCTCTTTGAATCTTTTATTTCTGTAACACAATCCCAGAACCCTGATTCAAACACCTGGGTAAACACTAGATAACCTCTTTGCTCCAGGCCAATGCTTCCCAATTAAATTCAGTGTTTGCTAACACTGTTCCAATTAAGCAGTGGTGGTGCTTTGT
This sequence comes from Irena cyanogastra, assembly GCA_013397155.1. Lineage (NCBI taxonomy): Eukaryota > Metazoa > Chordata > Aves > Passeriformes > Irenidae > Irena > Irena cyanogastra. The sequence continues at coordinate 108,629 of VWZV01013378.1, read as the reverse complement.
GCTGTCTTAAGGTTAACAATCCCCCAGGAACATGGGTACAGCTATCCATTAGATACACTCTAAAGATTTTATCTATCTCTACAAAAAGGAAAAAACCTCTAGTAAAATGCTTACCAGGTAATAGAGAAATCTAAAAATTTACTTGCCATGTTCTATTCATCTCACTAAAATTCTTTCTGAGATTTCCCATACTGCAGTGGTGATACATTGCAATCCCATCTTTATCCACACTCTCATCAAAATGTTTTGTCTCTGTGCAGGTCTACCTTGCAAGCCAATGCTCATGTTCTGGGGGAGAGGGATATGGAGGATAAGGGAGAGGATGAGCAGCAAAATTCCTGTGTCCTCATCCTGGAGTCCTTGGGTGTGAGCTGCACTGCTCCTGTGGGCAGGAAGGGAGAATGATGCTGGCTGCAGGCTGAGTGAGGAGCCAGGTCAGCTCCGTGGGGAGGTCAACACAGAAATCACATCTGCGTGCTGGGCAAAGAGCTGAGCCTCCCTGCCCTGCGGGGCCTGCCTGACCCTGCTAAGGCTCCCTAGTGCAGACATTCCAGCCCTCACTCCCAGCCCATCCATGCCCCAGCTGGCACTTCTGGCAAGAGATTCTTTCCCCTTCTTCTGAGGATTTCTGAGACTTCAAAAAATGTTTCCTTCTTGTAATAGAATCCGCACCTTTTATAAATCTAGGTGTGGGGTTTTTGTGCGGGGGGTTGTTTTTTGGTTTTTTGTTGGTTTGTTTGGTTGTTTTTTTGTGGGTTTTTTTTTTGTGTGGTTTTTTTTTGGTTTTTTTTTTTTTTTTTCTTTTTTTTTCTTGAGAACAAAATCTGAAAAGCATAGAATTTTTACTTTAAAAATTACAAAATATACCATTAGAAAGTCAAACCATTGTTGTTGTTTCTGCTATTTTTCCTCCAAATGAAATATAAATTGAGAAAGAACATTTCACACATAGGGATTAGGTTTTAACACACAGTTTCTTTCTTTGTTTGCACTTAGTAGAGAACAGCACATTGAGTAAAGCATTCATCCCATTTTTATCCACTTGTGGCAATCTGCTCTTTGAAACTTCTATTTATGCTTCCATTTTCTGTAACCATAGCTTTAGTGACTAGCTTGGATTAAAAAATAATTTTCTGAAGGCTGAGAAAATTAATAAAACTAAGCAAATTATCTGAATTTTTCTTTCTTTAAATGGCAAACTTTTCCTAAAGAGTGGTGGTTTTAATCTATAATTTAGACTAAAAGTCCCAAAGGATAATCTAAAGAGAAAAAAAAAATAAGTGTACTCACTCTAAAATTAGATGTCCAAGAAAAAAGAATTGTTGTATCAGAAAACATTTAATTACAAATTTACCAGTTAACATTTTGGATGTTCCCTGTTGAGATCTAGAAAATCACCCGGAAAAGGAGGCTGAAAACTTAAAAACAAACCAGGAAACACAGATCAAGTTTTTCTTAATCTATTTTTATCAAGTGAAGGAGAATATTTGCAGAAGCTTCATAAAATAGAGGGAATCTTACTCCCTGAGCTGTGAAGCAGTAAATTACAAGTATTACCATGATTCTGTCCTGTACTATGATTCTTGTCCTTTGGGTATAAGTGAAATGGTAATGGCTTAAAATTGTGTTCACAGGCTACATATATGCATGTATCACCCATTTTCTTATCTGCTTCACTTTTTCATTTGGTTAATGGACTTTCTGGGCGAATATTTAAGATAAAACTGAAAAAAACATCATTAACTCAGGATGCAAACTCCAGTGGTGGGTTGCACTAAAGTGCCTGAAATCTCCGAAAGTCCTGGCAGTCCTCAACAATAGAACAGTTATATTTTTGTGGAAGCCCAGTCACAACATGGGCTACACAAAAGAACTTGACTAATTAATTCTATCTTAACATCCCTGTCCCCCTCTCCACCCCATTATTACTATCAAATCAGTGGGAAAATTATAGGAAAAACAAGGCAATAATGACAAGGTAATGTTTGCAAGGATATGATAGTAAAATAAATAATAGCATTAACCTGATCAACAACAGCATTGTTCCTAAATAACAACTCCTTTTTCATTTCCCAGTAATGCTGAAATTCACACTCCAAATACATCAGGTGGAAAAACAGTAATCCAGTCTGGGCAGAAGCACTTTGTAAATTTAAGGACTAATATCTCTGCCATAAACCAGCACAGTTGTGGTTTTTTTTTTTTTTTTTTTTTTTTTTTTTTTTTTTTTTTTTTTTTTTTTTTGTTTTTGTTTTTTTTTGGTTGAGGTTTTTTTGGGCCTTGGTGAATCAAATTCAGGTCAAAATATCCTTGAAATGCAAACCTTCAGTGTTATATAGTATAGATGAAAAGTCTTTCTATTGATTCTTTTGGAAAGAAAGAAAGATAGTTATTAAAAGCTTTGGGAATCTTTGGAGATACATCTGGGATCAAACTTGTGACAAATCTGGGTAGAGATTAAGGCAAGAGCCTTCTTTCCTCACTCCTGCACATTTCCTGCTCTGCTCCTCAATTTAGTGAAATTGCCTTTTTCTATATGGTTTGCACTGAAACCAGCTGAACTGTCTGCTTTCACCTCCAACACCAGATGATGATTGACTATAAATAAAATACTGTAAACAACAGTTTACAGCACAACCATGTGTTGCTTAAGAAGCACAGACTATGGAATTTCTGGCAAAATTCCATTTCCTGGCTTCTTTTGTTTCATTAATTTTTAGAAGCCTCAACACCTTCTCATTACCTTCTCACATAACTATTCATTATCTTGTTTCTGAAATGCCTGATAATGATGGCATCTTACAAAACTGCCCAAGGTACAAGGAAAAAAATTATAAATTTGGTGGGCTTCAGATATGTCTCTGGAGTTCTTAATTTACAGTAGGTATTTGTAGCTAATTGTTATAACTAATTTATTACTATTGATATATTGAAGAGACTATATTTTTTTTAAATCTTCTGACTTATTCTTCAATTTTCTCCAGTAATAAGAATATATTCAGAACTGATGACTTTCTGTAAAGACTTGTCCACTACATTTTGGTACTTCTTTCTCATTACTTGTGAGCCAAACCTAGGATTTCAGCAATGCTTGCTCTGTAGAGTCATGAAATGTAGTATAAAACTTCTGCAGACTCTGAGTTAAATACCCACTGTTTTGCATAAGGCACTAATATGTTTGGTTCAAGCTGTCACATTCTGTTCTGAATATGTTATGGTATGTGCTTTAAATCTGATTTAAGAAGTTAGTTTATTTCTCCCCTGGAAGTGCAAAGAAAGACACTTCAGGAGTGAGGAAGGAAGCTACTGCACTGCCAGTTAAGGTGGAAGCAGATTTTAAGGTACCTGAACATTGTGAGAAAAAAAAAGCTATACAGCTCTAAAAGAGTAACAATGTGTCAGATTTTTGTTGGTTTGTTTTTTTTTTTTTAATCAAATAAATAGAAATTTAGGATAAAATTAGAAAGAGACAGCTCCTCTTAACTAGTAGAGAACATTTCATTCTGTTTCGCTTTTTTTTTCTTAGAATGATCATCTGTTACATTTCTTTTGCCAGAATATACCAATTATATTTCTAAAAATATATCCTGAGATAGTTTACTATTTAACTTGAGAAGTGGGACATTAAATAATCTAATCAGTGCTATAATGCATAATAAATGCCTTCTAAATAGAGAAATAATCCCCATATACTCTAAAAGATCTTTGTTTTCCACTTCTTTCTCTCAAATAAACTGAAAAACAGTGGCTCTCAGGGCAGGCTAGAATCTTCCCAGTTGATTGCCATGAGTTAAAGTCAAGTTTTTAAGTGAACCTGCATGACTAGAGTTAGATAAGAATAAAACCAGAGGAAAACTGTTCAAAGGAGATCACTGAAATAGAATAGATATGGCAAAAGTTTTATCCTCTTTTAATGTGAAAATAAAAGTAAACTAATGGCTGTAGTTTCTCACTTAGGAAGTTTTTATTGCATAGTTAAAGGAAAATTATAATTTATGTTCAAGGAACCATGCTGAAGAGAGCAAACTTTCCTGGATATTGCTATTTTATAAAAACATGATATCTGATATTGTTTCATCTTCTGAATTATGACTCATCTGTGATTTACATTATGTATGAAATTCACCTAGAATAAATCAACTTTGCTCCTTAATTTGCTCCTTTCAAGCATGCTTTTCAAAACATTTTAGATTTTCCCCAAATTTATTAACAAATAATCTCCAATCAAACTGCAAATCATTCATCAGTTTTGATATTTCTCAGTGATCATAAGTTTAGAAGAAGGCACTACACAAATCAAAAGGTTCTGAGTGCTCTCTGACTTTTTTCACTTACTGTTTTCTGGTTAAACTGTGTTAAATCAGCCTTATGATGTATTAAATAATTATCTGTTACTTCCACAAAGAAGCTTTAATAGTTCTTTGAATATACAAATGTTTCTGCAAATCCTAACTACTTCCTGAATTAGGTTCTCACTTCATAATTCTCTCTTTGATCCTTAGACCTCAGATAAATTTCCTTGCAAAGTGCAACGGGCCACTGTTTCCTTATCATATTTTTACTAATATATGTTCTGGGTTTTTTTTAGTTATGAAACATTTTATTTTTATTGTTGCATTTTAAAGCTTAAAAATTTTTGTATGCACTCCCAGATAATATGCTAAGCCTCTAAAAAATGTTTATAATATATGTATATTATATATATTATATGTTAAGAACATAATGTTATGAACCATTGTAACTGCTGAAAATTAGTTGCTGTAAATTAAGGCTTTTAACAGCTTTGCACTTCTCAGATTCCCATCTAACATGTTTTAGAGTGTTACCCTCTGTCATAGTGGATAACAACACAAAAGAATTTCAGACCTTCATTACTGTTTTCATTTTCTGGTTTCCTTAATGTGGAACCCTCAGATTAGTGTAACAACTGCTTCCTTTTTATCCATACCCTGCCTTAAAGAGATCTTACCCACTTTCAGTTTGCAAATGGAAAGTTTTTTGCTACAGAACTGCCTTGAATAGCAATAATGTTATTGAATATTCTCATTTTAACAACATAAATTTGGAGTAGTGTTGGCAAACCTGCTCTTGACTTGGACATCATTGTCTTCTTGTAATGGTTGTCATAATCCACCCTGTCAGCCTGCAGTACATTCCTTATTAAGCCCTGTGCATGGGTATTCCAGCTCAGTTTTACCATTCAGCATCCTAAGTGCACTGTTGGAAATTACCATAATGTATCTGAGAGAAAAGCCAGATTACACAATGGGCTGTTCCATTAATGACTTGTTTTCCACAGGCAAACTTTCTCCATTAGGAAGAGCCAACTTAATTATTTTGAAAACCACAGCTAACAGATCCACTGCCCTCCTGATTTTGGTAGGAAGCCACCACCTTTTACAAAAATGGGCAACACTACTGTTCTGTCTCGTGATTTAATGATTCTCTGCATGAATGACTGTTGTGTCTGCAGACAAATCCTATTGTTCACATAAAGCAAGTCTGTCCCAGAAGTGTTGGACTCCGTGCATGTGCTGAAACTGTTCTAAATACACAGGGCTGTTTATTGAATTGGAGGCTTATGCCTGGAACAATAGAATTTAGGCAATAGGTCAGACAACAGAGCATGATTTTTTTGCTTTTGGTCTGCAAAACATGCCACTGGAACAAGTTTGAATCTCATTGATGTTGATCAGGTAATTGTATGGTGCTATAAAGTACTAAACAGAACTCATGTAACTCAAAAAGGCTACACAGGATGGTAATTTCATTCAAGCTGATTTAAATGTTAACTGAGTATATCTCAATGGGACCAGGATATTTCCTTCTACAGCTCAGTCATTTCCAATTTTCTTGCCAGGAGAGATTGACCAATCTACTTTTCACCTAGAACAGAATGTTCCTTGGAGAGCCAAGATGAAAAAGTTGAGGTCAGACTCACCAGTTTAATGATTTTGGGGACAGCATAAAATTTCTTTCAATTAGGCAACTACTTTGTCTTTGATTGCTCCTATCATCACTATGGCTTGCAATATTGCCAGTTCCTAACAAGAGTTAGAAACACATAACCCCTTTTTCTCTAGTGATTAAGAATATTGTATGAATGAAACTACTTCTGCCAATATTTTATGAGACCACTTATGGATCCAAAGAGAAATGCAAAACTATTTAGACATTCCAGACTACAGCTAAGTAGCAATCAATTGTATTTTGAAATTTGCCTGTAAATTAATATAAAAATTTTACTTATAAATGGCATTACATTCTTCTTTAAAATGAATGTTGCTTTCAGTTAAATGTAATGAAAATTATGGAAACCTAGCTGGTCAAAAAGAAAACATAACTTTATTGATCAATGATTTAGATAAAGTGTGTTTTTCTTTTTTTATTGTCAGCAAAACAAAGCTAATGTTTATAATGAAGTTAATGGGTAAATCAGTCAGAATTATTAGGCAATGACCAGATCCTATTAGAAAAACTGCTTTTAGAGGTAGAAACTGAACTTAAAGCATTAATTTGTCCCTGTATTCCTTTTTGTTCTTCCTAAAATGAAAGGGCAGGGAGTAAATAGACAAACTGTTTAGAGTGGCTTGCTAAAATCCATTTCTCAGATTTTGCACCCTGATATTGAAGGTCAGAGGTCTAAGGATCTTCCTGAGCTAAAGGAGTGCTAAGGCTGTTCTTGCATTGCTCCAGTGGAAAACAAAAGTGGCCACAGACTGTTACATGTGTCTTTATCCATTCCCTTAGTTCTAAAGTGTGTGTTATCTGAGGATAAAATAGCCAAATTCCTTCCTACTCTGCAGCAAGCACCAGTGACTGTTCTTAGATGCACTGTGATTCAAATAGATGGACCCAGACTCTTAGTCCACAGATGCCTGACATTATAGGCAAATTATTAACTCAAAAATCTACACTGAAGTCAACTAAAACCACAAGAATCTGGAATAAGTTTGGGAAACAAACCCCAGATTTTTTTTTAACTTGTCATATCTCATGAGATACTGGATAAACAGGTGAAAATGCTGATGGGTGCTTTAAAACCTGAAGGACTTAAGACCATAAGTCCTCTGATTTGCACAGACAGAGAATGTATAGAAAATTCTCCTCCTGGTGAAGTAGTTTTACCACTGGTTTTGAGTGGAAAACATTTCTGTCCTCTACTTCATTGAACATACGTATTTCATCATGTAGTGATGAGATTGCATCATGGAACCATCCTGATATGGTAAATTCTTAGCCATGGGCCCTTACTGAAGAGACGTTTTAAAGTTCTAAGTCTCTGAAAAATTCAACATTTTCATTTCCAATTTGCTTTATTTTAGGAGCTATGAAGTAAATTGCTGTTGCTATTATTGTAGCCACACACCTGATCCTGCTTCCCTTGGCCCTTTGTCCCCGATTCACTCACAGCTGTGACACATTCCGTGTGAGAGGCAGACGAACAAGGGTGAGACAAAGGTGTGGTAGAAGGGTTCCGGGGTTATGCAATCAACAATCAACAGCATTTTTCATCTTGTTAAACTGTTCTGGTGCTTGTACACCTGCATTTCACAGATTCCTGTGGGTAAAAGCTCCGTCAGCCTTGAAGGGTTTCCATTTTGAGTGAACTCTGTGACCTGTTTGTTTTTTCCCCATATACTATTTTAAAAATAAACCTTTCTGATAAGATCACTTGTTGCTCAGCAGGTGATTGCTGCACTCCCAGGTGCACAATTCTGATTTATGCTTATTGTCAATTCTTGAACATTAAAAAATAGCAATAAAACAAGGAGATACATCCATGGCAGCTGAACATCTATCAGTTCCTAAATTATTTTGAAACTCTCATTGTCTTTAATGTTTTCTTAGGTAACCAGGATTTCCATGCTTGTCAGTGTCTATGCAGAGTGATAGATTTTGTTAGATCTTTATGATATTTCATCACTTCTTTCAGATGATGTAGAAACAAAAAATCAATTATGAAGCTTTCTCATCAACATAATAGTAGTAGTAGTAACAATGACAGTAATAATTTAAAAAAGCAAAATTCTAGGTATGTAAGAGAGGAATTGGAATACAAAAGCTATTGAAGCAGTACCATTGAAGTACAGGTTGAAGGGCAGTGGTTAAACTGTGAAGGATCTTTTGAATACCAAACACAACAGGAAGTTTTTTACTTTCAGATGTAATATTGTTGCTGAAAAATATCTTTGTTTTTACATGAATAACCTTAAATAGCTATTCTCTCTGCTTACTACTTATGAACAATACTTGAGAAAATAGGTTTTTAAAGTGTACAGATTACCATAGCTCTCCATTCTGAGAGTTAGAGACAATTAACTCGTTGACTGAAGAGTAAGATTTAAAATGTCCATTTAGCAGCTCTCTGTGGCTACTCAGTCTGTGAATTTTCAAAACAAACCAATTCTCCTTTCGTGAAATGTGTGCAATCATTTATTCATTGGCTTAACTAGTCACTAATAAAATAAAAGTAACTAATACATGCAGCCACTTAGGCTACTGTGCTGAGTATGTTTAAGGATATTTTGAGAAAAGACAAATCATAGAACTAATTTAAAAGGAATTTGTATGTCAAAAGTCCAACACGTGCTATATGGAAAATGGAATCTCTTGGCAAGATTCAGAAGTGCAAATCCCAAGGTCTTGTAGAGTTAAACAGTTTTTGATTAAGACTGTTGACAGCAGAAAAAAAAAAAAAAAGGAGATGTCTAAATAACTCCAGAAAGACAAAAATAATGTTGATGGTTATTGCTTTTGGCTAAGTAACCAGGTTTTTTAATACTTAAAAGAATAGACATTAGCCTATATATTTAAATTGTTTGCTGTCTATCATCATTTCCTCTTCATACAACTAATTTAATCTCCTGGAAAAAAACAATGTCTGAGTAAGTTATCAAGCAAATTTGAAGTTGCTCATGGTAAAATATAAGATCCCAGGCTGCTGCACTGATAAAGAAAATTGCATTTTTAGTTTTTGTAAGTATGTTGACCAGATGTCCTTGAATTTAATTTATGAAAGCCAACACTCTTGGAGTTGCTAAATAATTTATAGCGACATCATTGCAGAATTTTGCATTTGGTGACTTATTGAATCATTTTTTATTAATACATGACTTTTAATTAAATATTTAAAGCTTCACTACCATATATAATTTCTTTAGCAAAAAAAAAATCTTGCAATCAATATGTTTCAAATATAGTATCAATAATCACAACACATTGTGGTGTTATTTCATACTCACAGACATTTCTGTCATTATTCCAATGAAATGAAGGAATTTCTAAATAGCACTTAACATTGCAAATTATGGACAATAGATGGACATAAATTTCAGTTTCTTATTTCATAAGAGAATTAAATGTGAAAATTGCAATATTTTCTTTTCCTAAAAATCTAGCTATTGAATTCTTAAATTAACATAAACTGATATTGCTCATTTTTCTCTGTTCTTTTCTTTTGTTTTGAATCTTGTTCACATAAATTCTCTTATAGGTTCACATACTCCTTGCCAATGTTAATTACTACATTTAGGGTTTGATCATGGAATAATCTGAATTTTCAGAAACCATGTAGGCTGATTTGGTGATGCAGAATAGAAAAAGGTTTGAAACTGGTTTGTGACCATGAAGAATTTGCAATCTCATCATCGATTTTTTTATTCAGAAAACTTCCTGGTTTCAATTCAAACCATGCCCTACTTTTCACCTTTACTGTGAAAAGACTTTTGTCTCTTCTCAAGTAATAAAACTGTCCATAGAAGGTCTTAATTCCTATATTCAGATATCTTAGAAGATAGAAGGGTGTTTTCAATAACACTGAGAGCAAACTGATCATATCAAAACCAATTAAGAAACTTTACTAAGATTATCAAGTATGCATTGAATGTAAAAATTTGGCAACATGTTGGGTTTACTCTGAGTAATTTTGTTTGTTAACCATGTTGATTCACTTTAAACAATGCAATGCTAAATCTAAAAATTGTACAGTTCCACGTCTTAAGGTCACATAGATGCCTGAACTTTTATTTCTAAAGTATTCAGCAAGTAAACACTACAGTTGTATGCTATACATTATTCAACTAGCATGCCTGTTGGTTTGGCCACATATTATAATGATGCTTGTGTGGATTTTCTCAAGAACACTTAGCAACAACAGCAAAAAATCTCTTCTTTTTGTACATAGGTTTGCTTAGTACTGTAGTTTCCATGGAAACTCCTAGAAATAGCAATTTCATTCCAACCTTTACAAACCCACTGTGAGCTTTTTCATTTCAACTTTTTTTTTGCTTTAATAAATTCTTAAATTCTAACTAGTTAGAACATATAGCATTGATGTGGATTATTGTTTATTAGGGTATTCGCTTTATTTTTTTTGCTCAAATAAAAAAAAAATCTATCATTGTCCTTTTACTGCCAAATAATATGAAGCAACATAATTTTAAAAAATATTGTTTAAATTGACTGTCACAATGAACAGCTTTGATTAAGTTTTGTACTTCATTTTAGCTTTCTGATAAGCTCTGAGTCACACAGAAAAATTATATACCTAACTCTTAGCATTATTAAAATAGCTGCAGCTGGGAGGTGTAATTCCATAATGAATGAATGACAAAGTAAAAAAAAAAAAAACAAATTATCCTCTGTAAGGAAGCTTCTCAATGAAAATGCTGGTAAACAAGTCTGAGAAAAAAGGAAACAGATGCTAAGTGATAGGAATGTGCTTGCTCTGACAGGGAACACCACCAGTGTGTGTGTGTGCCATGGGTTGAATGCGTGTGTCTGCAGGGGGAACTTATTCAGCTGCTTCCTTGCTACATTCAAGAGTGAACCAGTAAAATAAGCTTTGCTTTTCAGCTGGGAAATGGCACTTTGATTCTAAGTTATAAAGGAAATGTCTCTTTTATCCTCTAGTGTAAATTACTCTTTAGGAATTCAAGTCCACTCAGGTGCAGCCAGGATCTGGAGAAATTATTTTTCAAGACTCAGAAGGTGTGCGTTGTCGCAAAAACAAGCAAGTAACAATGGGTACCCAATTAAAACAACTGAGCAGCCACCAAGGATGGAACTGATAGCAAATTTTGTGGATCTTGATTAACTTTGTGGTGTAGTCAGGTGTTTAAGGCTTTTCACAAAGAGATCCTGCAGAAATTCTAATGTCTGGAAGCTAACTAGAGAGAACATGTCATTTTTAACATGGTCTGAGTTATTTCAAATAGCAAAATACTTTTCCATTATGTATTCTATGCAAATCATGATGTAGTTAACAAGAGAAGCTATAGGAATATTAATCAGACTGATATTGTCTGTACCAAGGTTGAAAACTTGGGTACATTTTAGTGGGCAATTTCAACTTCCTTGTGACTGATAGGGTTGAACTTGGGTGATTTAGGAAGCACCTGTGTGCCATATCCATGCCTTTGAACATAATAAGATGTATCTTAAATCTTCACATAACATATATAGTCCTACTGCAGAAAACAATTGCCACTGTAGATTTCCATTTTCCTGGCTGGAAAGCAGTTTGAAAACACAGTGTCCAGTTTTGACAGAACAGATCTGGTACTGCTTTTTGGATGAAATATTTTGACATTTTCCCTTTTAGCAACAGCTGATATCTTGCTTAGTGAGCTTTCTTGGTTGTTGCATCTGTTATCCTCTGCTTTTGATCCCTCTTAGAAAGAATATTTCCAAGAATATTTTATTGATGATGGTGTGGAAAGCAGATGTGAAGGGTTCATTCTGCAATCTCAGAAATACACATGTGGTGAGTATCTGCAAAAAGCCATTATCTGTCTCTGGTGGCCACATTTGTAATGATTTATTGTGTATAGAAAACAAGAGATCTTTTTACATAGTATACAAATTTTGTCATTTGCATGTTGTTCTCCAGATAGGGAATTAATGTGTTTTTCTCTTTCCTTGAGTCATAACAATTATAGTGTTTTAAATCTGGCTTCTACCTTCTTAAGAAATTTTAGATTCTTCACTAGGATTCTCTAAAGACAGAATAGATACTCTTTTTGTCAGATTCCAAGAGTATACTGTGTAAAGGTACCATCTGATTTCCACTTTCTATGTTTTGTTTAGCCCTGAAACCAAAATTATTGTTCAGTCCATGCTTGGGTTCAAAGTATTCAAAGTAAAGCACATGCAGTGTGAAAAGGGCTATTGGAAGCACCACAAAATCAGAAACAAGCTTTTATTGCTTTAAAAGGCATAGATGAATTTTTAACTCCCTTATCAATATGTTACCTGGATCAGTTGGGCTTCTATTGAGAACAGTATAACTCACAGATAATAAAGAACAGTACTGAGTAAATAAACTCTTTCCTGCAGTTGTAAACCAGAGATTCTAGGCTTGGGATTAAGCTTCTTTGTAACTCTACAGTTAAATGTGCTTGAATCTTAAACTTCAATCAATGGAACTCACCTTCCTTTGAGGCTTAGGGGTAGAGATGGTCAGCTCTTACAGTTGTGATATTCTGAGAAAAGCTCATTTAATGTCTACTGTTGTTTCTTCTTTTGCCTTTTACTTTTTCTTGAACAATGTCACATGCATCTGTTAACAGCAATACATCTGCAGTAAACTGGGAGCAGGATCTCTCTCTCAAACACATATGGGTATAACTTGATCAAGATGAACCAAAATTTCAGCCTGCTTTCCTCTCTGATGTTACTCTTTGCAGCTGTAAGTTAGGGCACAGTTTTGTCATTTTTTTATTTGATCAAAGTAAAAAGTTTACCTGCAGCTCCATAATAAAGTTGGAGTCCCTGAGGTACAAATTCAATCTCTTGTGTTAACAAGGCTTTGGAGAAAAGACTACAAGGAAAATAACATCTGTTGAACAGCTCTTGGACAGGGTTCATTTTGGAATGAAGTGCTGAAGTCCTCCCTCAACATTGTTAGTTTCTATGCTCAAGGCAAAAGAACAGACAGCGACTTTACCTCAAAACCAGAGTAAGGATTAAAATAACACTGAGCTCTGAGGCCCACAGGTGACAAATTCCTTCTCTTCTACTGATATTCAGCACAACTAAGGGTGCTGATCCCTCTTCAGTCATCTCCCACCAGAAGGAGTTGGAATAAGAGCTTCTTTTATCTGTTCTCCACAAACATGCCTTGAGTAGCAATACAGAAATGCTTGCAGAGAAACGTGAAGGTGCCTTAAAGGCCTTTGAGGAGCAGTGAAGGCAATATTTCCAAGTTCTCTGCACTACTTTTGCCATCAGCAGTGGTTTAATTTCACAGAGGGAGGAATGGGAAATGTGGTAAGGACACATTTTGGGGGTCAGTGTGTAAGACTGGGTCACAAGTCATGCCTTCTGAGCTTGTCCGTGGTGTGGGGCTCTGTGGTGTAGATTCTCCTTCAGAACCCTAAACGAAACTGAGCAAAACAGTACTTGTGGAGGGCTAAAACAAAGTCTTAACCTTACACAAGAGTGTTAATTGATTTTTACCTTTCAGCACTTGGGCTGAAAGTAGCATTGATTAGAAGTACCTTGTACTTTGAAAGTGGCAACATCTGCACAGCCAAAAATTTGTCACTGCTCAAAATGTCAGTACAGGATGTGATAAGAAGTTTCAGAGCTTTGAAATAAGATACATTTTTATGTGATTTTAACAACACGCATCTGAGTCCTGTAAAGAGACGATGACAGAAGCAAAAACCTTCAGATAGAGACATCAGAAGTTCCTTGTGATAACCTGCTACTGAATTAATATTAGACTCCGTGCCTTTTTCAGTGCAAAAAAAAAAAAAATCCATTGCATTCTAACACAACTGATGCTTACAACAGATGCACATTTAGTTAGACTGTAAAGAAACATTTTAGATTAACAAATCTCTTTACTCTAGTCAAACAATAATTTAAAAAAAGACATGATTTATATGAGGAAATCTCCATTCCTGTAGTATGGAATTCCCATAAAAATTACTTCAAGAGTTACGTAGTTTCCTACATATGAATTATTTTCTATTTTAACTAAAACATCTCCATTTGAAGGTCTAACTGAGACAGGAACCAGATCTTAAATAAAAAAAAAAAAAAGAGACAAAGCAGAAGAACAAAATTTTTAAAATAACATGTAATCATTCCTTTAAAAATTTTTTCAGCGTTAGTGGGATTCTGTATTCACATAAAATTGCCCCAGTTTGAGGTTAGCACAGCTAGCTCCAGAAAGATGAGAATTTTCTGTCACTGAAAGTCAGCATAAGTGGACTTCAGTTTCCCCATGATAGCTGTGACAGAGAATGTTGTAATGAGGGGGTTATAATAACCCTGTGAACTGTGGAACCTGGAGAAATACACTCTTTCTGATTTCTCTCATGCAAAATGGCAATGAGGGAAACAGAGGTGGAGGATGACATATCTTCTTATTTTGTGGTGTATTGTTTCCTAACTTTATGCTTACTTTGATAAGAAAAAATAATTAAGATAAAAAATTCAGAGGTAAAGAGATTTTTAACTTCTCTGTTTATATTAACTTCTTATACAAACCTCTCTTGCACTTGAGGTTAATTTGGATTTGTGGCTTCGGGGAACAGTTCAGTAGTCATCTATAAAGTATCAGTTTAGGTGGGAGAATTTTAGATAAGACATACAATTATCTTAAAGTCTGATTTCACAACCTGTTTGGGGAGAAGAGACACTGCTAACACATCACTATACTGTGATGGCAGATTGGGGCCTATAATGAATTCTTCTCAAGGTGTATTTGTCATAGATTACAATTATCTTTCAGTGATGGATATATTTAGCAACTGAGCAGTTACTCCAAGAAGATTAATGCTACAGATGTGGAACAAGGATGGGAAAAAAAGGGCTGATGATGCAGAAATGCTGAGAGTTCTGTAAAGGAATATAAATGTAACAGGACCTTTTTAATCTTTCTATTAAAAGGTATGATATCCCTGTATTTAACTGAATGGGATTTTTTTAAGTACTAAGTAGAGCCTTCCACAGGAACTTTGCTATGAGCTTGTGCTTTCTTGTGCAGCTTGGATTGGAAACTAAAAATGTCTTTTTCATCAGCTATCAAATCTTCTTTTCTATTTCTATTTAAGACTGGACTAGTCTTTAATATGCTGGGTGGGCTTTGCTCGGGAAGATCAAAATTCCATAAGTTTCTGGGAACACTGATGAAAACTTTCCTTCTCATTAACAGGCCTTATTTCCTTCTCACTCTTTATTAATGCTCTCCCAGCTGAAGACAGTCAATATTGCTACGTGCACTGCTGTAAATACTCCTGCTTCCCAAGAATATAAGAAAATAAACTTTAGGACAAACATCTATGGAAGTTAATATTCCCCTTCCCAGTCCCTATGCTGATCAAGCAATGAACAGTGTGACATATTTCTCTCCAGTATGAAAGCTGCTTATGTCATCATTGGGCATCCAGCTGTGGTGGTACATGACAGCTCTTAATATAGCACTTTTTTAAAATCACATTTTAGAGCTGGATAAAAACACAAAGGCTCATCCCTTTTGATCATCTCTTCCAGTTTGGGAAGGCCTTGGTTGGAAGTGTTACATTCTATTCCTGGCAGGGCTTCATTTACACAGATAGCTGTAATGATATCCATTCTATCCAGATGAAAGTGGTTTGACAGTTGCATGCATGCTTGATAACTTTGTAGGGGCACAGCAAGAGATAACTGGTATTTTACAACAAGTAATATTGCTATGTATTTTTTCCATTGTATTTTAAGTGAAACTTTTCCGTTGTATTTTAAGTGAAACTTGAATCCAGATGTTATATTTTTTCTGAGATTATACATCCTATTCTCTTCTGTATCTCCATATGACATTTAAAGACAAAGACTATATAATCTCTTAAAAGGGAATTTAAAATAAGCATAATATCTATTTCTTCCTAAGTGTTAAAAATACATTGAATACTATAATACCACCACCCAGATTATATCTGCTGTTTCCAGTTTTCTTCATATAGCCTAACTAAAGTCCCTCTGCCTCCCTAGGTCTTCTTCATGCCCTACTCAGTTGTTAATAGCTCCAGGTCTAGGCTCCCTTTTAATCCTTCCCTCTGTCCTAATAGTGTTACTATTCTCAGACCAAACAAACTAAGTTAACTGCTGAACTCTTCTATGATCCTTTAGCAAAGATTCAAGATTGCCTCAGACTGCTTTCCAGGCAACCTATAGCTACAAAATACAATGGAAAAATCTGTGTGCTTAATGTGGGTGCAAGTAGTTTTCCTCTTCGTCAGTGTCTCCCTTGGGCAAGTCAGTGCTTTGACTTCAGGAGCTGTAACTGTAGCTGGAACAGCTCCATTAGTACAGCTGGAATTTGGGTGCAGTGCTGCAGTGGAATTGCAGAGGTGACTGCAGACAAGCAGATCTGTGCATCTGCTAGCACGTGTTAGCTCAGATGTGCAGGGTGGTCTTGTTTGGGGGTGACAAATGATGCTGTTGTGGCCAATGACTCGTGTGAGATACCTAATCCTGTCTGTGGTATGAAAATTCTGAATCAGAATTTGGTTTGATTCTAGTCATACAGTTTATTTAGAGGGCAATGTAAAAAAGTCCTTCATCTGCTTACAGACTATTCAACATTTTTATATTAAGTATCCTTCAGACACTTAAAGAATTACAAGCCATATCACGTTGCTTTGTAGACAGGTGGCATTTCTCTGATTTTAACTATTATTAGATCATTGACCCGACAGAAGAGAAAACAATGAATATGGCAATGAAATGTCAAAAAACATAAAGAATACAAATGGGGATCATAAAAAAAAAAAAAAACATAGGAGAAGTAATATTTTCCTTATTCCTCCCAGTACTGTTGCTATTGTGGGCTTGATGAGCCAAGAAAAAAATTGAAGTATTTGTTTACCCTTAGATATATGATTATCTTCATTAGAACTTTGCCTAGATTATCTGAAAAAATAATGTGATGCTTAAAGATGTATTTAAATGCTTTATTGGCTCCAGGCCATAAATTTCAAATTTTTGGTCTTTTAAAAATTCACTGCAGCAAGCAGTGTCATCTTATACAAGAAAAACCTTTTAAACTTGATTTCCACAAGGTCACCCTATCTCAAAAAAAAAAAAAAAGCCCTAGGGAAAAAAAAATTATAAAGGTGGAAAAAAGCATAAGATTACCAGACGAAATATTAAATAGTTAAAGCTTTTTGGCTTAGAAAATACTGAGTGGGAAGTACAGTTTTCAAGGTTTTTTGAAGGTTGCAGAGAAAATGAACGCTTTATATTTCTAACTTTTAAAAGCTTGAATACAGCCGCCACTGACAGAATGCATAGACTCAGGCTGTTAAACCAGAACAAGATCATGAACTCAGTTACAGACATGAAGCTGTTTGCACAATGAATTTGATGGTCTTCTCCAGCTTTTGCCTGCCCCCAGGTTCCACACAGACCATCTTGCACTCTGCTCAGGGAATCACCTTTTCTACATGGTCTGTATCCCACTCTGTACCCAATCCCAGCTGGGGGGTTGTTTTGAAACATTTTGCCTCCCCTTGTTGTCATTTCACGCCTGGGGGAAGGCAGTGAACGCCCTGCACTTCTTGTTGTAGAGCACCACAGTACTGAGCTTCTTTAGCATTCCACAGTCCAGACCTTACACATTTTGAACCAAATTAACCCACGAATAACTGTCTTAGTGTGATGGAGGACCACTTGTCCATAAGGCAAAATCTGTCTTATGTGGCAAGGATGTGGCCAAGTTACTCATGAGGCTAAGAGGATGTAAAACAAACCATATTTGGCTTCAAGTGTTAGTTTCTGACCTTTTTGTTATTTAGTAGTTAGAATACATCCATAGAAACCAAATATTGCAAAGAAAAGAAGTAAATATTTTGTTCAAGGACAAATTAGACAATTATATAAGTATGAGAAAAAACAATGGTTGAGATTGAACTTTCATTCCAGAATCCCCTAAACACATATCTCGAAGACAGAAGATATTTCAAAGGGAATGTCACTCCATGAAAATGTTCCATTGCAAGTGTTTGATACACTGGCAGGGACCTCTGATCTGACCTAATGATATTAGACATAAGAATCCATGAATGTCAAACAAAAAAGCTATTTCTGATCTTTCTTTTTTAGAACTTTTTCTTTTTTTTTCGTTTTTGAATGTGTAGAATTGACATGAACTTTGTATTTTTTGAGTTTTACATTACTTCATTCAAAAACTCTCAGATCAAGTCATGGTTTAATTTCTTTGAACACATCTTTTTTCTGCCAGGTCAATATTATAAGCAGTTCCTATTGCCTTTTTTGTGCCAGGAAAGTTACTGAAAATAACACCTTAACTATTAAATGTCCTGTTCCTTACGAGATGCATTTAGGCTAATGACTTCTGAAGATCTGTTCTCCTTAAGTTGTTTAATTAAATTATTTTTTAGATTTTTTTATGATTTTTTTTCTTTATTCTTTGTGCTGTATACTTTTGGGCACAGACTTGCTACTCTGCATCACAAAGTATATTTTTTCTGCTTTATATTTTGCATCTCAGATTCTAAGAATCACATTTTTTCCCCTTGAAAAGCTTTTCATTTGCATGATCACTACATTCCATTACTGTGGTCTTTCACGTCACATGACAGTCTGTATGGTAGTGTGGAGAAAAGCTGTTCTGTTTTGAAATACCAAGAATTCTTTTTACACTAACTCTAAAATGTTTGCAATACCTCAAATTTTAACCCAAGCAAATCTTACAAAAACACAACATAAAATCCTTAAGACTAGAAGCAGAATTCCACATTCCATTTGTTGCAATGATAACACAGATTAATGTGTTGTGAGTTAAGCTCTGCACAAGGTGTACCTAGGCTTTACCTCTTAATCCTGTAGCCTTGGCTAGCTAATTTAAGCTTTGCTTAGTGAGAGCTCTTCAGTTCAGATGTTGTGCTGACAGAAAAAGCAAGCAAGCAAATAAACCAAATCCCAAACCCCTCAGCTGTCACACAAGTTTTCAAAGAAATGTGATATTAGAAGTTAGAGTGAGCCTGGGCAAGATCTTAACTGAACAACTTGCTCAACCATTTTCAATCATGATGTTAGATGAATATCTTAATACTCACATTTGATTCTGAAATTTTTGCTAGACATTTTACATTTAATGGGTTAGATTCTCTATTGATATCATAGAATCTCAGGACTATTGAGGTTGACTCTGAAGTCATCTGATCCAACCCATCTGCTCAGGCAGAGGCACCTAGGGCAGATTGTCCAGGATGATGTCCAGACTCTATGGAATATTTCCAAGAATGAAGACTTCACAACTTCCTTGGGCAACTTATACCACTGCTCTGCCAGCCTCACATCCTGAAAGTGTTTCATTATGTTGAGATGTAACTTCCTGTTTTTAAATTTGTGCTCATTGCCTCTTGTCCTTGAGGCAGCTCGTCCAGAACTTGTCTCTGTCTTCTCTACTGCCTCCCTTCAGATATTTACACACGTTGGTGGGTTTCCCTCTGAGACTTCTTTTCACTCTGAGCAGCCTGCTCCCTTCAGTCTTTCCTCATATGGGACAGGCTCCAGTCCCTTAATCATCTTTGTGACTCTTTGCTGGCCTCTCTGCAGTAGCTCCACATCCTTCTGGCCCTGGGAAACTCAGAATTCTATTCCTATGTACTTTATGTGTTTCAGTTTTGGAAGGAGCTCCATGTTCATCCACACAGACTTCCTGATATTTTAGTTTCCTGCTCACTGGGATGGACTGCTCTTGAGCCTGGAGGGCAAGACTTTTGAATACAAATTAGCTGTCTTGATCGCCTTCCCTCTCCAGGGTCAATGCTCCACGTTTATTACATGGTCATGCTTATTTTATCCAAAGCTTCTTTCAATGTTTAATTCCCCCATGTTTATTTAACCCAGGTAGTCCATGTTTATATCATGAACATAATCCTGTTAAAATATCTATCTTCCATAATTTTTGAAATTACATTGTATTTTTTTCAGTAATAGCTTTTAATTACTTTTCTTTCCTAGTTAACAGGTAATTAAGTATGAAAGGACTATTGCCTATATAAAGTTTGTATCTTCTTAAAAACTCCTTTCTGTTATTCACACTGCATACATGTTTTGAAGAAGAGCCTGGTGATTCATGCAGAACTAATTAGTAGTTCAATACCAAATGAAAATCTATAGAGAAACCTTAAATTTACACCGTTGTACATGAGATCAGAATTTGGCTCTTGGTATTTGTCATAAAGAGCAAGTCAAATGGCAGCCTCACCAACCTAATCTAAAGATAAAAAGCATTCATTCCAGTCCATGATTTCAATATTAAAGCAGTGCATAGGGAAAGGTCATCACAATTAAAGGCATAATGTAACACTGAAACTCTGAACAAGTGTTTGTGCTGCTTCTCTATCTCAAGATTTATGTGATTGACTCTTAATTGGAGACCTAGGGTTTCATTTCACAGCCTGGACAGACAGGCTATTAGATCTTGAACAGGGAGAAAATAGCAATAATTTGTGTGCATGTAATAGAGAATTAAGATACTTTTCGACCTTTTATGATGATTAATTAAAGAAAAAAGAAGTTTAAAACACAGAAATTCAATATATTTTGTATAGGAGCTGTGTATTACTTTATGATGGCAAACAGGATAAAACTAAGTCTTTAACACATGTCCACACCACCAAACATGGGCATTATGGGGATGTGCAGATGGATGGGGAACACTGGCATTTCAACAGACTGGTGGCCCTTTCTTGTGGGTTTTTGGCTATAAAAAAGCCACCCACTAAAAACTTTTATTGTGGATTTAAGCTTCTTTGGATACCACTGAGTGGGGAAATATAAATGGTTGCTTAGCTACACCTGGTAATTAATGTAAGGCTGGATGACAAGACATCATTGGTCTGCCAAAACTGTGAGACTGGGCAAAAGAAATAGGCTTGCCATCCTACCATCCAAAGCCTAGCGAGGTGAATTAAATGGGAACCAAACTGGTGGATATCAGAAATCTGCAAGGCCTTTCTGCATTGCTTGCATCTCTATCCATGTTTGTGGGAAAAGAATCTTGACAGAGTGAAGACTGCCTTTGCAACTATGTTGATTGTATTGTACAACAGAAGCATAGTGGATAAATAAATGTCTTGCCACATTGTGACATATTGTGATATTGTACAAGGGGGTTTTTGTATCTTTTTTTTCTTTCTTTTTATTTTTGTCTGTGAGAAAGTTGATTTCATTTGTAGAGAAGTTATGACACATAATATGTACAATCTCAGAATGTTTTTTGCAAACTTATGATAAAATAAAAAAAAAATACCAGCAGCTCCAGACTACATCTGTTGTAATGTAATGAGGCCCTCACAAATCAGGCGGCCTGGGGCAAATGGCTCATTTTTTCTTGCTTCTTTCATATGTAAGTAACTTCTTTCAGCTCAATAACTGAGCTTCTGGGCTTTTACTTTTAGTGCCTTTCATTTGGTTTCTGAGGCTTCTATTTTCTTTCAGTATATTCCAAGGCCAATAAGATAACAGCTTTCAGAAATGTAATGAGCAAACTTCTCAGCTTTGCATTTGCTGAACTGCAGTTGGGGATGCTTAACAGAATATTAAACTAGAGAGTTCCACTATATCATCTCCACTCTTCAGATGAGACATACAGACACAAAAACAGAGCGTATCAATCTGGCAACTGAGCTGTGGGTGGATAAGCATAGTTAGATATGTGCAGCTGAAATCTAAATCCATCAATCAAATAAAATTAAAACCATAGTCAGCACCTTGTGTCATAATCTCTGTGAAGAGATAATCAAACCATTTGCTTCAGGTGGGAAGAAGGCAAGTGTGCTTAAACAATCTTGTGCTATTGATCCAGTGCAATTCTGAAAACAGCCCCTGCAGTGTAATCTCTAAAGCTTGACAGATTGCATTACTAGATACACTGAGATCACTGAGATTACCTTCCACATCAGTTACATAAAATATATCAAAAATAAAATAATAGCATTCTTTAGAGTAGAAAACTCATGGATTAGAAAACACAAAGAGGTTATGCATTTGCCTTCCCTCAGTGAAGTATCTGAATACAACACCATTTTGAGTGCAGGAAGCTCACACATTTGGGTAGATAAGTGCTTGGCAGGTGTGGGAACTGAGGCCCAAAGATCCATGCAGCCTCTCAGAATGCCTGCACCAAAAAACTGAAATGACTTGCTCGAAAGTCAGGATGCTCAAATATTTTTTTTTTTCCCAATAGCTCTTTACCAACAGGAACAGGAAAGTCATGAGGCATTATTGTAATTTCTGATTATTTTTAAGATAAACTTAGCAAGCAAAAATCTTAACTACCTAATTTCAGGTTTAAGCAAAATCATCAATCAAATGAGCTCACAAAAAAATTCAGCAAATAGTTGCATGTATAGGCACTCACATATCTCTAGGTTAAAACATGAGTTGCAAGTAGACTGGGAAAAATTATGCCACACACAGTCCTGCTGAGTTACGTTGTTGTATGAATGGTACAATTTGACAGAGCTTGGGTAATTTTTTGTAGAACTCCGCTGCTTTATACAAGAAGAAAAATTGACTTTTCAACTTGACTGACTTTATATTTTATTTATTCACTGACTTAATTTATATCACGAAGTTCATGGCATCATTGGACTTTCAAAGTTGAAACTCTAATAAAAACTATTCACTTTCATATTTTGTGCATTTGCAGCCATAGAGAACAGCAGTTAAAGATTTTTTTCTTATTGCAGTTTCTTTATGTAGGCATTTATTATGTATGACAATATCTTGAAGGGATAAATCAGTAAAATTTAATTTGGTCACTCATGACTGTAAGGGAAAGAATACCTGAAGTCAAGTGTTTCTCTCAGCTTCATAAAGTAAATGGACTTTAGTTTTCATCTGAATAGAACCTGGCTCCTCATGCTTTCCATTTCTCCTCCTTATTTTAGAGACAGCATGGAATGAAGTTCAGATGATCTTTCTTTTAAATTAAACCAGAGTTGTGTTTGTTAGAGCTATTAGTAAACACTGAAACAGATGAAACTGAAAGAGATCTGAAACCTTAAGTAGTTTAAAAATAGCCCAACCTTCATGCAGTGGTTGAAATTATTGATACATTCTTCAAATCCCAGATCCTTCCATCTTCCAATTTTTTTTTTCTTTCTAATGTTTTATTTTAAACATATGCATATTTGACCTAGAGGAAGGGGAATATAAGACCACAAGCTTCACTGAGTGCTTTCATTGGGGAACGAATTCATCACAAGGTTTGCACCCCTGTAGCTGCCTCTCCAAGGACCTGAGCCGAGGGAGAAGGGAAATCCTGTGCTGTGACTCCATGCTCAAGGAGGTGCTCAGTGCCAGGGGAGGCAGTGTGAGGAATTTGTGAAGAAAGCCTTGGAGCTGGGCATGGCAGGATGCTGTCCAGCTGCCTGCAGGTGCAGTCCTTGGGACACAGAAAAACCTGGAGCAGCTGTGGGGAAGCAAAATATTTCCTGATGCTAGTTTTTGCTTGCCATTTTCAGGCTTGTTGATTCTGAGGAGCTGTTTAAATCCTCATCCTGTATTTCACAAGAACGTGCTTACAAGGAACCTTTCCTTGTCATGGTTATACTGGAAACCAGCACTGAAGATTTCTATTAATTTAAATATTTTTATGATGCCACTTTACTCACAGTCCTTCTCTGCAGTGCCAAGCTTCTATTTCTGGTATTTTTTCAAACCCTTATCTGCATTTAGCAGGTCATATTCCTTCTCTTAAGTCATCACATTAAAAAAATTTCCTCTGTAAAGATATATTTGTCTTCCAAATTTGGCAGAATAACTGAGAATGAACATGGAAGGTAAACATAGAGAAGATTCTAAGGTCACATCCTCGTGGGAAAAGCTAAGCTTGTCTCTTGGGCTTTGCTATCAAATAGATGAAAATTAAGTAAATGGAGAGATCATTTTAGTCCTTGAAAATGCATCAGTTGGAATGGGCAGAATAAAAGACTGCACATGAAACATTCTGTGTGAGAGATTTCACAGTACACTGATGATCCAGAGTCCTGTCCTTGATTCTCTATGAATGTGCCAAAAGGTTTTGCATACTAACACAGTTTTTTCTCTTATGACAGAATGATTTTCTCCAGGCAGTGATCAGTCATGTCTTCTATGTTCAGATTTTCCATGAATTGTACTCTCAAACATATTAAACAGGATTGGTACTAATTTTTTTTTCTTTCAATTTCAAATGCAATTAGTTCATTTTGTTGTGGACATTTTGTCAATACAGTTATGTGGAAGTTCTGCTAAAATCTCTAGTATACCTCTATAATTGAATCAGATCACGTTGCCAGTTTGAAAGGAGAAATTTCTGCCAATTTTGGTGGTGAAAACTGCTTAAAAATTACTTATATGACAAGCCAATGGAAAATAATGAATTACTTATGCAGCCAGCTAAGCTTTCTTGGGAAAGGAAGACAGGGTGATGTTTCTTTTCAGGTTTTCTAAGACTAGATCTGAATATCTGCTGTAATAGAATACAAGAGTGGATAGACCATTTCACTGATCCCATTTAACATCTTTTTTCTCTCTAGTGTATTTTAGTCGGCCTGCAATGCTCTATCACTTCTTTAACTAGAATAACTTTGCATAATGTGCTAACTCTAGCAAAATACTGAATTGTGTAAAAATAGCCTTACCTTGAATTACTGAATGCAAGGTTATATAAGTTGTTAAATATGGGATAATTATTCTACCACAGGATCATCAGCAGCCACATGTGCTTCACATAAGTGAATGGAAAGATATAAATTCACTGTGTTAAGAAAAGGTCTCTAATGAGCTCTTAAAATTTTAATACCTGAACAGACAATTTGTGCTGCACACACATCAGCTAAGGACAAAACTGCTAAACTTGGTATCAAGACAATCTTCAAAAGAAGAGGAAAGTGAGAACATGTGAAATTATTGGCTAATTCTGTGACAAATTTCAGTACATAACTGTGAAGGGGATGAGAGAAGTCCCCCTCCCCTCAAACTTCTGCTGTTGCAACAGCCCACAGTAACTTGGCCACACAGCCTCACAAGGAGCTGGCCTTTGGGAAATTCATCATTTAACAGAGAGGAAGGGAGAAGGTACATAGGGAAAGTCAGAAGGAGCACAAAGGATGTGATGATTTGACAAAACTAGACTCAGATTTGAGTTTTTACCTGTCTGTTTTTTATTCAGTCACAATCTGCACAGCAAGTAGCATATGGGCTGGGGGTGAGGGGGCATCTTTTGTCATCTACTGACTAATTTGATATATATCACATTTTTTGTATCTTTTCAATACATAAGAAGTTGAAATTATTTGAAAATTAATGAGGGGATAACTGACCCATTTTTTTTGCCTTGCAAAGCATGCAGTTCACTACACCTGACTGGGGGGGAAGGAAAGTATGAAGTAATGGCAAAATTCTAAAGGGCACACTTTCACCTCGGTAATCAAAAAGGAATATTATCAATCAATTACATTTTCTGCTGGAATACCCTTATGTTATAGGAAAAAAAGCTAGAGAAAAGACTTGAAAAATGGCAAAATCTTCTAAGCACCTTTCTGAGTCATATTGACCAATACCACTGCACTTAGCTTCAGGTTATGGAACTGGACCATTTTGTCAATCTACAGAAAGTCTCACTCAGCTCCAAAAGGAGCAGAAGTTTGGAATTTAATTAAATTTTTGTAGGGACTATATTTGGACAAACTCAACAAATAAAAATGTTCTTTAAATATTTTAAAATTTAAAAATTTGCACACATTTATTAAAAATTTAATTAAAAAATAAAAATTTTGCACACATTTATTTTCAAAATTCCAATTTTCTGACAATTTCCAGGAGCTAAGCGTATATTTCATTATTTTAAAATATATTTTCTTTCTAGTGCAATATCAGCAAAAACATTCTTGAAGTCTCAGTTCAGGACACATTTCTAGCAATACTTAGTCATGACAATGAAAGAGCAACTTAATCTGATGAAATTTGTTCATTTTCTGTGTGTTAGCCCAGGAAACAGATGAGATGTTCAAAATACAGACTAAAAATATGAGAAAGGGTTATTTCAAACTAAACATTTGTGTTCTTTTTAAAATTTTGTTCTCCTGTACATAAGTATTTTCATAAAATGGTGTTTGATCTGTGGTATACATGTAGAATAAAAAGAAAAACTAGAGATGAAAAAGTATTAAAATCAGCTATTGTGTTAACATAATTTGAAAATGAAACTATTTCTAGTACTTTGTGTGTCTTGGATTAAAGAGAAAAAGCCATAAAGTGAAGGAAACATTTCCTACTTACATAGTAAAGAGTTATTCAAACCTTAGCAATGGGAGGGCATTAAGGTTACTCCATCTATGTCATATTCTATGGCAAGTTCTTGTGTCCACGCATAACCCTTCCACTCTCATTAATATAGTACATTTCTTAGGGAGGAAAAAGGATTCCATAAGGTTTTACCACCAAGTTGTTAATCCACCTTCAGCTCACAGACGCTTGCATATGTTTTTTGGTTTTTTTTATATTATTCCTTGTTAAATGTTTTAGAGTCTCAAATAATTCTCACCTAAAGTTTTAAATATGCATAGACTGTCGTTATACTTACCTGCATCTATTGGCTGAAATAAACACAAAAAGAATATATGGGGCTTTTGTTGTTAATTCTGACTGCAATTTTTGTGAGCTTTGGTCTTTTTAACAATAATGAAAGCACAAACAGCAGCATCTGCCAGAGAATGTTGTGAGTGGCTACATGTCGAACAGCACACAAATGTGGAAGAAATCTTAGCAGCCCAGAATTGCAGTTTTACATAACCATCTCACTTTGTTAACTTGAAGTCTTTGAGTCTGAACAACAGTTCTTGAAATTCACTTAACTTTTATTATTGAATTTTGCTTTTTTTTTTCTTTTCTTTTTTTTTCCTTTCAGGTGTAATAAAGCTCTAGATTTCCAGTTCCAATTATTTAATTACTAGGTCTATCATATGACAGATATAATTGATGAAAATAGATTGCATTTAATTATTCAAGCAAGGTCTATTCATTATAATCTTGAAAATGCAGATAGAAATTCCCTAAAAATTTGTAATAGTGTGCTTTAAGCTGTTAAACTCTTCACTACTGGCCCCATCAGGTATTGTAACTTTAGAGGTTTTTCATTGTGTCACCTGCAGCTGAAGTATGCTCTTTTAGGCAGGGATCAACGTCCCTTACACCTATAGAGCATGCAGGAAGCAGTCAGCTAATTAAAGAAAAGATGAAAACAAACAAAAAGAAGCTGTATCTACAGTAGGCTCCAAGTATCCTGAAAACAGTTCTCAAAAGGTTTTTTTGTCAGAGGACAGTGAAAAGGAGAAACCATCAGCCCACAGCTGAAGGCACTTCTAGTCACTGAAATCAGTTACCTGGTGGTCAATACAAGAATCAAGAAGAGATTTTTTTTCCCCCCACCTTGTTTAGCCACAGAAAAAGACAGGAGGGAGTCTTGCCAAGCTTGCTCACTTCTTCTCAAAGGACTCATGTACGGTGTGGGCATGGTGAGAAGCTGATCCCGTGGGATGAGCTGCAGGCTCACCTCGCTGTAATCCAAGACATCTCCTCCTCTGCACCTTGGGCAGAACTTTTAGGGCAGGTTATCCAAAGCAAGTAAATTGGTAAATGCTGTAATACTGCCAATCACTGGCAAAATAAAATACAGAAAAGTGACCTCTGGATTTTTGTTAAAACGTCAGTTCAAACAGAAAAGCTGGGGAGACATGCAAGTGTAGCTGCCACTCACAAGGCTTGGGGTCTCCATTTCCATCTGCATTTTGTTTCTGAAACACTTGTGCACTGCATGATTCAACCTGAACTCATGGCGGTCACCTTTAACGGGACAAAAGACCCTAGGAAAAACAGAGATTACAAGAACTGCTTTCAGTGACCAAAAATGAAAACAAAAATCTGTCTGGCAACTTGCCAAACTTACTTGTCCCTGAGTGGAACTGGAGGAAAGCCAAAAAATCTGGCAGCTTTTCTCTGAGCGCAAATATCATCACAGAGCTCTCATCAAAACTTTGTAAAAGACAAAGCCATGCCACGGGAGCAAAGACATCATCCAATTACACAGATGCCATCTTGTCCATTTTCCCTAGCAAAAGCTAGAAAGCAGAAACCACTCTTTTGAGTGTGCGTGGGTTTTAAAAACCGAGCCAAGTTCCTTCTCACTGGGATTGTATCTCAGGTGTTTCTTACCACATCCCTTGTCCTGTAAAATATTCACCTGCTCCAGCTTTGACAAATGCAGTTAGGCCAACTTGTCAATGCTGAGCATTTTAGCTGATCACCTATATTCAGCTCTCATTTTTGGCTCAACTTTAAAATTGAATTAAGTGATCTTGTAGTTCACAGTCTGTGTGCTCAGTATGTTTAAGGATGGACTATAAGCACTAAATCTTGATAAAACTATTACTCACAAATCCTCAGAAGAACAAATAATACTTATTCCTGCTGCTTCTTAATATGTGTGACTATAAACATGCATTTCGACCAGATTGCCAACTACTCTATTCATCCAGCTTTAAGGCATTATTCCTAATGGAATCAGTAGAGGCTGAGCCCAAACAACAAAAAGTAGAATTGCTCCAAATTGCCTTGGTCTCAAATTGAACCAGATTTACCTATCATTTGTGTTGCACAGTCAGGTGGCCCTATTTCCTAGCCCTGCAATCAGAAAACTATTGACCAGCAACAATAGTTTTCACTTCATGTTTTTGAAATTAATGACCCCTGCAGTACAGGGGAACTTTTTGCTGGATTGTTCTGTTTTTGTTGTGGTAGTGGTGGTTTGTTTGTTTGTCCTGTTATGTGGTGGTGATGGTGGGGGCTTGTTTTGTTATTTTTTAAATTTTTTTTATACGTTTCAGATGATTCACTGATATAAGAATCCTGAACTTAAAGATGAGGAGCTTAGGCATGAAGGTGTCAAGCAATCTGGGAGAATTAACTATCTTCCAGCTTTCCAAAAAGCTTGGAAATGTTCCCTTTCTTTCAAGAGCGAGTTATAATGAACTTACATCTTTGTTTACAGAACTGTTAGCTCTTTAGGAGCCTTTAATACCTAGGCTTCTTTTCTTGCATGGGAGATGTGTGCCTGGGAGTGTGCATACAGTAGTTGCTGCTTTTCAGCCCTCTATAGTAAATCATCTCATGGAGATCACTCCAGTTTCCATTTATTTGTTTGTTTATTTTTAATCTCACGAGAAAGTAATTCCCAGGCATATGATTTTTACAGGGTCAAAAGTAGGTGATGTGACTCCCATGATGATTCCCTTTTCCATTCATGAAAGCATTTCTCCACTTTTACTTTCTATTGTCACTCTAGAATTTCCATCAACAAGTAAGGCACAGTCCCTAAGTTTGAAACTCTGCAGCACTTAGTGTAATAGGAAACAACTTCAATATGTGTTTTTCATACTGCACTGCAATTAGGAAAAAAACGTTTCAGGGAAAAAATGCTTTAAACCAAAATGAATAAAGACAACAAAAAGAAATATTAAGGTTTAAGACAGTAATTTTAAGTGTCACTGATCTATGCATATTGTAGTGCACTACCCTTGGTGCAGAAACCTTTGTCAAAAATTTTAACATGGAGATGCTGCAGGTTGTTGTTCCCTTCTACATTGTAATGTAGTTCTATCATGATCTACTTGTTACCTAGGAAACAGATTTATGAGGAAAGTAAGGGTGATTGTGTAAGGACTGATTTGGGTTTTTGGTTTTAGAGTGAGAGTTTTTTTCAGAAAGTTGAAAGTATATTTACATTGCTGGATGTCAAAGAATTTCCAAAATTTTTCTAGGCTTTCATATTAGTTTAGGTATATAATAGTATACTACTGTTACTATTACAAAACATAATGAAGACTAAGATTTTTTAATGATTCTTAATAAATTGTACAACCATGTACAGACATTGAGCATCTCATTATCAACACTCTGACAATGCCACTGATTTATTATTGCCATGATTATTCATGACACTACAAACTCTCTAAAGTCTTTAGCTGATCTAGTCATAAAAATCAGGGATTTCTACAAACAAAACTCAGGTGTTAAGAAATGTCTTGTATTCAGCTTCCAGCCTGGGTCACATTAGATTCTGGTGGTTTCAGCACATCTATTCAGACCACAATGAATTAGATCATCTCAAAGGAATTCACATATTATCTTGAGCAAAGTGTCTTAGTATGGAAATAATTCCCACTTCACTTGATTCAGAAAAACTAAAATTTTTATACTATCACAGATTGTTCTGACAGTTAATAAGACGTTGAACATGAAAATTTCGAGGGAGAAATACACATACTTTAAAGACGTATTAAAGGTGTAATATATGCATGTGTTACACCTATTACAGTTTTTAAAAATCTAAACCCATATATTAATTCATCAAAGTTTTTCAATGAAAGAAGTATCAGATATGTTGGCATTAATAAAAGTGAAGTATAGTATCCTATAAATTTCAAGTAAGATTTTGAGTATGGAATAATTATTCCATTGGCAAAAACCCTTTTCTTTATAAAATTTCTTTACTGCTTGGCTATCTATTTTCATTAACTCACTATCTGCAACCAGCATGGATAATGTCTCTATAATGCATTAAGACACAAAGCAAATTAGCACAGTTGCTATAATTTAAATTCAGTAAATGCCTAAAATAGCTTCCTGCAAATGCTACTGAAACAAATCAGAAGGGACAAAAAAGTGTACTCCCATATGCTGAAAAACCTGTACATAGCTTTTATTTACTTTATCACTTGCCAGTAATATGACTGTGCAAAACTTATGGTAATAAAAATGTGTAATTCAAGCCTCATGATCACTCTTTGAATTTTCAAATATTGCAAGAAATTGCTGTTGTGCAGGATTGGAAGGTCACCCAAAAATACTGAAAATTTATGGCCTCCTCCCTATTTTATAATTGATCTTGAAATCTGGGAGACTTCACACAGCTCTAGTGGCCATTGCTGTGGTTTTATTTCCATTTTTCTCTTCAGTATTAGTTTTCCATAGGTTACCTAATCAGTTTTGGAAAAAAAAATTCCAATGATATTGTCCATATGGTATTATTTCATTTTGTTGAAACCTTCCAAGATATTTATGGTGGTTTTAGACTTCAGTGATAAAATGTTTGGACTTATTGAAAACTATAAATTTAGAGATTGTACTTTTTTTTTGGCCTATAAATCTCAACTGAGATGCAAAACAATCTTGTATTATGGAAAGAAAATAATTTTAGTGCTTATATAACTTACAAATATTTCAAACCTTATGCATGAAATAAGACAACATTCTTTTTCTTAGACACAGAAATTTAATGAAGCAAAGAACTTGCCTAATGCAATCTTTGGTATACTTCTGTTAAGAACTGAAAATCAACTGTGCTTATTTTATTTCTTTATAGCACATTTTGTTTTAATTTAACAATAATCTCCAAGGTTTAGTTCTATTATAGGTTTCATTATACTCTGGATTTACCCTTAGATGTCCACAGAACAAGAATGTGAATCATCTTCCACTGTAATATCTAAAGGACACATGTAATTCACAAAAATAACTGGCATGTTTCTGTTATAAAATCTGTTATAGTTATTTCTCCTTTCAAGCCTCCAACTCCCTTAAAAACATTGAGAAATTTAATGCAAAAAAAGTACTAACAAAACTGGTGTGATTGCAAAATCAAGAGGTGGAATGCAAAGCATTTAAAGGCTGGGAAATAATTTAATCTGCTTTATAGAACAACATTACCTTGGGGTTATTTCATACACACCTTCTTTTAGGTATAATCTTTGGTAGTTTACAATTTATTATCTAGTATTACCACCTTACATACATAGGAAAATGAACACATCAAAGAATAATTGTTTTTTCCAATTTAAACTTTTTTGTATAATTTTCCGTTTAAAAAAAGTAGTATATATTTGCTTTTACAATTACATCTATATATTGTGCAGATACAGACCACACCCACTAGGAAAATCATCTGTTTGGGGTTGGGGATTTTTTGGTTAGGTTTTTTTTGAGCTGAAAGGAGGTTTTTGGATCAGTGTACACTGTTTATCACTTTTATGGGAAGGAGCAGAGCTCCTCCTAAAAGATTTTGCTTGGCTCCAACATTCCAAGGCAGCAGGGTCGGGCACGGCACGCCCTGTCCCAGCCACTCCTCTTTGTCCTCCCCAGGGCCCCCCAAGGAAGGACAGGCACACAGGCACAGATGCCATCCCTGTGTCTTCCTGAGGTGTCTCCAGTTGTAGTTTGGCCTGGCCCGTCAGCTCTGGCAAAACTTTCTTCTCTAAACTCTCCTGCCAGAGAATCTGCCCCTGTAACCAAAACCACAATAAAAGCAGCAGGGCTGTGTCTAGTAGCATTAAGACTCTTTTTTGTTGTTGTTGTTGTTGAGGACTTAATTCTAGCCATCAGATAATTTTGGCTTTTTTTTCCGTTTTTCAGTCTGAAATTTCTTTTAAGTGGAAAAACAGCATGTCATATTCACTTTTCCATTCATCTCCCTCTCCCACCCTCTTCTCCCTACCCCTTCCTTCCCCTTCTAATTCATACAGAGAAATGGATTTGGAACTTACGGTCAAAAGGGTAAGAAATGGATACATCAGAATTAAATTTAGCTGCTGCTCTCTTTCCCTTACAGAGGAGAATAATGCTTTTGTACATTAAATTAAGCCATTGGCTTTTTGGGTTTGTTTTACAATGGTTTCTCCTTTAAAGGAAAATCAAATAAGACAATGATTTAGCGCATATAAACATGTATTTTAGAAAATAATTAAAATATTCCCTTTTATTTAATGATCTGTACATGAAAATAAATTTTATTCTCTGTTTTTTATTACTGGTAAAATCAATTATTCAGAAAAATAACGTTAATTACAATTAGAAATACATCACTCGAAACATCAGTTCATTACTGCAGGATCCCTGAAACGCAGTGATAGATTGCTTTGCATTTACTCCAGAGTTACCCTTTTGTACAAATCTCAATCTGTTTTTCTGTTAACAATATATTTAACAATGTAAGAAAGACTACAAACTAGAATATTACACCCTATGAGATAAGGAAGTAATTTGCTCAGGTGTGTGAGTGGAAAATAACCCAACACATGAATTGACTGCTTTGTTGGTGTGAGTCAGCTTTAGAAAAGGGATTGCTACAAAAAAAATCTCTTCCTCTTTTTATAGGCAGCATATAATGGAAAGAAATCAACAGTTATATCTTCTGAAAATCAGATCACATCAAATACACCACCCCTTCTGCTGTCTTTAGAAAAAACATTTTTATGTCCACTTACAGTCCTGGGGAGAAGACAGTCCCTGATCTCATCGGCACCGTTCACTGGACCTTTAACAACAGTAGTGAGGAGTGACATTGGATAACTGGATGTTACTCCCTGAAAGTCTTTTAGGTATAGGCAAGTATTTTTGCTGCCTTGTAGGACATTAAGAAGCTAATCTGGTTAGCAGAGTGAGAAAAAACCAAATAGCTATTCCATAGGATCTCTGTATTCCCCAGAAAACTTATTTTCTTCCTCTTTATGTCATAAAAACTGCTGTAAAAAAAAGTTCAGCTACTGAAAGAATGTATCTAATTACTATAAAAAGTCAGAACTGACACAAACATTTTCTATCACCATTTCTGAGAGATAGAAGCAGCGTAGGTATATTTTCTGTAAATACTGAAAGACAAAAACTTTTTAGACTTGTGAATACCATGTCTAGGTATCTGTACTTCCTTGAGAAAACTCTCTCTTCCTCTCACAGATGATAAGCATTGTAGAACAACTTTTTGTTATTCTTGGCTAATTGAAACTCTCTTGAGATTAAATGTAGTTATAACAGTATCTTGTTCTTTTCTGCTTTTACTTTTCCTAGGTAAACTGTCCTGGTTTTCACTTAGGATAGGCTTCCTTTGAGTGTTTTAAGTGGCTTAAAAGTTCAAGAGTTGACTGTGTTGCTCTACTACTCTCCTTTATGCATGTTTCTACAATATTTTTGATAAATAACCACTATGATCAATGTTGCATTCTGCTGTAACATTTTCACCAAGTTCTCAATTATTTTTCTGAATCAAATTTAGAAGGATGTAAGAATATTACTATGAACAATCCAAAATATTCCTCTAGCTCTGCTTTCTGTCAGCAAGCAGAGTATGAAATTAACTCTTAATATTATTCTTGAATACAGTGATCTTTGGACTTGGTGGTCTACATCTGTGGAGATTTTCAAGACTCATCTGTGTCAATCCCCAAGCAACCCCATCTGAACTTTCACTGACCCAGTTCTGAGCACCTCCTGGACTTCCTGTCACCCCAATGACTCCGTGGTGCTGTGATTTCCTGAGTGAGGCCAAGACCCTGCTGCTTCTCTCCCTGTAGCCTTTCCTTAGGTTCCGAATAAAAAGAGGGCAAAAAAAATCCCTGAACAACTCCAGAGTATATTGCTCAGTCAGTTTTTCTAGTTCTCCAAATTCCTCAATAATCATACTTCCAGATTCTCCTATGCTTTGACTGGCACTCAAAAAAAAAAAAAAGGTATAACTCATCATCATGATTTGGAGAACTGTAAAGATCTGTGCCAACTTTATTATCCCTTTTCTTTTGTCACTTCTAGAAGATTTTGAGGATGTCTGTCTCTCCTTTTTTTTCCAGACAGGAAAAATGTATAAGTGAATGCCTCTTTTTATAGTTTCCATTCCTTAATTTGCCCCTGATAAACTGACTGTCAAATATATTTCATTTGTTTGCTCATTAATTTGAGATTTTTCTTATACTTACCTTGCATTTCCTTAAATTCTATTGATAATAATTATAAAAAAATTGCATGTATTTTGTACAAAAATAACTGCTATAATAAGTTAACACAGCTTCCAGTAGCAAGCAATACATTTGTTGAATGTTTTTTGAAGCCACTGCTTGAAAGAACAAGTAAGAAAATACTAGGTGCCACAAGAAATCAGGAACATATTAAGTAGGGAGACAGAAAAAGATCCAGGATAAATCTGTCAATAACAAAATGAAATACCACTTCAAGCATTAAAAATGGCCTAAGACAGACTCTTTCTTAGGAATCTATCATTTAAAGTTTATTAGGTCTTGATATTGTTAAATCTGTCTAAGGTTATGACCCTTTGGGGAGATATGTATGTTTTCATCTCCTGACAGGGAATTTTAACGAATATCTCAAAAAAAAAAGTATATTAGAAAACTCATCTTCCCCAAATGTATCTAATCTGTGTAAAACAAATATCTGCAGATATTTAGTTCTTGTATAATTATTATAAGTTTCTTCAGTACATTTGCTGTCATCATGAAAGTATTTTTCAACAGGAAGGCTCATGCACAGGTTGTTGTGATACCATTCCTCTTTCTGATATCAGGTAGCCTCCAATCTCCACCTGCGTAGCTTTAGTGAAACACCAGAGAAGTCCAGAACACAACACTTTTTAACTTCATAAGATAATTTTTAGCCTTTTTTTTCCTCAGGAAACCACTGTGGATTCCATACTCTTTATTGCTTCCCTCCCATGGGTTGGTCAGCCAACATCTGTTCTTTCCTGCAGTCTGCACTCCAGGGCCGCCACAGGTTGCTTCAGGGCTGCTGTTGCCATTTTTTGCTGTTTTTCCTCTAGTTGCCCTATTTCTTTAAGATAAAATGAGCAGAAATGGGGACAAAAATACTTTTCCAGTGCTTTCCCAGTATTCTCCAAATATTGACTCTGGTGTTGCTCTTGCATATTAGAAGTAAAATTAAAATGAATTGGAGGTAAATTATTTTTTATGGTTTTTTTTTTTTTGTGTTTGCAAAAATATAATTTTCCCCCTAAATATTGCTTTGCTGTTTTTAATTTTATGCTTTATACATTCTGAAATTCAATGCAATTTGAGAGAACTTCCTTATTTAGAAAGCAGTGATATATATCACCAAAAGAAGAAATGTAATGGCGTAAAGAAGACTGACATCTGAGTTCTTATAATTGTTCCAAGTCACTGGTTGTATTTATTTTCTCTGTTGGATGTTGGCATTCTACTAGGCCATTTTCTCCCAAACTTTGCATATTCTAAACATTACTGCAATCTTTTCTTCTTCTTCTTTTTCCTATCTAGGACATTTACCATTTACAGCTGTGTCTGCAGCCTTTAGGCTCCATCTTACTACACCTGATTGCTGAGCTGGGGGCATTGGGCTCAAAATGCAGAGCAAACTGCATCTTATCTTGGCAGACAAGACTGACAGGCAATTTCCACAGATGTTCTCCTTCCCAGTGTTTGCAGTTGGACAGAAAGTGGCATGAGGAGATGGGTTCAATGAAGCATAAAGAGATCAATTACTCGCATCTGTTACAGTCCAGTATTAAAGCTGAGAAAAACTCAGGCCAGATCAGATCCATGTTGCTCTCCTGGAAACATTGACTCCATGACCAATCCCACCCTGTCCCCTATCCCAGTTCCTCATCAGTGCTACCATCATATCAGAGACACAGCAAAAGGGGCACTGCCTCTGTTGGTAGCCAGTTTTATGTGTGTCACACATCCTTCTGTTCACTTCAGCTTCTCTTGACTATAGCTAGAATTTTAATTTTTTTTTCTTGTTTGTCAGGTGTTTGCCTCTTCATGTTATTTGCTACCTACATTCTAGAGGAAAAACAGTCCCAGTAGCACAGTTACTTTGAGACTCAGCCAGGATGCTCTATGGTGTATCATTAATATTTTACCAAAGGGTTTTTCCTCTGGACAGCAGCACCTTGTTCCTGCTCCTTGCACCATGCTCAGATCATTCAGGTGTAGGCAGCCCTGAATTCAAACAGAGGGTTCTTAATGTGTTGCTAACAGAAAAAGCTTTTAAATTTAAAAAGATAAGCTAGTATTAGTAACTGTGACAAGGAGAAATAATGATTCACCAGATAGAAGGGCACATTTTTTCCTACTCTACTGTTTGCCCTTCTAAGAGCAAGTTGAGGTAGCAAATTACTCCTCAAAACTCTTTGGATTCTTTTTTTTTTTTTCTCTACTGTTAAATAAGACCCATATCAAAAATTGCTCCAAGTACTGTGACTTTGTAGGTGATTCATCTCACAGGAATTATTAGAGAGAAAATATCTTTCTGCATTCATTGAGGTAATTTGGTGTTTTTTCATGCATTGTTATTTATTAGCATTTCACAGACACTCATAAGAGTAGATCAAAATCCATAATACTGTCATAAATCTAGAAAAAGTTAACTTTATCCTCTCACTTTTTGTTATACACTTTGCTCCCATAAATCTTTAGCATTTCTTCCAAAAATAGAAAGAATATCCCATTGCATTCCTCTGAAGCAGAAAAAGGCTGTGGTGTTATTTCTGTGATTTTGTGCATGGCACTGGTCCTTTTGCTTCAATTAAGTGGAAGTCCTTGCTCCATTGGAAGATCTAAATTCAGTTTGGATACTGATTAAAAGCTTGTTGCTCTCAGGGGAAAAATGATTTGGTGGCTGAATTGCTCAGTTGTAGCACACTGCTGCAAGCTGATTCTGCATATTTCTGGTTGTTCATATTGACTTTATTTTCCAACTGGCGATCTCTATGTTCACAGTTCATTTACACTTGATGCCCCAGAGATTGTTTCCTTGAGCAGGCATTTTGTAAAAATACAGTGAATTAAATCAGTTCTCTGCTGTGCTTTGGATTGTGTATTCTCATAAAAACACTTTTAGACAAGGACCCTTTTTTTCCTGACAATTAATCCCTTAATTCTGGTTCCTGTGCTTACTCCAAAGTTTCTGTTCCTCTACAAAAGAGAAATGTGATGTATGGTTTGGGTTTGGGTTTTTGGAGGGTTTTTGGAGGGCGTTTGGGTTTTGGGGATTTTTTTTTTGGGTATGTTAATGTTATTTGTTTTTCAGATCTGCCCAATACCTTCACTAATCACTTGAGACACAGCACAAGAATGAATTATTATGAACTGTCTTTCTGTCTCCTGACAGGTTTACTTGAAAAGCAGCTTGCCTGAAGCTGAATTTATCGTTATTCCACTTATCTTCAAGTCAGCAAGGGACAGTTTTACAAATCTCTAACACAAGGCATGAAATGGAATTCAACAGCAGCACTGATTTTCTTCTTTGTGTTTGGTTCTGGCCAAATGAATAGAGGCTGATGGACTGCGAACACAAACAGCACATTTGGAGTGTTTTCTTGAAATGTTAACTTTATTAAAATCAGTCACCCTGTGAGAGAAACAGTAATCTCATAGAGAACCAACTCTCCCTGATTTATTTATCTTTCCTTGTATATGCTTCAAAATACAACCTTGAGGTGAAACACTCTGAAAGCTGATTGCTTTTACTGATGCGTGTGAGCCATATTAATATTTTTTGACCATTATGTCTCTAATACATTGCTGCTAATAAACTTTATTTTAAGAAAATATTGAATTCGCTTACAACCACTAAAAGACATTACATTTTCTCAAGGCAGAGTGCCTCCTTGAGCCTTTCAGTGTGCAGGGATGATCTCAAACACATTTTCCTAATAACAGCATTGTTAATAGTAATTGACTTCTACTCATGGCTTGACTCCCACCTCTACACTTATGTGAACAGAAGCCAAGTTTTTCAAGCACATATCTATATTATTAACTGCATGTGACCAGGGTCTTGGTGACACAATCATCTACATAACCATACAATCAGAATGGACCCTAGTGTGGTTCATCTGCTGTCCCAAACTACTGGCAAAGGCCAAGTCAGTACTTTTGCTAAAGCCCTTGGGGCTAGAGAGCCATTCCCTTGCAGCAGCCTATGGTCACCTCTGATCACTGTGCAATTGGGGGTAACTTTTGCACATGTGAGCTCTGTCACATGCTCTCAGACCTAGAGAATTCACAGAACTCACAGAATCACTAGGTTGGAAGAGACCTTCAAGATCATTGAGTCCAACCCATGCCCTGACACCTCAACTAAATCATGGCATTGAGTGCCACATCCAGCCTTTATTTAAACACATCCAGGGATGGTGACTCCACCACCTTCCTGGGCAGGCAATTCCAGAACTTT
This sequence comes from Irena cyanogastra, assembly GCA_013397155.1. Taxonomy (NCBI): domain Eukaryota; kingdom Metazoa; phylum Chordata; class Aves; order Passeriformes; family Irenidae; genus Irena; species Irena cyanogastra. Next base: position 69,560 of record VWZV01013378.1, on the reverse strand, counting down.
ATCACGCTTTCCATGAAAAACTTTTTCCTAATATCCAGCCTAAACTTCCCTTGGCACAGCTTGAGACTGTGTCCTCTGGTTCTGTCAGTTGCTGCCTGGAGAAAGAGACCAACCCCATCTAGCTACAGCCACCTTTCAGGGAGTTGTAGAGAATGATGAGGTCACTCTTGAGTCTCCTTTTCTCCAGGCTAAACACCCCCAGCTCCCTCAGTTGTTCCTCACAGGGTTTGTGTTCCCAGCCCCTCTCCACCCTCGTTGCCACCTCTGGACGTGCTCGAGCGTCTCAATGTCCTTCCCAAACTGAGAGGCCAGAACTGGACACAGCACTCGAGGTGCTTTATCTCTATTTTTAGTAGTGACAAAGCAAAGTCTTCCATCAGGGAAGAGTTCTTTCAGGCCTGGCCTGGTATGGCCCTCCTGCTCATCAGAAACAGAGACCCAAATAACCAGAACAGTCTTACCAATCAACTTAGTAAGGTTATTGGCTTCGCTTTGGCTCTTGCATCTTGCTGAAGCAACTCTTAAAAACTGAAAGAATCTTCTTCATGCTCATCCTATTCTCCCTCACCTGAAGACTGCCTGCTGAGGAAATACTTGTGGCAATGAGACAGGACCCTAGACCTGTCCCGATCCACGGCACAGCTTCCAAACCTGTGTGCTTAGAAATGAGCTAGACATGACTCTGTGCCTGGATGTGCTGTGTCCATGCTGGAAACATTCCTGGGTCCTTGAACTGTGCTGTACTTGAGGAGCAGGGTCAGAGATTAGAGACCTTTAAAAGGTGTTATCACATGCCAGCATTCATGACTCCTCAATTAGACCTGCAGCCTTTAAGGGCCTTGTTGCCCTGATCTCATGGCAGCTAAAAACTGAACTCAGACTGCTACAGCTCATTCGCCTGCCCAAGGACTTTGAGATTTGTCACAGACAGAAACTTACTCAGAGGATTTTATACGCAAGCAGAGCGCACTGAAATTCCATGGATATCATAGAAAGGTAGAGTAAGCTGAGCTGGAAGAGACCTATCAGGGTCATCAAGTCCAACTCTTGGCTCTGCACAGGATACCCCAAGAACTACAGAGTCTTGTCCAAACACTACTTGAACACAGATACTCAGAAGCTGCCTTTGCTGTCAATCTCTTTATGAGACACCAACAATTATGGGGAAAAATTTCAAATCAGTCATAAGTAGGCTAAGTCCACCCTTTTTTTAAATTCTTTTTTTCTTTCTCCTATAAATACTTATAATGATTCAGAGAAAATTTGGAAGTCAGACTGGAAGTAACTCTATTAAAACCAACGAGATGGTCTTGTACAATTTAGGGTTTAACATTAGCGAAAAGGGCCGAAATCAAAATGCAAAGCTTAAGACTGTTTGCAACTGGAAAATTTTCTACCATTGTAACAGAGTAAGAGACTGGTAACTGCAAATTGCAGTACTAATCCTTAATGTAATTTAACAATTACTAATGCACAGTAAGTTTTTTCTATTATTTTCTTTTTAGTTCCATCAAAAAGACCAGATCAAGTGCAAATTGCTATTGTAAGGATTTTTAATCAAATGCAATTATATAATAAATGATACACTACTAAGCCATGGCAGTCCAATTACCATTGATAAACATTTCTTCAGGGGTCTCTAGCTCTTCATAGTGAAGACTGGCAGAGAATGGATTCCTATTAGGCAGCTCAGAGCCCCTTGGGCTCTGTCATAGATAAATAGAATTTTACATGCTTGTACTGCTCTTGTCTTATTCTAACAGCTCCCCTTCTAGTCATATTAAATAAGTTAGGCTTATTCTGTTGAAGACAGCTTAAATTCTGCATGAATGCTATAACCACCAAATGCAAATGTTGGAACACAGCACTGTTACACACTGTGTTTTCCTCTAGTACCAGCAAATTTCAAGGTAGAAAATTTCACTGCAGTTAAATTTCACAGTGTTATAAATTTTATTAAACACTTTTTCAGGAAAAAAAAACCAACACTTATCTCAGGAAAATTGTGGTTAAGCAGCCAATAGTCAGTATTCACACAGCTTGAAAGTGGACTACATGAACTGAAACTCGTTTTGCGACAAGTATGTTACAGATAATGTCGGTGTCTCTTCCTTCCAGGTAAATTCTTGTAAAATAAACAAGATGCAGTAGCTTTAAAGAATCATGAAAAGGCAGAGATAGAAAGTAAAACAAGAGGGGAAAAAGGACACTTACCTAAAGGTAACTGACTAGATGAACTCCTCTTCCCAAATAACAGAACACAGTGACAAAAACTAAAGCTTTACAAATCATAGAATCATAGAATGATTTGGATTGGAAGGGACATTAAAGATCATCTTATTCCATCCCCTGCCATGGACAAGGACACCTTCCACAAGGTCAGGTTGTTCAAAGTCCTGTTCAACCTCATCTTGAACACTTCCAGGAACTGGACATCCACAGCTGGGTAACCTGTGACAATGTCTCACCACTCTCAATATTGTTTTGTGCCACGTCTGTCATTGCTCCTGAATGACATGGCTTATAGTTATGTTACTAGGGAAATATTTTATAGAGCTATAGGTATTGGGAAGGGGCTTAATTCTGTTTCTTCTGTAGATATTCTTGAGCTTAATCCAGGACAGAGTTATTCTGGTAACAAAGAAGGAAGGGTGTAGAGCAGCAGATGTTTTTCTCTTGAAAGGTTGAACAGCTGTCACTGCATGTGCTGCTAACAAGAGGGGGTACAGGCCTGTTGCTGTTCTCCAGGAAATCTCCTTACTCCTGCTGAAGATACAAAGCCACCAAGAATGATCAAGTAGTAAAATCCTCATGCGTGTGCATGTGTGTGTAATTATATATGTGTATCTATATATTCCAGTTTAAATTGACCTCTCACTCCATGATCCATGGAGTTTATTACCCCTGACTAGCTCCTGTCTTTTACCTTCTTCTGTGCTGTGTTGTAGCTGCTTTGCTATGTATGTGTGTGCCAGTAACCCCACAAGCCATTATCTCATCCCGGTTCTTAAGAAAATGAATGGAGGAAAGTCAAGCAATTTGTGTTACTTTGGGGGGTTTTATTAGCTTTCTTTTTTTTCCCCTTATTATTCAGTCTTCTCTTGAGATTAAGAATTGTCCTTTGTAGTACATTGTTAAACTCAGGAAAATTGTTCCATACAAGGAGGGAATATATAACTCCTTACATACACCTTTTAGACTCACTCAGCTGAGTTACTCCGATTTAGTCCAAAAGGCATTTGTTCCTCCTGCCACTGGTGCTATTGCACACATTGTTCTGATTACAGAGCTATAGTTTATGAAACTGGCTTCAGATTTTACAGCCAAAAATGACGTGTAAAAAATGCAAAATTAAATAGATACTGTGCCTATTGATTGTGTACCTACAACACAATCAGTCATAAAACTTAATCACTACCATGAAATCTCTTCAAAGAATTCTGCTTCAAAACTCTGAAGGAATGACCTGGTCCCTATACAAATGACAAATACATACATGTATTTTTTCCAATGACAAATACATACATGTATTTTTTCCAAAGGCATGTTTTTTATTAACCTAATAGTGAAATTGGCTTCTAAAAAATATTTATTATTATTATTTTAAATATAATACATCAGTACACCAATTGACACTTAATGGAAGTTGTGGACTTGGTCACCAAGTTCTGGATTTGCAACATGCACTGTTATTGGCTACACCACAGAGCTGTATAATCGACAAAAAAGGGGATTGCATGAGTCCTGGTGTCTCTATCTATTGACAAAGATTAATATTGACATCAACATAGATATATGTGTCTTAATTAATGTGAGTACTCCCATAAATTTCCCTTAGATTTTTTGCTTTTTTTAAATTTAAAAACTGCTTAAATTCTGAAAAATAAAAGTTTTATGTTCATAATTCATAATTCAAGTTGAAAAACAACTTGATAATATTTTATTGTCTTTATGCATTATAGTTTGAACAGGTTCTGTCTGCTCTCCAATTTATTCTAGATAATAATTTTGTATGGTTATGCAAATATCACTCTTTTTTATTGCTAAGAATGTGAATAGTTTAGGCTCCCTATCCACTGCTACCTCTCTCACTCAGTTTTCTAGAAGGATATTAATGTAATTCTGCTTTTTCGGTTTTACTCTTACTAAGGACAGTTAAAAACTTCTTGACTTAAAAAAGGGTGTGTAGGTAAGGAATAACATTCAACCTTTAATGCAGGTATCCATCTGTAAATACATCTGTAAATACATTGCTAAAATAAGGTCTAATTTGCTTTTTTAGATGGCAAATCATGCTGTTTTAAAGGCAGATGTTTGGAAAGTAAAACAATTCTCGTGACAGGACTTACCTTGTATATCTCAATTTTTATGGGTGTGTGTATAATGTGTCTGTATTTGATTCAAATTGTCTTTTTCAAAATTCCTCCTATTTCTTGCACCAAAGAATGGCTGAGCTACTATGAATTCAATTTTTCTTCCTAGAGATTTTGAATGTGAAACAATTCAATATCAGCTCAAATTTAAAATAAGAAATTCTCCTCTCTCAATCTTGTCTCCCATTTCAAGATTGTGCAATACGAACAAGATGTGACAGACTATGCAACTGAGAAGTCCAGTTCTTGAGGTCTGAAGTAAGATCTATATTCAAAGTTGTCATCATTTATTTGTAATTGTTTTGTTGGAGAACATATTCCACCAGTGGATGAAATTATTTGTTACAGCCATGAGAGAGCTGTTATACTGCAACACACATATCATCCATGGAAGCAATATGTTTCCTCTCCTTCCCAGAAACCACCATCAAACTACACCAGAGGAAAGCACTAGAGGCTGTGCATTGCACAAATTAAAAAAAAAAACCGACCTCATGAAGTTATAATCCCAGACAGACATGATCGGTTTCATTTTACCAAAATTTGATATGAGCAGTGTAGACATCTATATCTGGTTTTGTCATTCAGATTTCTTTCTAGCCAGAGGAGATGACAAAGCATTTCTAGAGCACAAGGAATCACACCTATTTTAAAGTACTTAATTCTCCCTGTTAGAAGTAGACAAGGTGGGTTTGTAGGTAGATATTCACACAATTGATGAAATAGAGTTTAATCTTGGTGACTACTTTAAACCCCAAAATACGCACTTATAGTTTCCAAAACTCTCTCATCCATCATGGAAATTAGTATGCACTTCAAGCCATTTTGTGTAATATGTTGATACATTAACACCACTGCTAAAGCTCTTTGAAGGTTAATTTCAGTTTAACAGCATAATCCTGGAAAAGCTTTCACTTATTATCCAGAGTACTGGAGAAATGGGTCATTGAGGTTGTCTATGGAGCAGAAGCTGGCACAAACAGAAAGACACTCTTATCAGCACCTGAGTATAAAATAAGCATCAGCTGGAGCTTGTCCATACATGATTCACTGCAGGAATTCAGCAGGTGATTGAAAAAGGGAGCACACCAGAAATGTAAGCAGGCTGCATATGAGAAGAATGTCAACAATTCAGCATTCCTGCCTGCACTCACCGCCATGGAAACGATAACAACCTTCTCTGTGTTGACATACTTTGCAGCTCAGCCTTACCTCTCCTGTGCATATAGACTCTGTACTGGCTACAGATCCTCTCCACACTCAGTGCCCTTCCAGAAGGGAGAAGAATCATGATGCCTCTCACAGGGCACCAGCACACCAGCACAAAGATAATATTAAGTTTGTTGATCATCCAGAAACTCTGATTGGAGGGCAGAGCTGATCAGCCACAGATCCCAAAACACCTACACATTTTTTTTGTTCTTGCAGACAACTCCAACAACAGCATAAAGGTCTCTGTTTCCAGCTTGGGTGCTAATGTAAGCAAGTCAAACTGAGATGCCAAGGCAGACATGCAGGGGTAGCTTCTTTTGGGCAGGTTGTTAATATCCTGCTGTCTGGATTCTCCTGCCTACCTTGAGGAGATAGAAAGGGACAACATACAGGCTAGGAAGGATAGGAAGTGGAATGAATACTACTATCTTTTGGATAAAACCAGATTTTCAGTTGAGGATATTATAGAACACAACTTCTGGAATAGCTGTACTGTATTACAAAGCTAAGACTAAGAAGGAAGGTTGTGAAGTGACTTGGGTCCTCTTTTCTTTCATATTGAAAAAGTCATAACTGTTAAATCTTTGATTTATGGGAGAAGAGTGATGATTTTAAATCACTGTACATTCATTTGATTTAGTACATTGAGAGAAATGAAAACTCCACTGATAACATCAGTGTATTCTTAAGAGTCAGATTCACATTCCTCATCTCTTGTCTCTTATTACTAAGAACTACTTTGACAAATTACAGTAAATGCTTAAACACATGGACTCCTGAACCCTATCCATACCCTAAATTAATGCTGCTGCTTTCATCCTGCTTATTTTGTAAAATGACCCTCTTGTTTTGTGCAGTTGCTTTGTATGAGATTCTTGCAGATTTATGTCAGTCACGCTCTAGACACATCAGGTGACCATTTCATATGACCCTGCTCAGAAGAACAAGAGCCTCCCAAACAGTGTTCCAAGTCATTTTAAATAGATTCCTCACATTCTCCTATTTATCAACAACCAGAGTTACAAGCATTTGACCCCTGGAATTTTCTGACCAATTTTTTTCAAAGAAGCTTGAATTTGTTCCTGTTCATTCTTCCTTCTGCATATAGGTGATAGTGCATAGATGTGCAAAGTCCAAAAAGGACTAAAAATGGTGCCTTGAGTAGACAACCCATCTCTGTGTGTTGGCTCAGTTTGAAAAAGTCTGATGAGGTTCTTAAACCTTATTTTCTTTATCTTCATATGAGAAAAGAGAATGTGATTCACACTTCAGTAAGAGAAAAAAAACCCCATTATTTCTCTTACTGAAGTAAGAGAAAAAAACATTCTACGTTGGCAAAACCATGGGTTACCCAGAAGTCCTAAACAGGAGTCAAGGCTGCAATAGGTGAGCCATAACTATGGTATTCAATCCTCCACTGAGAAATGCTTATGTTTCAAAGGGCTCAAAAATGGTTAATATTATACCAAATTTTAAAAAAATATTTTCTTGAAAATCGTTATGCTTTCCAGCCTCTCATTCCCTAGTCTGTCTGTACATCCAGGGTTGCCTGGATATATTGTCAGCACTGCCAGCTGAGTGAAATGATCAATAGCATACCTCAGTGGTCTGTGCTGTTAACTTATCAATAAATTATCTAGAAAGTTACCCATAAACTATCTAGAAAGGGGAATAGCTGAAATGACAAAATCTGATGGGAAGCCTTCGAAACCGAAGTTGTTCAAAGCTGCAAAAAATGCACACTGACTGTGCAGCAGAATTTCATAAGAACCTGGCCAAATCCTGGCTGTTCTGAATACGTGAAAAAGTAGCATGGAATGTGAATCTTGGTGTAGATAAACGTAAAGTAATATAATTATGAGGGATGATCCTTGACTTAGGTATGTAATCTTTGTTTACCAGTACTAGTATAGAGCGAATTTTAGCACCAAATTCTGTGGAAATAATTTTCTCAGAGCTTAGTGCAGTCAAAAAGCAAAGAAAATGCTAAGCAGTGTTGGAAAATTATAAAGAGCACCCCAAAAACTTCATCTTGATAGTATAATCTAATGTTTGCTGTATATTTGCAAGATCAAGGTGAAAAAAGAAGTACTTCAACATTTTCTTGTAAAGTATTAACAATGATAACAACAATACTACTTTAAAGTCAGCTTCTTATCCTAAGGTCACCTGAAAGATCATCAATTGCTAAGGTGTCATAATAGGTGTTGATAGTCCTTGCTAATTAAAATAAACACTTGTTTTTAGTCTCTAGAAAATTAGTTTTGCAATTAATAGTAAACTGTTCATTTGGTCCCCAGCTATACACAAATGGATATTCAGTTTTGTCCCCTAAACCCTTTGTGTTTTGATTTGTGGATTTTTTTTTCATGTGTGGGGTTATTTCCCCCTCCCATGCATTTTCATTCCTGGATGCAACACAGTAGGAGCCACAGCTGTTGAAACCAAGACGCTACAAAATAATTGCAAATGCATTAGCACCAGAGATTCTTTAAGACCAATTAATGGGGAAATTCACTAAAAGCTCCATTGTGTCTTTAAAAGAGCTTTGCATGCTTATGTCATGCAGCTCATAAATAACAGGGATCTAAAAGGAAATCCCTTTGTAAATTGTTCTTCAGACTTTGTAAAAGTAGATGCCAGTCGTGAAGCTATTTAAACATAAGTTTATGTTCAGAATAAAAGCACCACTGAATGAATCATGATCTCATTTTGGAAATTACTGTGGGTGGAAATGGAAGACTTTGGCCAGACTGGTTATGTTACAGACACATAAGGGAACTGAGGAGATTTGAGTTAAACAGGGGAGTGTCAAACATGGTTTATTGGGGATTTCAAGTTCCTGTTAATCAGACACATTGGGCAAAATATGAAATGGAGCTCACAAGTACATATAAAGCTACGTACAAAAATGACAAAAATCTGAAAGAATGTAATTAGAATAATGATCTATTCTTGCCTTAGTAACAGTCATTCAAGAAAATACATAATATCATAAACTGACTGAATTAAAAGTCAAGAAGCATGAGTCCAGTCTGGTAAAACTGTACCCACAGAATGACTGGTGAGGCATCATTGCAGGAATGAGGGAGCATTTGGGAATTCAGGCTTCTCCAGAAAGCAGGATGCATTGATTGTGTTAGCATTTGATGTCAATTTGAATTACCTCATTGTATATGTTTCTGATCAAGACTGGTAATTCCAATAAGGCCCAAACTGACTTTCATTGTGTTTGTGACAGCTGGGGGGAACTGGCATGTAATTTGTGTTGTGTTTTTGGTCTGATGTTTTGTCTCAGTATAATCTTAAACACTCGGAAACAATCTTTGTGAACTGCCATGTGGTGATACTTACTATTAACTATCAAGAAGGTATAACAAGGGCTAACCTAAGGAAACTATCCGGGATTTATCTTATTTAAAGCAATTTCTCACAGTATCCATGCCAGCTAGACAAGAAACCTCACCAAGAACAGCTGCAAGATAATCAGATGCAACTAAGCCTATCAGGAATGTGTTAAAGTGTTGTGATGGGGAACAGCAGCATCTTTTTTTTACCACCTTCCTAATGTGAAATTATGACTTGAATTTTCTGTAGGTGTTACGACACTTTCAAAGATCACAATTCAGATGTCAGAGAACAAGACACAGGACCTTAATCACTACTGGTCCCCTCTACCAGGGGTGTATGCATATCCTGTGTGCATATGCTAGACATAAATATAGATATTTAAGAGGTGCTTTCACTGAAATATTGGTTATATTCAATTACACCCTGGTTGTGTTTTCGCTTCCTGTTCTTTGGGAATGGTCCTAGAGAGCAAGGCAGTAATTTTCCCTAAGAAAAGAGAATGGAGAAAAAAACCTACTGAAATAGTAACAATTCAATATTGTGGTTACTGTACCCAGCTCTGCAGTGGTTCCATTTTAGCCTTTGGGTGTCAGGCTTTCATTTCATACTACAGAACACTTCCTGAATTCCTGGGGCTTCATTTCTTCTGCATCTGTAACATTTTACCCTTGTCTTTTTCTTCTATTTTGCTGCCCTTGCTCCATAGTGCCATGCTCTAGAAAGGGTGTTTAAGTTGAATTTACACTGAAGAAATCCCAACAGGAATATCAAGTTGCAGCATCACTTTCATCTCATTGCTCTTTCAACAGACAGCCCCAACTCTGTTTTGCTAATTTTGACAGAGAAAGTGTTTCAAATAGAATTACTGAAAGGCATCTGGTCTCATTTTTGTCAGTAACTTCTTGGATGGTGCCATGGGAAGATGTTTGTCTTATGGAAATTAATGAGAGAACTTTCTCTGCAGCTGAAGGAACAAAAGCGCAGCAAACCTTTCATGCTTGTTGTAATACTCTTTCTTCTTTATGTTAATAGGCAGCATTAGCAGCAGAAAGTCTTTGCAGAAACATTCTCTTAATGTCATCTTGTTCACAACACAGAGAGAAGTAGCAGCAAGCCAGTGATGATAATTGTATATAACCTCTGTAAAGCTGACATAGACCTACAGAATCTGATGGAACATCAGCTATCAGTGTATCTGCAGATGGCTTACTCTAATAAAAAGCTTTTAGTCTTAAATGCAGGTTGGAAATTGAAGAAAAATTGGCATAGTACAAACGACTTTCAAAGAAGATATAATACAAACTTAAATCCTTACAACTAGTTATTGATGGAAGAATTTTCAATTTTTTTATTGTTACACACACATATATATGTATATGTAATACAAAAATTAAAAGTGTTTGTGATAAATTAGCTGTTGAATAGTGTCAGTTAATCATCATTGCACTCAACTTTTTTTTTCTGCCTAAATTATATGAGTAAATTGCAAGATTGCTTTTAACATAACATTGCATAACAAAATTGTTAACACCTTCTGATTTCTGATGGAAATCTACTAGATCTGGGAACTTTGCACTGTATCTTATTTCTTTGCCTAAGAGCTAATGATCTGAAAAATGTGCTGTAATGGAAAGTATAACTATTCACAAATTTGTACTAAAACACTCATAATAAAGTTCCAGCCATAACTAGGAGCATGTGGTTGCCAAATATCAGTGCAGGATTAGGGAACTTGGCTTCTATTCCTTTTGCAAAGAAGGACTCAAACCCTTCTGACTCCTGAGAGTTGTCATAAGTGTTGTATTGAGATAGGGGTCTTCTTCCACTGCTTCTGTTATTCTATTCCATTTTACATTTCATAATAAAATATTGATCAGAGCATTAAAGTTGCTATATAGCCTGATAATTAGGACAGTGATCTGAATCCTGTTTCCTGTGCCAGCTGGTATTTCAGTATAAAGGCATCCATCAGCTGGAATTTAAATACCTGTTTTAAATCAGGTGGTGTCCTAAACTACTAAACCATAGAGACAGACCATTTTGGCTCAATGAATATTTCATTATGTCCAAAGCAAAGAGATGGAGAGCAGAATTCTATGAGAAGCTGGGAATTATCATCATGGTCACTGAAGAGCCAGGGCAGCAATTGTGAAGCTTTCAGAGTTTCCAGGCTCCTAAATCCACATAAGCCCATCTGTTGACCTATGAATTCGAAAATCCTGGAAGCCTTCAGGCAAGTTGTAAAGGAGACAGACTCCAAGGATCATCATCCTCTCACCTGTTCATTTATTAATTGGGTGCTAAAGAACTCAGCAAGTACCTTGGCATGTGATTAAAGGGTTTTGCAACATTTTTGGCATGAGTTTCATCAAAATCTTATTTGTCTTCTAGTGCAATTTTACTGTGATTGTCAAAAAATATATTTCTTTCACTAATTCAGATTCAGCATCCTTCAAAAGAAAAAGCAGAATTGTTCATTCTTTCCAAACAGCTAAATGTTTACTTTTCAGGCCTAGTTCATTATATGTAGTGTAGCCAGACAACTCATGACACACGCTGAAGGAGGGCTCTCTACAGGGAAACATGACAGACTGTGTCACTGGCTTCTAATACATGTGAGCTTTCATGAAGATCATGTTTCTGATATTTGTGTAAAGTAGGATGCCAGGATCTTATTGCTTGGAGTGGGAGGATAAGATGATCTGATCATCGTGCCAAGTTCCTGTAACTCATCACTTTCCATTCTCCACGCAGTGGCATTCCCCTAATCCGTCTGCCAAAAGCTGGTTTCTGTTTCACAGTCCCAAGGATGGTGTAAAATCTCACTTACTTATTACCTTCCTGTTAGGCTAAGTACTGCAAAACCTGTTTCTGATTTGCACTTGGTTTGAAGTGGTGGTCAGCTACTAAAAAACTCTCATTCTCCTTCTCTCTTCTTCCACGCCCGCCCCTGCCCCGTCCCCCCCTCATCCCCCCAGCCCTCTCCCCACCTCAGTTTGGGCATACTTCCAAGTGTCAGCAAAAACTGGGTCCCCAGCCAAACACAATAGCCAGTGCCTGCTGTGTTTCATTTTTGTTTCAGATGGATTGAAATACAAGACGCAGAAAGGGTTCTGTCTGAGGCCAAACTTGCTCAAAAAGATACATCAGTATGTTAGACTGCATTATTTCTGTGATATTGGCACTTCAATTCATGTGATATTCACACATAAGACCAGTAAGTTTGGAAAAATCCACACAGATTGCTAGTTGTGCCTGGAACAAGCAGGTGTAATCCTGGAAAAATAAATTTAATCCAGTTGCTAGCACTTATTCCTTTAGCATTTTATCAAAATCCCTGTTGTAGCAACGGTCTTATTCTGTTTTTTCCATTCTGCTTAACCAGCAGATGACTCAGTCTACAGACCAAGATAATGCTGTACAATTATAGCATTCAAAATGGTTTATGTGTGACTACTCAAGGCTTGTCTTCACTCTGTTTATTGGCTACCAGCACACTAAGCTAAATGCAAGTTAACAAATTCCTAAAAATACCCCAGGGATGAATCATCCCTTTCAAAAGGGTTCTGGAGAGTGTTTACCACTGATGGTAAGTCATGGGGTAGCAGGGAAGCCAATTTCTGTTACAGAAAGAGACAAGCTTGAGTCAGCCAAATGCTATGTTACAGTTTCTGAATGCTTTGCCTGGAAGATGGCTATTATGAGTTCATGTTCTCGAATTTGGACAGCTGAAGGAAACCGTTAAAGCAAAATTTTCCCAAAGTATCTTGTAAGCCTGATGTCTGCTGCTTTCCATAGGGATACAGGAATTAAGATTTTCTAATTTATTTTTTTTTTTACTTCCAGATCCTAGAGTGACTCATCATTGTCAGAGAAAAGAGTCTGTTTGCTGGAATTTAGAAAATTGCCTTTCAAATCTTATATTGGACAATGTGTGATCAAATTCATGGCATAGATGTGTGCTTGAACATTCTCTGCTACCTACAGAGCAGACTGAATTATTTTTGAAAGGAAAATAATTATATTCTGTATTTTTTCCTTAAAAATGTTTGTGTTTGATAGATCCAAGATTTCAGATATAGTCTTAGAGGGGTTAAATAGCAACAAAAACAACAACAATAAAATCTAGGAGAAATTAACATTGACATTTCAACCACTGCCTTGTAATAAACACACAACAAACCATAACAAATTTATTAATCTACCTATAAGAACTTAATATTATCCCAGTATTATGACTTTCCACTCTGATTTAATCTGATTGAACATTATTTACTGTAAATTGAAGAAATGCAAAGTGCATAATTCATGGAGATCTTTCTGTTTGTTAAATAATTGTTTCACATTTACAATTTGATCTCTGATAAATGGCATAGTCAGGAATGCTCCTGTGTGGATTAAGGAGTTATCTCCAGTGCTGCTCAGCTTTGATTTCCTCATGGATGTTGCTATTCCCACACATCTGAGATACCCTAAGTGGCCACACAGCTGCATCATGGCATCAGCTCAGTTGTGTTTTGGGCACCCTGCTCATCCACTAATCCACAGCTAATGCAGGTGGCTTGTGCTCATGAGATGTATTTAGTAGTACCTTTAGAAAACTCAGGCTTTAGGTTGGAAGAACAAAGTCCTATCATTCAATAAATAAGTTACCAGTTACAGTTAACATTAAAACATGTCAGGTCTTCCATATTTACATCTTGACAGCTTTCAAAAGAGGGCTATACTCTCCAGATAAAAGTGAAAAATAGAGGATAAAAACAATTTTAGAAATGCTGATTCAACCAATGGAATATACAGAAGGCATCTCACAGTGTCTCATTCCTGACACACCCCTCTGTCCATGCTTTGCCTGTCATCTGAGAAGCAACAAAGGGAAAGACAGGGATTCACCTCGGAAAATTTGAATAAGGCTTGTGACCAAAAACGGAAATTAAACAGAATTTTAAAAATAAAATTTTGAAAATAGGGATAGTGTGAATGATTTTATACTCTGCAATCTTCTTCCCTGCTAGCATCCATTGCAACCAAGCAAGTTTAAAATTCCTCACAGGTGACCAGTGAGATGTGTCACACGAAGGCACATGGACTGGCACCTTCACCCTCACAGACCAGAATCCTGGATTCTTTGCAGGGAAACTACAGACTGCTCAGAGGTTAATTAATTTTATTTCACAGTGAAAAACTACAGTAAATCCTTATTTCAGAATTAAAACCTTTTTTTCACAACTCTGTGTTTGCAGTTTAATCATACTCCCTTTGTCCCTTGACTCCTCCCTCTCACAGTTACACTTTAATAAGTATTCTGATGCTTGCATTGAGATTGTGTTATAAATCTTTAAGAGAGTAGCCTATGAAAATTTTCACTTGTGCTCACACTTCTCTTGTCAGAAGGAAAAGTGTCGCCTGAGATGTGCTGCAGCCATGTTTGCAGAGGCAGATCTGGTTAATTGACTGCTGGAAAGAGTTTCTGTGAAGAGCAAATGAGAATATCTTTAAATAATCACCTGTGATGGAGACTTTAAAATGTACACCAGAAATGTTCGTAGTAGCAAAACGTCCCATTTGATCCCTGTGAAGGTTTGGAGGGAAGGCTGCTGCTGTTCAGGGATGTGTTGCCTCACTCTGGATGCTCTGTGAGAGTTCTTTGCAAAACCTTTGCCCTTGGGCTGATGTGCAGCTCCTGCATTTTCTAGATGATGCACTTGCTGTCCTTCACAGGCCCGACTTTGAAAGACGTGCTGTAAAGCAGCTTCACAGAACGAGATGCAAAATAAATGAACCTGCTGGCAGAATGCTACTTAGCAGCCTTTTGGGAGCTGTTTATCAGAGCCCAGCCCTGCCTCACATCCATCCCCACCACCATCAAGATCTGGTTGCAAGAGGGCTCAGAGCACTCACTGGAACCACTGAACAGCTCAAACTCACCAAATAATCCAAATGCATTTGGTGGGGCCAGGAGATGAGTGAAAACTTCCTACTTCAGAGTCCTTCCTCTCATTTTTTTACAACCAGACAAAGGCAGCCGACAGCCTAAGGCCTCTCACAGGATTTAGAACCAAAGACACCTGAGATCTCTCGGTGGAAATTTGGCATACCCCAAAAATGAGAGGACTAAGTGTTTATGTGGTAAATATGTAGGAAGAGAAATATGTATTAATGAAAAAATTTATAATGATAAATTTGTGTTAATGAGCACCTGGGCAAGAAGACCCCTCAAAAGCTGGTTTGGCTCAGGAAAATAATTCCCGATGGCTTCAACTTGCCCTTTATTCCTAATTCAAAATCTGCTAAAGAAAGAAAGAAGGTATTGATGTCAATAAATATATAGAGCAAAAATAACACACAGGCCTAAATATATGTAAGCATCTGCACAAGCTTCAGTGCCCACAAGCCCACCTTCAGATTGTGTTATATTCCCTCCTCACAACTGGGAGGAATTTACATATTTCTATTTACATCCACTTGATCCTGTAAGATGGAACATAAGAAGAGAAAAATCACAGAATAGTTTTGCAAACAACACTAACTAAGGCTAAGGTTTATTGCAACAGCAAATTCACAGTTTTACAGTAAATTTGCTTTCTTCTCTGCTCACAAATGTGTGATAATATTAGAACAGTACTCAAACAAGAGCAAAAAAATATTCTGGAATAAAATTATACATATCTAAAAGGATAGTCCTTAGAAAAGCGCTTGAAGAAGTCCAAGCAGAAATAATTGTCTTAAGTATGCATGGTTTTCTCAATTGCATATGCATTTTCTATAATTAGACCTGCATGAATGACAGGTTTTTTTCTGTTTGCTGGCAGCTTTAAAAACAGACCCAATCAATGAATGTATGGGCATCAAAGGACATTTAGTATTGATTAAAACCAAAACATTTTGGTTCAAAAAATTTTTGAAACTAAATATTTTCTCTTTCTTCTGAATTTTTAACAAGAACAATTGGCAGAGATATGAATTTATTAAACACTTCAGTACAGCTGTACATGTATTTTTCTTATTCAAAATTCTTCCTGGAAATGCTTCTACAAATCACAAATTAGGAAGTTTCAGCCTGTTTAGAAATTGCGGACAAAACATCAAAATTCAGTTATGTATATAATCTCCATAATTTCAAATTCTGTGCCTTTGTTTCCCTACTTATTTTTACTTTTTTTTTCCATTGTTTTAATATTTTCAGTCCTCTGTTCAGCCTCTGTCCATGCCTAGCTTATTTTAGTTCAGATGCACATGCACTAATAGTGAAATCAGACCTTTTATACATTCACAATCAAAGGGAGTTAAGAGCCTTCTGTGCCTCAGTGTTTCTGGTTTTGATGTGGTTGACACTGCTAGGGTCTGTACTGGTTTATATTTTCAATACTTTTTAAGAATTAGTCACCTTTTTGGCCTCCTAGAGCAGCAAATAGCTCTGCAAACAAATGTAAGGGAGAACCTTGTTTGGACTGTTGGACTAAGCAGACATCACCAGGAAATCACTACAGTAGGCTCATACACGTGCACTGTCAAGGTGCCATCCTGACAGTCATACAATTTATCCACTACAGTCACACAATTTATAGCATCAGCAAGTTTTAGAGGTGAAATATGTGTATTTCATTGTTAGAATTAAAAGGAAAGCTTTAAAATCCTTGTCCACTGCCTTTTTTTTTTTTAACATGGTATTAAGTAAAAATGCTGTTAATGCAAAAAATAGAGAGAAAGCATGCAGTGAAAGGTCAGTGTGACAGGCTTAAAGATGTGCTGCTGATTACTCATTAAAGCAATTTTGCAATGAGGATTTTAAAGTGTCTTTGCTTCCACTAATGTTCTGCAATCTCCCCAGCAAGGGTCAAAAGCCCTGAGGGCTTGATGGCAGATAAACAAATGCATAAAGTTCATGAGTGCTTGAATTCATCCTTCTTCAATGAAATGTACAATTACAGCCCCGTAATTAAAACTGTCCTGCTGTATTGCTGTGTGTGCAATAGGAGTGTGAGTTAGGGGTGTTCTGGAGGCTGTGATCCAGACAATGATGTCAAGGTGAGCTGGAGTTCAGGCTCCCTGGAACGGTGGTTCCTGGTGGCCACGGAGTGAGAGTACCTCTGACCACTGCCAGTGAGTTCAGAAGTAATGAAGGGTTCAGTCTTTCACAAGTGTTTTACATGTGGCAGTACCTCAACTTTGATTGCACTTGAAAGGCGGTGTGAATATCTTTTTCTACAAAAAGAAGAAAAAAACCCCAGATTTCTGCATCAGAAGCTTGTGTAACAGATGGGTATTGATGCACTGATATAGTGTTGGGATACAATACTCGTGGTGTGGATGTCCTACCGCTTCAGGTGGCTCTGCCATCATCCCTCTGCATGGCAAGAAGCATATATGGAGAAAACACACCTTAAACCGACCAAAGAAGCACAAAATTTAACACAATGAATTTGAAAGTTCTGTAAGTTGGATGAAGAAGGGAAACTAGCTCACAAATGTTTCCTACCCACTTGGACCCACTGGCTGCAATTCCTTCATGTTCTGCAGAAATATTCTGTCACATATCTCAAAACTCCACAGTGAGCTAATAACAAATCTCTGCACCTAAAAGAAGAAAAAAATTTGGAGAAGAGAGAATAGGGAAATAGAGGCAA
This sequence comes from Irena cyanogastra, assembly GCA_013397155.1. Taxonomy (NCBI): domain Eukaryota; kingdom Metazoa; phylum Chordata; class Aves; order Passeriformes; family Irenidae; genus Irena; species Irena cyanogastra. Next base: position 51,997 of record VWZV01013378.1, on the reverse strand, counting down.
AAAAATGTGAACATCTCAGAAAATGGAGAAATATTGCAGAAATTTCCATGTCTTTCAATCCAAACAAAATCACAGAAACCAAACTTCTGTCTGATAACATGTGATTTCAGTTGTTTGATAGGAAAGGTATCCCTGGAGGAATTTCTACCTTCAAGAGTAATTACCAGCAATGTTTTGAGTGCTGATGCCTTTGGGCAGCAATTTGCTTCTGTTTAGTTTTAAGATACTGTGGTGTCAATCAGATCTGTGGCGTCATTCACTGGGAATTGTGACACTGGGACCAGGGAAAATGCATGTTAGAAGGCACGTCCTCCAACCCATGCTTAAGGCAGAGTCATTTCATCCAGCTGTTTTTTTCAGAACAGAAGACTGGAAGTGTTAATTGGAGAAATGAGACATTCATTAAGTATAAAGATGGTTGGAAACAAATTTTTCCTCTTTTCCTTTGCACAGTTTTATTTACAGACACTGATAGTTCTGTAATTGTTATTTATCATATTTCTTTGCACAACATTAATGAATAAGCATAAAACATTTATTTATGAAGTTCTGCACAATCTCTCACCCTCCCTCCTTCCTTCTATGCATCTGTTCTGTAGCTCATCAAAACTAGCTGCAATTTCCTTCAGTGTGTTCATAGATATCTATCCAAGAAAAGTTAATATAGATACAAAATCTGTATGCTGGAATTTTGGAGGAGGAGGTGGGAAATCTTTGGTTTGTTTGTTAGTTTTTTGGATTTTTTTCTTTTGCCAGTTTCATGTAGTCAGTCTGGCTGTCTGTGTAAAATTCTCATTACTGAAATTTAAGGGGTTTTTTATTAGACCTTAATGGCATATATTATGCTTTGATTTTTTTTTTCTAATTATGTCTCTTAGCATTAATATTGAAAACATTAATTTAAAAATATTTTCTATAGATATTCTACACACAGATTTAAAATATTTGAAAATGTTCTTAAAATTAACAATCTTTCTATTTTAGGCCCTCAAGTGACAACATCCACGGCTGCTGTTTCTAACACCCTTGTGGTCCTACCTATAGAAACAGGGAAATTAATTTCCCTTTTTCAGTGGCAGGCTGGCCAGCTATGGGGACTTTACCCAGTAGTTTCAACATCAGGATACAGAAGTGCATCTCACTCGTGGAAAAAGGCTCCCATCCTGTCCACCTCCCACCTCCACTTCAAGCCAGACTTTTTTCCTGTGGGAAGGCATAGTCTGAGAGTGGAGCCTCTCTGCAGCACAGCGCACACTTTAGGTGTCACCACGGGAAGTCTGCAGCGGGGGGGGATTTTCCTGTGTACAGAGGGAATAATCCATTCTTTTTTGGAGAACTACAGAACATCAGGACATGCAAAAATTAATGTAGTCAAAAACATCAAGAAGCTACTTCAAGCTGCTTTATATTATCAACTGTAATCGCTGTGATTGTAATAACTTAGGACTGTATTAGCACCTAAAGACCCCAGTTCCATGTTCCAGAAATTGTTTAGATATAAGGTGAGTGAAGGGTTCAGCTACTGGCAGAGAAGTGAGATATTTTCCAGTGTGTTACAAAAGATAACATGCTAGATTGTGCTCCTAGGACTGGACAAGCCTGCAATATTTGGCAAGTGACTTTATCACCTTGTGCCTGTTTCCTATTCACAGATTTGGGCTGTGAGTATGTAGTGACATGTTACAGTACTTTCAGATTTGCAGGTGCAAGGAGCTATTAAATAAAATAAAAATATAAAATAAAAAAAGGAAATTAGGAAACAGTGCTGGCAAATGAAAAAACATTAAAGAAAACATCTGTGGAGAATTTGGAAGTATAAAAGGTCAATCTGTTCCCTAGCCATGCATCCAATATTATTTTTATTTTCTATGAGAACTATAAAGTAAAATCTTATGTAATCTACCAAATTAGCCATCCATGGGAAAGAGAGTACTGGAACACTGCAGGAAAAACAAATTCAGTGATGATGAATTTGAGAAGGTAGCTAAATGGTCAAATTTTCAAATCCTAGCAACTTTATCCCCCAGAAAAAGTATGAGACTTTTTTTAGAGCTTTTATCTAGATATCTTCTGAATTTATTCATTCTATACCACAGATATGGTATGATTCCTGAAAGTCACTCAAATAAAACTTCTATTTATGGTGGACTTGAACTTCTTCCTTATTTTGCTAGAGATCTTTATGGTTTAAAAGTCTTTGAAAGTAAGAGATTAATGATAACTTTGAGCTAGATCAAACTTGAGTGAAATACCATGATTAAAATCAGAATTTTATAAAACTGTTGGGTTTTGCAGATATCTACTCTCTTTACCCTTTAAAGAATAATGAAAATACCTTCTAGAGAAGGCAGGAAAGCTGCAATTTTCTACATATTCTTAATTTCACAGAGAGATCTGGAAGAAAAAATGAAAATTAATGGAAAACCAGAACAGTCACATGGTGCCACTATGCCTTATGTGAGAGCACACAGAGTGATCAAGGAGCATTAAGGGGATATAAATCCATGCTGAGTTTTAGATGACTGATAGCACTGCAGCCATTGGAATTTGTCAGCAAATAGGACAAAATGTGACACCTGGAGCTTCACTCCTGTGTCTGTGTAAGAGCTCAGCCAGGATCCAGGTCTCACTGTGCTGCAGGGAAGGCAGAGAAGGGGTTTTGGCCTGGGACATGAATTGCACCAGCCAACTGAAAATGCTGCTGCGGTCTGAAAGCCGTGCTTCAACATTTACAAAACTTTGCACAAATTAATAACCTTCTCTTGGGTTTTTCAGGCTCGTTCAGACTGCTACACTCTGTGTGACACTGCCCTGCCCCTTCCCAGCTGCATTTTGAAGACACCACCCAAAGTGCCGAGTGGAGAAATCCATCTCTGTGGTGCTGTGCCTGGGTCACTGCAGCACTCAGGGATGGAGATCTTGCATTCAGCAGGTCACTCTTGTTTTTGCAGTGTTCCAGAGCCTGTCACAAGGACAGCTCCAGGAAAAGGTGTTTTACTAGCACAAAATCCCTTCCATGCTAACATAATTATGTTCCAGTGTTAGGGCAGCCTTAGCCAGTAGCAGCTAAGGAATATCTGCAGTTTGGTCCATTGCACAGTGCAAACACAGCCCCCCTGGCTCTCATCATCCCTTTTTTCCTTCTAATTATGAAGGCTGAAACAATAGGTTCAACAATCCTACTGAGAGCTTCAAAGCAGGGTGAAAATAATGCGGTTAAGGGCAGTCAGTCACGCTGTACTTTTGTAAAGAGAAAGGCAAATAACCCTGTCGTGCAGCAGGTTCCCACTGATGGGTGGGATGAGGTGGAGACTCTTCTGCAGGTGGGTGATGTGCAAGTAACTACTAAAGTTTAAAGGAACACCCTTGAGCATATTCCATGCTTGTCTAAATAGACTTCAGAGCAGATCCACTTGCAGCATCATAATATCTAGATAAAATTTACCTTATTTACTTGAATATAAATATTACTTAAATCTAGTAAACCTAGTGCAATAAATTAATTTTTCTCAAGGGATATAATTTTGCAGTTTAAAACTGAAGGAGTCCAGTCTCACCACCCTCTGTGTGTCACATTTTCCCTTGCACAGATGGAGAAATCAACAGTGAAACAAAATGAACGACTTATTTCAGATCATGCAGAATTTTATAACTAAGCTATGATTATTTGGTTTTATGATTCTACAGCAAAACCATATAAGTGCCAACTATTGCCCCTGGAGTTGCTCTGACTGTCATCCTTTGAACCATTTACATTTTCAATCAGATTAAACATATGTTAAACTACTGCCCAGCAACAAATCAAACCTGTAGCATTGAAATGCGTGATATTAATTTTTAATACTACTCCATAGACTGCTCTGACTTTACACCATGGATAAATTAATGCACCTCTTGGCCTCCAGTGAGTTTGACATTTTATGGGAAAGATAATATACTGTGTTTGTTCCCAGTCCCCAAGAATACCAGTTTCCATTGTTCCTCTCCCTTAACAGCCCGAAGGTACATCTGTAGTTTTCTGTTCCGTCTTTTATAACCTCACCTTTTAAAAACTGTGACAGTAGATCTCTGACTAGTTTAAACACTTCTCAATTATATTGTGAAGCTGAGCAACTCATTCATAGCTATTCTTATCCTTCCTTATTTCTTCATCATTCATCATTTAAAAGGCTGTTTCTCAGTTAATCCTCTGTGATCTTTTGTTTCCAGTCGTGAATATTCATTTGGTTTAGGAAAGAAACAAATGTGGATTATCCTTTAAATGGTGCCTCAAGGTTAACTTGGTTGGGAAAATAAAGGATTCCAAAAACCAACCAAACAAAAGAGTGCTTTCCCAGACCCTGGCCTTCACAAACTTCTCTTGATAGCACTGTAAATATGAGGCACTATCCAGGGGAGATTGAGAAGTTTTTCTAATGTGGTAGTCCCTCTTCCACCACAATACTTTTTCATAGGAAACCAAAAGCTCTTTATTTTTCTGAGATGAGAAAAATACAGCTAACAATGTTGACTCCGGACTGATCACGATCAGAGTTCCTAGCTAATATCCCACCAAGGTGAGAAAAAAAAAAACAGTTTACACTTTCAAGAACTACGTTGTCTTCAGAAAAAAGGCTGCCCTCAAAATAGAATGACCTCAACTGCAGCAATTCACACCCAGCTCAGGCTCTGAATGCCACCTTAGCAAATAGGAGAATCTGAAATGAGCAGTTTCCTTTTCTTGTTGTTTTTAATGACTTCTGAAAGACTTCTGAAAGTCTCTTTGGTGTGTCGCTGCCAACTGGCAGAGATTCTTTCTCTGAACATTTTTTTCCTTACATATTAATCTTTGCTGTGTAGAGAAGAGACTTAAAATGCAGAGTTCTCCTTCCACCACGGGAGTCAGCTTCTTTTTATGAACAAGTGGCATGAGACTAGATTCCTGCTAAGCTTCAGATAGCAGTTCCTTTTCCGGGAAGGAAAAGCCCTGCCTTAATTTTTTCTTCTTTAATTTTTCTTCGGGTGATGGCATCATTGCTTTAACGTGACACTGTATCAATTGTTGGTGATGTGACAAGTAGATGAGGTTCAGACACGGCCATCAACAGTTCCTGCTAAATAAATTAGGCATGGACAAGGAAGGCATTGCAGCTCTGGACACAATGTCCATTCTCTGAGACCACACTTGATGAAGCATTATAAAACATACTGTAAAAGAGAGTTTTGCTTCAGGGATAGTGTTTTGCTTACTCTGTCTTTTTATTAGAGATGAGAGATGAAACATTATTTTTCAGGCAGAAGTTTGAGTGAAGAAGATCAAGAAGTCTTTCATCTAATTTTTTTACTGTTGGGTTTTTTAATTCATCATCTATTTTTTGTGGCACTCGATTTTCCCAAACACATGAAGGAAAAGAACACTCAGGAAGTATCAAAGCCACTGCCTTTTTCTTATCTCTCTGCGTTTCATTCTGCTTTCTCTGTCTTTAATCCCTGGGTAGTGGGGGAGAAGCTGTGCACAGAACATTACCAGGAATAGAGAATGGAGGTAAATGCACCTTTGCCTACCCCTGTGAAGATTGTGACAAAGTCTATTTCCAAGAATCCTGTGTAGTTCTTTTCCTTGAAAGGATATATTATTCATATATTCCCAGTCTTGTGGCATGTGCTGTTGGACATTGAAGAGGACTTTTTTATAGCTCAGAGAGGGAGGATTATTACTTTGAAGATATTTTGCTAGTTGAATTTCCCTCCTCCATTCCTCTTCCTCCCTCTTCTGCTTGGAACTGTTACCTTTTCTGTCCAGCTGATGTAGTTCTATAAAATAAATTACTTCAGACATATCTAAGTGTACCAAAGTGAGACTGGAGCAGAAGAGGGAGATTTACTTCCACAACTCTGCACCAGATCTGAATTAAAAAGCTGGTGGAGGGACATCTATAGATACCAGTTCAGTAATCCAAGTCAGATAAAAAGTGCTAGGCTGAGACTCCCCAGGGACAAATTGGAATCACTGAAAAATCTTTTCAGCAATTTTCTTTTTTCCAAGGAACTGAATCAAATATTCCTGACATGAAGGTAAATAGTAAGACATAAAAAAACAAGTGCCAAGAAGTTTTTTAATCTCATCCCATGGTGAGAGGTTTTGGTTCCACGTTTTGGTTCCAGGTTTTGGACGCGTGCATGTCACCATTTGTCTAAGCCTTCTGAAACCGAGTAGGGATAGGGAATTCTACAGCTTGCAGCACTCCTACACATAACAAATCCTGTTTTAAGTTAGATTTGCTAAACACTAGGCTATGGAATTCCATATCCTTTTGTTATATATTACCAACACTACTGATAAAAGAAGGGCTTCTTATTTTATTTATATATGTAATTACATATATATTTATACATAATTTTATGCATATATATTAATGATAATTAGACATGTAATGGTTGCTTCCTCTGACATTTATGATCCTCTTCTAGTAGTGCATTTTTTATGTACTTGAAATGAACTTACAGTGTAAGATAAAATTAAAACCTGCAGCTGAGTACTGAAGCCAAGAAAAGCTAAATAAGTGCTCCGATACTTCAATCATTCTTGCACAGAACTCCTGTGCTCTGTTTGACCTTGCTGATCCCTTCAGGGCTTAATCCCCTCCCTCTTGTTGCCAGCATCAGTGAGGGTAGTAATGCCACCTGTGTGGACATTTGAGGTAGAACAGGATTTGAAAAGGTCATGGTGTTTGATTTGTGCCATGAACACCAGCTCCATGGAAACCCTTTCATCCATGAGAAGAAAGGCATCCCAGATAGGAGAAATGGGATGATCTGTTGGGTGATCCATTTTTCACCAGATCCTGTTCTTTATTATAGTGGGTAAAAATACTTGCTAGTGCTCCAACTGCACTATTATTCCTATTCTTTAGGGCTTCCCATCTCTTTCTATGGGAAAAAAATCCCACCAGTCCCAACCAGGTCAGAAGCCTGAAATTCACTTTGGATTGGGTGCTTCAGCAATGAAGGAAAACAATACATAGTGTAATGCTTATCTTCTGGGCAAAATGGGCTCAGAAGTGAAAACCTTCTGTACCCTGGGCTGGAGGCTGTTGCATTTCTGAGCTAACTGCTTCACTGTTAATTTTGTAAGCTACACAAATCACAGCTACTGCAGAGTGAAAAACATGTAAATTCACCTGTAGATCTGTGTAGTCGCTTCATCTATACAGAATAAATTGCTAAAAAAATTATTGTGCCTCAGAGGCTCAGAGACCATATCTACTGATAAAGATCAGAGAAATACAAACTTTGTGTACTTTAACAAGTGGAATTATTTTCTTTCCTTTTTTTTAAAGTGACTTATTAAAATCTTCCTCCACATTTGAAAGTGTAAGCAGTCTCACTGGATCAGCAAAATTCAATTGGCTTAATCTAATGTGCAGTTAACATTGCAAGAGAAACCCTTTATTTAAAATAATTATTTGGAAGGCTGAAGCCAGATTTAATATCAATAAATTGCAGTTCCTTTCTTTGTGTTGTGGCTTCTATGAATCTGAATGAAGCATTTCTCAGGTCTTTGAGGCTTGTATCTGAAACTAATATATGTTTTGCTTCCAGTGTGACCTTTAAGGTTTTATTTTTTGATAGGCTGCTGTTCGCAGCAGGGAAAAATGGCAGGACGAGATTTCTTTATGGCAGAATAAAAATGTGTTTACTTAAAGAAAAAGCAATACAGAGCACAGACTTTTATTTCTTTTAAAATGACAGGAAATGAGAAAAGGCTTCTCAAAGAGCTTTTGAGGAACTTGGTTCACTACCTGTAGCAGATCTCATCAATGCTTGGGGTTAATTTACTCATTTCATTCTTTCAGAGACATGTATTAATATATATTTACCCTTCAGGAAAGATATTAAACTCAGGCTTGCTGAAACGATAAGTTTTTTCTTCAGTGCCAGAAATGGACTAGCAGTACAATTTGATTTAACCAGAGTAGTATGCTATGGGTCCTTGTCTCCTTGAACTAGCTGGGAGAGTTCATTTGGGAAAGGATTAGAGGCCAGGAGTCACTACGTGGTTGTGCTGTGTTACACATTTAATATGGTGTTTTTGGAAGTCCAAATTAATCTTGACTTTGCTCATTTCTGTGAGGAATCATGGCAGAAAAAAAGACTGCTGCAGAAGCAGAAGGAGGTAATATGATTTAGCATTGGCCTATCCACTTGATCTTTATTTTGGTCGAGGGGGACTGTGACACCATGCATCAGATCTTTCTGAAACCATGTCACCCTCTCAGTGGGAATTACAGGGCTGCTCCCAGGCACCTCCATGTTCAGCAGAGTGCCTCAGGGACTGGCATAAGAGATACAAGATCTCTTTGAAAAAAAATGTGTTGCCTGTGACACTGGCAAGGTTGAGGAAAATGTAGCTGGGGTTAGATTTCACATGGAATTTGCCATTTAAACTTACTGGTCTGGTCAATAATGTGCTGAGGAAAAGACTGAAAATGTGTTATTTCCAGACCTGTCCTTGGTTTTCTGGCTGACTTTGATCATTTTTTCCTGAGCTTACTTCTTTGTCATTTCTTTGCCATTGAAACATGAATGATGATGCTCTATTCACTATCTGGTGAAGCCTGTGGTTTAAAAGAAACACACGTTCTAAAATAATGAACAGGTTGAAAATGCTGCATTTTCAGCCCAGTGTATATTGTTCTTAAGTTGCCTATATATTTCTCCAGACACCTGATATGATGAGTTGCTGACCATCTCCATCACTGTGCAGCACATTTTTAGTTTGTACTGAAATGGGCAACGTTTGGGAGAGTGCTGCAGTGTAGCACCCATCAAGAGGAGAGCACAGCAGTCATCGAGCAGCAGTGTCAGCAAATTTCCTGTCCTGCAAACTTGGAACCCCCAGGGACGTTCAGAATCACAGCCTATTAAATTCTGGACAGGGAGAATTAGTGAGGTCACAGTGAGGAAAATCATGTGCAGCCCAAGGTTCATATGAAAACAGATAAGAGCCATTTATTGCGGCTTTTCAGAAACTTGCACGACAGCCAGTTGGTGGTATTTTCAGTAACTTAGAATTATGCCTGTTATCTATGGAAATCCACAAAACACAACTTTCAGTAAATGAGTTTCAAATACCTCATACTCAGCGGGGAAAGTGTAACTGCCGAAGTAGTTATTTAAAGTTACTGAAAACACACTGGGTGTGGATAAATACTCCAAGATGATGTAAATTTTTAATATTCCTTGTTCTACCCTTCTGTGTCTGTTTTAATTTACTACCTTAATTTAGCAATGTTAAATCACTGAGCTATGTATCAGGAGTCTTTAAAATACAGCTTCTAAATTTACAGAATACTGCATCCTGTTTGCAGTTTTCTAACAAATGTCCAGGAACATCTCAAATTACAATGACTTTGTGGCAGTTCATCTGTCTCTTTATCTACTGCCCTCCGACAAAGTTTTCAAACAGATAACTCTGCTATGTCTAAGTTTTGAATACCATGTTTTTTCTTTATTGACAGAAAATGCATTAAGATTTTTAATATTCATTATTAAATAAAATAAAAAGAAGAACTAATTTCAATTCATCTTATTATAAACGGAAGTAGTACAATGAATGGCAAAACTAGTGCTAAGAAACATTTGGGGTTTGACCCTCCACAGAAAATTTCAGGGAGGTGTTTGCCCCTATTTATGCTCACTGAATTTAAAGATGAGCCTTTATATCCTTTATGTTGAAGGATAACGATGGAATCAATATCCAATATAGTTAGCACTCAAGTAAAGCAATTTCAGTTTCATCCTTTCCACAGAGGTCTCATACAGAAATAGTATTACTATTTAAAGGTAAAACATAGAGAAGGAAAATTTGCTCATTTCTGTGAGGAATCATGGCAGAAAACATTTCCCCCAGAGAAATTTAAACCCAAGTGGTAAATATTATAAATATTCCATGGTAGGGAGATATTAGGATGTACAGAATGCAAATGTAGTTTACCTTGACAATGGACAGTGCTACTTACCTTGATGTTCACATTTTACAAAGTTCTCAAGCAAGAATGGCTTTGTATATACACAGACTTTGAAATATATACTCAAATTTTGATTTAAATCTTCCAGTCACCCATGAGCACTGTTTCTAAAAATGTTGGTTTCTTCATGAATAGAGATGGTGGAGGAAGGTACGTGTGAACTTGAGATATCACAGCAGGTTCAAATCTGAAATTATATCACCCACATTTTATTATTCAGAAATCATTCATAGCCAAGGAACCTGACAGGAGTTCATTATATTTAATGTTTAAATTTCAGCTGCTCTGCATTGCATAGCATGGCTCTCCACATGTCATAACAACCACTATCAAATGCTTTTTCCCAGAATCTGTTAAAGGTACAGCTGCCTATATCTTTCCTTGTCAGTTAATAATAACGATAGCAATAAACTATAAAAAAGAGAGCAAATGTTTTGTACACATAAACACATAAACATTGCTCACTAATTTAGCTGCTCTTTATACACACTGTTAAGGTTACCAGTGTTATTTCATAGGCCTGTGTTCTTTTGAGAGTGCTTTTACCAGACAATGACAAATCCATTGGCTCTGGTTGTATCATGCTCTGATGCTCAGCCATCTCAATCTGCTGTCATTCCTGTCTGAGACCTTCTTGGGGGGAAAAACCTGAGGCACAACAAAACAACTCAAATGCAGAAATTTTGTTTATCTCTCTTTTCCTGGAGATGTGGAGAAGGCTGCCACTCTTCTGTTCATTGTGTATGTCTGAAGTGATATTCCCATGTGACTGGAGGCATCTTAGGATACCACTGTAGTTTAAAATGCACTGTTCTCCAATGGAGACATGCATCCTACTATTTCCCCTGCATGGCTTACTCTTACCCCTCATTTTACATTGCTTATTTTACCTTTTTGTGAAACTCAGTCTCCAGAGGGTGTACCATCAATTTCTAAGACTTTTGGCCTACCTGCAGATTAAAGTCTGAATAAAATACAAACAGGTTTCAATTCCAGATTCAGTGGTGCTGCTCCCTAATTTAACACTTTTAAATATGGCTCTGATTTGATTTTAAATTACTTGACAAGGCTTTTGTTTAAAGCAATTTTCTACTGTGTCATTAGAAATTCGAATATTGGAGATATTGCTATGTGTTTTAACTTTCAGACCAACGTCCATTCAGGTAGGGAGCATACTCTTCTTCTCAGGTTCCCTGAATCAAACTTGGAGAACTCTGCATTTTAGGCATGTATTCAGCACATCCACCAAATCAGAGATTCAGGAATGTGGTTCTATCTTGCCCTATAAACTCATTACCAGTTGTGTGGGAAAGTAAAGCAGAAATGGAGGCACCTGTGGCTGTGTGAACACTGATTGTCTCTCAGGCCCTAAAGTGGATTTGGAAGGACCATTTTGGGTGTCTCTCTTACAAATGAAGATATACAACTTCCACCAGAGCTGCACTTTTGCTCATTAAGGGCCATTTTGGATCACTCCCTCAGTATCAACTTTCCGTAACCAGAGGAAGATTTGAACAAAAGCTGGCTTTTACAAAAGCCTTTAAAAGGCTCAGTTCTTCATCTATCTCACGATGTTTCTTGATCTTAACTGTGAAACAAACAGTACACCAACAAAATAATAAGTATGTATATAAAGCATAGGGTGGTTTTGATGATTTTTAGGGGGTTTTGGGTTGGTTGCTTTTGTTGTTGTTTTTCTTTGTATTCTGGTTTTGGGTTTTTTTTTTGTTTTGTTGGGGTTTTTTGTTTGGTTTTTTGGTTGTTGTTTTGTTTTTCTTGGTTTTAAATAATAAAAAATATTTGTTTGAGAAACATTCTGATACACTTCTATGTGTGTTTAATTTAATCTTTGTTCTTGCTGGGGATGCAATCACAGTGAAGATCTTTATTATGCTCTAATATTTGGGGGAAAAGAGGGCCTTGCTACATCTGTGTTGCCAGCACTGTACAAGTCATAAATGGAATCAAGTATTTTAAATCATGTGATACCAAATGTATATTTCTAGGAAAAAATATTTGTGTTTCTTCCTTGCCAAAACTCTTAGGTATCAGAAAAATATACTGTCTATTGCAACAGTCCACACTCTTAGGAATCAAAATGTCACATGTATGGAACAGGAAATCACTGCTGTGGGATTCTCTAACATATTATATCAGACATGTCAGCACAGAACAGAAAAGTACAGAAGTACTGGCTCCTGTAAATTCAAAAATAAACTTTTTTTCCCTTATTTCTATGAATCAGAAGACTTGAAAGTTTCCAGTTCTTCTTTTCTATTCCAATGGTGTAATATATTTACACAATTTGTAAGAAGCAGAAAGAAAAAAAAAACAATCAGTTTTTAATGACATTAAAAGCAATTAAGACTCAAATCTACTTAGGAGATAGGTGCTGTAAGTACATAATTTCTTAAGATCTTGAGCTTTATACACTAAAATAACAACCCTGGCTTCCTTGGAAGACATAAATACCAAACTACTCATGTATTTCCTCATTACTTCCAGAGGAGTAATGTTTCAGAGTTTAGTTTACAAAGTACAGCTGGGCTGGCACTGCAGCTGGGGAGCACTGGGCAGCCCAGCTCACCAAGGGCATTTCTTGGGTTCAGCTCTGGGGTGTGTTGGTGCACGCGAGACTGTGCGTGCGTTTGTGTTTGCTTTCCTTTTGCTTGGATACGGTAAATGCAAAATCCCTTTTGACTTTTCACAAGTGCTGTTGAAATCACTGTAAGAGCTGGAAAGTACATTCCGTGAGTCACATGTTGACTTCTTTGAAAGTTTGTGTTTTTTCTGTCTGTAATGTTATATTCTTGAGAAAAATTACTACTTTCTTTTTTTTTTTTTCTTTTTTTGTTTGCCATTTTTTTTCTTCTTCTGTGGAAACAAAACAAAGCTCTTGGCAAGGCACCCTGCACTTACAGCCCTTTTCCTTCTCCTTTGTGAGGTGTGATGTCACCACTTGGCACTGGGAAAGGCATTGTCTCGCTGAGACTCCCATAAATGGCCTTTCTGTGCTCCTGATTTACATGTTAAGAAATCGGATGGGAATTGCTTGCTGTGGTGACTCCCACTTTCCTTTCAGTTAAACATGATTTGGTAGTAAATATCCACAGGATACATTGTTATTCATGGTACATCCTGCCTACCACCTAAGCACTCTTTTTTTTTCTTTTTCTTTTTTTTTTTTTTTTTTTATGGAACTCTCAATTTGAGCGGAACTTGCAAAATAAAGCTCTTCTTCCCTTCTCCCTCCTCTCCTTCCAAACATTACAAATGTTGGCTCTGATATTTGAACATTTCAATCCTAGAACAAAGGCAACTTGTTTCTTTATTTCAGAAGTAAACTCATAATGGTGGCACACTTCCAGAGTGGTGCACTATTCCTTACAGAGTTGTACTTACTATGCCTTGACAAGTCATGGCAAAGCTATTCTATTTTGAAACTGCTCAGGACTGATTCATTTTATAATGAAGCATTCCCTTCCGGATTGCAAAAATGCGTGGGGTTAAATTAGAAGATAAAGGAGGTTTTGTGATTAAAGAGTCTTCTCTTAGGCTTTGGCAAATAACTTTATCTGAGCTTTTCACCTGTAAAATGGGGAGAATATTTCTCTATGCTTTTGGTTTGAGTTTTGTTGCTTTTTTGTTTGTGTTTGTTTTTGTGTTTGTGGGGTTTTTTAAGTGATTTGGAGATTTTAGCAGCTGAGGCTCCATGTACGTGCAAGAACTACCCCAGTGGATTCCTGATCTCAGATGAGCTCTCCATGAGCCATTTTGATAAAACAGCTAATAATAATTAAATCCCAAATCCCAAAGAACTTAAAGATTAGTGGAAGTTCATCTCTCATCTGAAGCATTTTCCTCTCTCACAGAATAAGCACATTGTAAACAATGGCAAGATGTCCTCTGACTTTCCAAAAGTCAGTACTACTCACCAGTGAACCACATCATTTGGAGCACTACTTAGATCTGTATTCAGGATTCAGGCAGCCCTCAGCTGCAGTAAAAAGCTTGATGATGTGATTTCTTCTATTCTTTTAAGCTTTTAAAATTATGTCTATGATGAACATTTGCCATCTGTATTTGTTAGAATGTGATAGGCAGGATCCTTGGTAGATGTAAGTCAGTGCTACTCTGTTTTACACTCTATTAGGTTTGGCTCTCTGCCTATTAAATAAAAAGGGAGCTCAGATATTGTTGTAAGCACCGCTGTGAGCTATTTTTACTTAGTCAACCAAGAAAAAATATCACCACCCTAAATAAAGAGAGTTTTAACAAGTCCTGAGTAGGTACTCCAGGGCTGTGAAAAATCTGTTTCTTCTCAGTGAGCATCTGGAACCCCCAGTGGAGCTCTGGCCTGTTCCCATACGCTTTTCTTCCAGCAATAACACCAGAGAGTGGCAGTTTCCCATCAGCTCTGTGGAGCAGAACTGTAACCTCAGGAAGGAGTGAATAAACATCATTGCCAAGCAGCAGCTCCTGAGGAGAAGGGTGAAATGTCACGTGTTTAGTTCATGTGGAGAAAGGAATGTTGACCAAGTTCATTCAAATGATTGGAAAAATATCCTGGGCTTCACTAAAATTACTTTCTCCTTCTGAGGGCTTGACAGCCACTTTCTGTTTCATGACAGCAGCATTTTTCAACAACAAAACTGCCAAAAAATGCTGAAGCAACCTTTATGGAAAGAATTATTAAGCAACTGCCTTATAATGAGCTAAACAAAAGAGACAGTTTTTTAGACACACTTTACATTGTGGGTACAAGATAAGACTGTAATTTGTGTTTTATCAGACAGCCTGGGTGCCTAAATGTGATGCCAATTTAATATTCAAAAGCCAATTTAGTGTTTTGAGAGCAAGAACTTAATATCCTTTACAATTATGAAAATCCAACTAATGCAACTAAATATGATTTAATTAATAATTTCACAAAGCAAGAGATATTAGTGCATAGAACAGTATGTCTTCTAGCACATAATGCATGTTTCCAAGTGGGACCTCTGAAAGAATACAAATGAACTCCTCTGGAATTTGGATTGAAAAAATATTAAGACAACTAAGAAAAAAAGACACAGCAACTAGTAAAAGAAAGGGAGAGAGAGAACAGATATGGTAGAAAAGGTTATATATAGTATGGAAAAAAAGTTACAAGGATTTGAAAACATCTGGAATACATTTCTGGAATGTCTCTGAAAAACAAAGCAAACCACAGGAGAAAAGTCACACTAGGAATTACTCAACTCTTTTCTTCCCTTCCTTTTTACAGAGGAGGGGATGCAAAAAATGTTTGATGTTAATGGAAAAATTTCTTCCAGTATATATGTTCCACCTCCATAGGGTAAACCGAGTAAGGAAAAACCTAATTTTAAACATTTCAACAGCTCCTTAAAAATCATTGGGATTATGCTTTTGTTAGAATTAAGGGCCTAAGTGAAAACGTCTTTCCCACGTTTTTAATGAAATTTGGCATAGGCTGGCTCCAAGTGCTTTGTCTTCCATGTCGTACACCTTGAAATCCACAGGTTTAAGTGGCATTTCCCGACTGAGCTGGAGCTATATTAAGACCCGTGTTGGTCCAAAGTCCAGTGAAGCACACTCTTGTCCATGTTCAGCCCTCAGTATGAAAAAGTATTGAGTGGAGTGGTAGTGGAAAAAAAAAAGTTTGCAAGGTACTACTTAAAATAAAAATCAACTTTTATGGATGGATGAAGCACCTGAAAGTAAAGATTTTCTTATTTGTAAATGTGATACAGGTGACACACGTCACGCTTCATTTTACAGATATACTTCATGGTGTTTCAAAATTTAACTGCTGCTGCTGAGACATGGATCTATCCTTAAGCAAACGTAGAAATTCTGGTGTTAGCCAGAAGTCAAGGTTTTTATCTTAAGCAAGGTCTTGAACCTCCTGTATCCCACTATTGTGAGAAAAAAACCAACCAAACAAAAAAACACCCCAGCGTTATTCAGAGAGAGGCCGTGACTGCATGAGCAAAGTTGATGTCATGAGAAAGGGATCAGGCCCAATATTTGTGAAGTCTTCCAAGCTGGAATGTTTGTAAAATACTGTGAATTCTGGACCTGAAACCAGCTGATGTGTTCCAAAGACAGTCAGTTAGTTCTGAAAAACAAACAAAGTAGTGCAAAAGTAACACTCTAGGGAGCTTTGGATCTTCTCACTTCCCACGCTCTTATTCCCAACCCAATTCCCTCATGGAATTGTTCAGCTCTCGTGATCCCTTAGAAGTAAGGATGTTCTGTTATCAGCACTAGGAAAGGGTTATCTTTGTGGCCATGCTTGCTAAGGACATATTCTAGTTTCAGCCAACCTGAAAACAGGGATCTGAAGTCTAAAGATTGTAACTGACCTTAGTGGTGATCCTACCCCATAATCTGTGGTCTACCCTGTGCCACTGGCTCCTTTTGTAAAAAGAGGAGGAATTCTTCGATGCATCTGACTTTTATACTCTTCTCCACTAACTGCCTTACAATGACTATCCAAAAGAAAAAAAATGTTCTGTTTCTCAGACAATTATGGGATTTATCAAATTTTCCCTTTTTTTTTTGAAAATGAAATTTTTAATCTTTAATACTCTAAAACAGGACTCTACATCAGGTGGAATTAACCACCTTCCATGAAACATGTCTTATCATAAGGTTTTCAGGCCTTAAGAGAACCCAGAACTTTCACTTGTGTGGATTCCACATAAGCATAGATAATTACTATGGAAATGATGAAGTCACTTCTTCACAAACTCTGAGTATTAGAGGGTTCTCCCCCCCAAAATAAACTCAAAACAAATGGAAGGTTATGGATTAGCTCCCTATTCATTGTCCAAACTGCCTGAATGATGAAACAACAGTCTTCTGAAGGGCTGAGAATGACAAGCTGATTTATTGTGATCTCAGTGAACGTGCAAAAGACAAGTCAGATTTCTCTGGCCAGAAAGCGGAAAAAAAGTTTTAGTGTCTTGTGGTTAGAGTTCTCACAGGAAAATCTCAGTAATTCAAATGTCGTTGTCCTGTACATTAAGCTGAAACTGCATACAATTTATAAGGAGATGTTTTGTAGCCAGCTGTAACCCAAATGAAGATATTTCTTTTAAGTTCTTTACTAGTATCTTCTTTTCCAAAGTTGTCAGAAGATAAGCTATTGCACACTTTCTATTAGATCCTATTGTGACAGTACATCTCTGAATACATCAAGAACTAATCATAACTCTGCAATATTTAATTAATTATTTTCCTTCCAAAATAGTCTTTATGTATTTTATTCACTATCTGAGCCTGACCATAGCAGTTAAATAGCTGCAGAGTGGTTTTACTTAAATTGATGAATCTGATTATGGACCTTTTTGCCCAGGATTTTTGGTGATGCATATTTAAAGGAGACAAGTAGGCAGAATAATGTACTCAGGGCAATCGTACTTGAAAAACAATTTTAATTTGCATTATTGATAGACAAAAAAAAAATACAAAAGGTTTAATGAAGTTTAATAAGCAGGTCTTTTGATTGCAACATATTCCCAACAGCTTCTGTCTATTATCTCAGCATTATAGTAATCCTAGGAGTCTCTTAGTGAAAATGTGTGAGCTTTTCCTGTCTTTTGCCTCTCTGACTTTTTCATCTGGCGCTTTTCTACTGCCATTGGAAGAAACAGCTTCTCAACTTTCCTCAGAGTCACTGAGTCCCACTGTGCATCCTGCTTCACACTACAAAACATAGTCACAATGGCCATGAAATTCTCTTTTTCATATCCATTTGCCAGGTGCAGCAATTGCATGATGAGCATGAAATACCAGGGGAATCCTCCTATAAAGTGGGTATTGAACGAGCAACAAGCATAGATGGCAAAATTACAATTCTCTGGTCCTAACACTCCTGTCCTTTCTGCACATTAACTAAATTATTTCTTTTTCTGAGCTGCTACAGAGTGGGGGATTATGTGTTGCAATGAAATGCTGTATTGAAAAATGCAATCTTCATGTCAATTCAGGATCAGTTGGGACAATCCTTAATTCTGATGATTTTTTGCCATTGGTAAGTGGTGTAGAAGTATGATTTAACTTTATGGCTGGTTGACCAATAGGTCACTTCCGTGATAGCCTAGATTGCTTATGATTATTTGCCATTGGCTCTTTTGTTAATATTTCTGCTACCTTTATTTATATTTTTCAAGAAAATAACACATTTAAATTAGAAAATTGTGAGTGCACTTATACAGGATTATTTGTGATGGAAATTCAGTTTATAGAATTAGTGAAAATAGACATTTAGATCTGTTATATTTTGAATCAACGAAAGACATAAGAACAGAATGGTACATCTCCATGCACTAATGAAATTTCTGTGGAAAATGGTTTCTTTTCAGGGAGTAGTGACTACAGAATCTTTTATTTATCTGGAAATGCCTGTTTTGTTGTTTTTTTTTTTTAATGAGGATGGCAAGTGCTGGAAATATAGGTTATTTTTTATTAAGAAATTAATTATTTCAGAAGTGTCCATAGTACTTATGAAACTGTAATTGTACCAGATTTTCATTCCCTTCTCTGAATTGTACACTATGGAAGAATGTATTAATAATGCTGTCTCAGCTGGGGGAAAATGCTGTGATACATTTTGGGATGTGTCATCTGACAGGAGAGTATGGTCATGGCATTAACAGCACACAACTCTTTTAAGCTAAACTTAGACTAAAAATTCTTAATTTTCGACTGAAAATTAATTGCTTTTTTTTCCCCTTTTAATTTAATTATGTTTTTATTAATATTTTCACTAGGGATAAATGAAAGAAACAGCTACCTTGAAGCCAAATGAAAATTCCTGACAAGTCTTTCTTCAATATTTAGATGCTATTATATACTCCAAAGCTCAGTGAATTGAAGAGACAGACATGCTGCAGTTGTCATTTTAATCAGCAGTAGTGGTGTAGAGCAGGTGGCAGTACATATTAGACTGAAAATGAATCACACAGTAGAAAAATGTCAATGAGACAAGCTGAGGTCTACAGGACTGACTTTTATTTATCTGTAGTATGAATTTTACTTCATCATTCAGGTTCTACAATTAAACAAAGAAAACAAGACTTCAGCTTAACTTGAGTTTAATGGGAGCAATATCTTATGCTGAGGACAGCTGAGCCAATATTTTCCTAGGTAACTATGTTATCAGTGTTAACGATGCTAATAATATTTTGGCAAACATTGCAGTAAAAATTAGCCAAGAAAGAGGCACTGATCTATTATAACTTTTATTTTTACTGCCAGTTAAACAACTTCTATCTCAATAAGTGATCTGTGAATCTGGCATCTTATTACTGGTGATAAGACTATTCATCCTGCTTTAGTTATTTTGACCCTTGAAAAGGGAACTCATATCCAAAATGCTTAATATCTGTATTATTTCTCAACAAACAATATAGATTTGTTGGTTGTCAGTCACAGATTCACTCCCACTGAATGAAGGGAGCTCTTGACACAGAGTCAGAAATACTGTTGGCTGTTTAACTCTCTATGGTTCCAGTTCTTTAATTTGCTATTTATGAAATGGTAGAGTTTAGTAGGACATGCTGAAATAAAATATGCAATTAATTATTATACAAGTTTCTTTATAACTTCATTAATTTTGAAGAAATTGCAGGAAGCACAAAATAATTCCCCTAGAAATGAGGTAGCTGATACTTAACATTTACTACAGCTGTGAAGACTTAAAGGTAGATGAGTAATAATTTTTCATTCTCAACAATAGTTTTACAGACAATGCTTGAGACATGCAAAGGATGATCAACAGACCGTGCATTCCAATCTATTGGCATCATGCTACTAATTCACTCCAAAATAAGTTCACCATTCACTACCAGCTAGGAAAGAAATGGAAAGACTTGGCATTTTGCTCACATCATCTGCTTTCATAACCATTCATTTTCAAGTAAAGACCAAGAGCTTTTCTAAAACATGTAAGTCTATAGGCTATATTTACTGTAAATATATATTGTGTCTGAGCTCAAGCTTTTCATTAGAAACACAAAAGATTTCAAAATTGGGCATTGGAACAGGCTCCCCAGGGAAGTGGTCACAGCTCCAGCCTGGCAGAGATCAAGAAGTGTTTGAACAGTCTCTGGCACAGGGTGTGACTCTTGGGCATGGAGCTGTGTAGGGACTGGAGTTGGATGTGATGATCCCTGTGGGTCCCTCACAACTCAGCATCTTCTGTGATTCTGTGGTTCTGTGATTCTGTGAAAACTAGGATATAATTAGTAGCACAGTCACAACATCTTGTGGGAATTTTTGGACCCACGCTTAAAGTTCTATTATTCCAGGTTTTGAAAAATATCACTGCTTGAGAAAAATAAATAGCCTTGCTTTTTTTGTCTGGTTGGTTTTTCTTTGGTTGGTTTGTAGTTTTCTTGGTGGTGGTGGTGATGGGTTTTTGTTGTTTTTTTACCACTCAGTGTTTTATTTTGTGAATTACTCTAACATGAAAAAAAGCTGATAGGATCTATTCTTCCTAAATTTTTACCCCCTTGAAGGCACATAAAAAACATAGCAAAAATCACTGGTGGAAGATAATTTTTACCAAGTTACTTCTGTGATGTGAATACAGAAAACTCATAAATCTGTATTGCCATCAAATTTGAGTTACATTACTTTTGCCAGATCTCAAAACTTTTTTTTTAACAACAACAGAAAAATGTCTGGAGATATTTAGAAACTGAGCCTTAATCTCACAGACTACAAATTGGAATAGAAGAAAAAAACACTGGGGAGCTCTGCAAAAATCAGTTTAGAATTAGTTAAAAAAACTGTTCAACCACATTCTGGGCAACAGATTCCCTCTGGGCAGCTTGAAGCTGTAATTCATGCAAAGATTTCCGCTGTCATCTTAAGGAGGATGCAACTTAAAAGGTTTGTATACAGTCCTACTCAGAGCTGATATAGTGGCTTTATATTCATAATGTATGTCACAAAAGTACTTAAATAAAACAACGCTTACTTAACATATCTGACTTTAAATTCAAAGGTGGTTTACTCCAGAGAGGCACTTTGTTTAGTAGTGTGTGTTGGGAATGTGCTAATTCTCAGCTTTCCCAGGACATTTTTGTGAAAAGTCAAAGAAAAAGCAGAGAAATAAATCCTAAAGATGGTTTTGAACGCAATTTAAAATGAATAATGGAAGAATTTGAGATGTTATAGTGGCTTTCCGGAGCCTGAACAAGTTCCAGTTGTTACAACTAAGAAACAAATCTCGAAAGCTATGAGTTTCTTGATTGCAGCCTGCAAATATTTACATTGACTTTCTGAAAATAAAGGTCCTGTCCAAAGAATTTCTGCAGGAACATGGTTGAGTTAGGATGTTAAATTTCCCTAGAAACTGTCAGGTATTGATTAGTCCTATAGCCCTCGGCAGGGCTGGCTGTTTCTCAAAACATTGCATTAGAGAGTGATCACTGTGATCTGTGTTAAGTGGAAAATGGAGTCTGCAGGATTTCTATTTCTATCTTCTCCATACAGAGAGCCTTTACCAACATCTCCAGTGCATTCTCCATGTGAATTTTGAGATAGGCAATTCTGATTAATAAATCCTAGGATTCTATCCAGGAGGGAATGGTCTTTTAAAAAATATTTGCTACAGCTTGATAATTATAGAAATTCCTCTTTTAACAAATGCAAGACATTCTTGAGCTTAATGCTGAATATTCAGAATTCTTAATACTGTTCTAAACAGCTTGTTGCAAAAGTGGTGCATGAAGCACTAAACTTTCTGTAAGGGTGTAGAAATCTTTCTTCAGCTGTAAAGGATAAGCCCCAAAAGCAATGGATATATTCAAGACTTACACCTAAGAGTGTGTCTACAGACACTCTTTAAAATATTTTAAAAACTTTCCCTTTTCCATAGTAATTCAGAGGAAAATATGAATCACAACTATTCCTAGAAAAATATTCTCAGAAATAAAACTGATGGATGAAATTTTCAGTGAATGTAATGACTTTAATTATGACAGATTCCTCTGTAGTGAAATGAATGTTATTTTTTCAATTGAAAATGTGTCTAGTTCTTTCCATACTACAGCAACCACCAAAATATTCCTTGCAAAACTTTACAGGATGTGTATATATAAATATGTATATCTATAAATATTTGGAACTTCCATTTGAAAACTAAATATTAACAGGAGATTTTTCTCCTGGGTTTTATCACTTGTGCTTCTTGCAGATTTATTAGGATCTGTTGTATGTCTCTAGATTTATTTTTTCTTTTTATACTTTCACTTTTTTTTTCCCAAAACTCAGGCAATTTACTTATTCCTTCTTATATTTACACTGGTTTTATCAGCCTATTTTGTTTATTTCTATTGTTTGTGGTGAAATGTACATGTTACATAAAATTTGAGAGCATTCAACCCAGCCATCAGTGTTTTCAAATCAATACTATGGTCTTGTAACCTCAGATGGGTACACTCACCAACACAAATGAAACAGTGCAGAGGTCAGTAGAATTCTGTGCATTATGGATTAGAGGGATTGAATGATTTAGTTGCAGAGAATAGGTGCTGGAATTAAGACAACAAGGCAAACAGTCTGATTCATTGAAGTGTTTGTTTTGTTTTTTTTATTTTTGTCTTTACCAAAATTATGAATTAATCTAGAAGGCAACCTCCAAGGGAAATTCGATTTTTTTTTATTTCTGTCCTGTTTTCATTGTGGTGTAAAAATCACAGGGTTCAAGATTTACCGCTGATTCATTTCTAAGAATTATTCAAAAATGTGGATGTTTGATACTGCAAAGTTTCTTAAATTTGTAGAATTTCTTCACGTGCCTGTGTGTCAGCTTTACTGTGATTTACTGCACCTTTAGCTGTTTTGGTTTTCTGGTAAGTACCTCTTTATTGCAAAATATTAACTTAAAATCCACTAAATAAACAACTTCAACATTTAATCACTTGTTTATGTACTCTAGCAGAACACAGAACATGTGTCCATTTGTATGTATAATTTCCTTTCTTGTTTCTGTACCCTTCCCACCAAACATGACTCCTTAGTCAAGTTTCCCGAGGCAGCTCCAGATCATAAGCAGAGCCACATCAACTGGCTTAGCAACGTTTTCGATACAATAACAGTATTTGTTTGCTTAGGAACTTCCTTGTTAGTGCTTCAAAGTACTTTATAAAACCTTAAATAGCACAGTCTGCTGGGGTTAAAATTTCCTTTGTTTGTTTGGGTTCTTCTCCCCATTTCCTCCCCTCTCCCCAGAGGTGGAGGCTAATGAGGAAAGCGGGAAGAGGAGGCTGTGCTCATGCATCTCCCCCAGCCCTCATTAGCCACAGGGCATGTGCATTCCCATGGCACAGGTCATAACCCCAGGAAATGCCTTATAACCCCCTATTCTCCTTCAGGACCAATCCTGTATCAATTCTGAATCTATTCCTGTCTCAGTGCAGCTCATGAATACATAATTGCAGCAAATATATTTCACTTCCAATCATCATGAAATATCTGTAGCTGATGTAGCAAAACAGGTAAGTTTGGTTGTCCCTGATTTCAGCTGATAATAACATTATTAACCCAAAAGTGAGATTGGTCAAGTTGATTTTCTGCTTAAGGGTACTTTTTTGGAAGGGGAGGCGGGGAAGCATTAAAAAGAAAGAGGCATTAAAAAGATATTCACCAGCTGCACAGAATTATATTATGAGAAAAAAAGACACTTCTATTGCCATGTAAAAAATAATTTTTAAAAAAGAAAAGTTGCAGTAAGGCTCCTATAACATGATAATTTAGGACTGGTTGGTATACCTATTTCCCTTGCCAGGCACATGATTTCTGCCATTTAGATGAAGAATGAACAGCTGGAAAAAACTGGTGCTGTGACCTTGAGTGGTCTCAGAAAGATGATCCAAGTGTATGATCCAAAAATGTTCTCATCATCAAATGCCACAGAGATTTGGATATCTATAGGACAACAGCTTTTGAAGTCCTTCCTCTGTTTAGGGGTGGGTCTCGAGGAGATGGCTTACAGATTTCTTGGGAGATTTACCAAAAAGGTAGAGATGAAAAGTACTTTGGGTAAGATCTAAGCAAAGACGCCTGAACAGGAGAAAACATGGAGATTGAGAGAAGAAATTAAGCAGAGAAAAGGAGTGAGCAATTGGGAGTTGATGGGTAGGTAAGTACTATGTGTTTAAGTACAAACAACTAAGTTTTATGAACTCTGTTTTTATAGTGTGTAAATCAAGCATTTTGACATCCCTGAACGGACTTCTGGACAGATTAGCCAGACTTTTCTCCAACAATGGTGTGAGAAGAGTAGAGCCTAAAGAATTTCTTCAGACTTAGATATCTAAAACTGAGTGAAATGAGTCTGACCTACAGGAATTAGATGATCCCAATGACTGCCAGATTTCTCCATACAGGCCTATCTTTATGATTTACCTATAATGGATTTTTTCCCCCTAAGAACCTGCTTCCTCTATTACAATGGCAAACAGTGGCTGAGAAATGAATTAGGATCATGCAGGAAATGAGTGTGCTGCAAATTGGCTTCTTGCCTTATTACACATAGAAGTCCAAAGTTGTGTTGTGAATGGAAGAGAAGTGTCGAGAAAGGATGGTTTAATCATTAAGACAACGAAATGCTGTGAGAATCCAGATCTTTGCATTGGTGGCACTTTTGATGGAGCCAAGCAATTCACTTAAACCAAATTTTTCATCAGTAGCCTTTACTGCACATTACTCATTTTCTGATTGCTCATCTTGGGTCATATGGGGACATATTTTCCAAAACTGAGCACTCACTGCTGCAGACTAAGTCGTTAGGTTTGAAAAGTGTTCTAAAAGGTGTTGTTGCTCCTGAGAGGGTGTGTTTCTTGTAGGGAATCTAAAATAAGTTTATATACTTGACAACACTGAAGTTTATCTGAGCCTCAGCTCTCTGGTTGTAGTATATGAATGAGAGCCCCATCAAACTCTCAGGGGCTGTGTGAAGTGAAAATCACCTCCTGTGTAAAGTATGTCACCTCCTGGCACAAAAGATCACAGAAATAGCTATAATGACCTTATATTTCCTTCAGAGGTTAGCTAGTATACTCTAAACAAGATCTAGAGTAACATTGCACCAGGAGAATAGAAAGAAATATCTAATAATGATCATTCACTATGTTAGGCTTGAGAGAGAAAAAATATTTAGCTTGACTCTGTAACTGCCATACATGGACAGGCCAGGTGGAGATTACACTGAAACTCCCCTTCTGAGGTCCTTAAAAGTGTAATATTCTGTTTGTTTTCTTTCAAGATTAATATTTGGGTTGTGTTGCTTGTATGTACAAAACTTTCTGAGGTTTTGAAGGTGGGAGACTAGAGGTGTTTATGTTGTAATTTATTTTTACCTGGAATTTAAGTTCCATTAAGGATATTGGTCATAAGATTTGGATAACTTTGTTCCCAAACCCACTCAGATCAAAAGGGAAAATTCAAAAGCATTGAAGGGGTTTTGCCTGCTTTGCAGCATGGCAACAGTCAGAGATATCCAAAGGAATGAGATAATTCTGGAACTGGAAGTGGAACAGCCATGTCAGCACCCAGCCCCGAAGTTTCCTACCGCCTGTAGGAAACACAGAGTAATCCTTGGGCTCTGCTTGGCACTGGAGAGGCCCCCTCTGGAAACTGAGTTCTGGTTTGGACAAATCCCTTCAGGTGAAGTGCAGAGACAAGCCAGAGCAGAACAAGCTGGAGACAACATGATAGGGAGAGGAATTACTGGGAAGAACCGGCATGGTGCAGTATAAACGAGGGAAGGTTGAGACAGCTGGTGTGAGTGTTTTAGATTGTTTAAAGAATCACTGGCAAAGGTATTGGAAAAGCATGCTTCATATAAAAGTGAAAGTGTGACAAGGCTCATTGGCAAGGTCCACTATACTTTTTATTTGATAGTTAAAACATACACAGAAAAAACAAACTAAAATCTAAAATCAATCTAAAACTAAAATCAACACCGACACTATCTACAGGGAGTGGGGGGAGGGTAAGGCTAAGGGTAAGGATAGGAAAGGATAAGGATGAAAAGGAATTAGGGGAAACCCTCCCATTTAGTTGCAAGGTTCAGAGTAGACGCCTTGCCAGACTGAGCCCTGGACTTCACCAACAGTTTAGGCCTAAATGTTTAACAGCACAAAATGGGCAGCTTAAGGCAAACAATTAACAAAAGATTCTATAGGATTTACTACAGCACAACAGTAACCCACAAACAGGCCTAACCTACAAATCTAAAGTATTTAAGGATCTAGGAGAGCAAAGTTCATAGCACATTTAGTGTAACCTAGACATGCTTGCATGCACACAGACCTAAGGAAGTCTGTACAAAATACATTCCTGTGGAAAATTGCCCTCAAGCTCAGCAAAGTGCTCATGTCAGATGCCTTTGCATCTTCTCAGAGGGTGAAGGACTTCACCATGAGGAGTGGAGGAATCAGCCCAGGCTGTGTCACTGCCGTTCAGTGGAGGTCCTCCAGGTATAGCAAACTTGGAGTTTTCTCATTCTGAGAGGCCCCACTCAGAGGAAGGTTGGTGGTTTCAGCCCTCCACAGTCCAGGAGAGTTCAAAAGATCATCAGGAAGGCTGTTTATAGGGCCACAAGAGAGCTGGCTTGGACATAATAATTTCCATCCTGACTGCAATTCAGGTGGGTAACTTTCTTTGAAAGTTCAATAACAAAAATGTTATGCCACTTGAGTTACCATTCAGGCAAGAAAGATAAGTTTCCAAGGCTGTCCTCGGTAGACAGTAGTAGTTCCTGAGAGCAGAAAGTGATTCTGATAAGCTCTAGAGGAATTGAGCCCTGGTGTTCAAAGGCTGAGACATAAAGAACTTTTCTGAGATCACAGCCTGGCCCAAGGGGAGATGGGGCAGGGGGACAGGGGCATTGCACCACCATAGTTGGGGTTTAGGGTTTAACTACTGAACTCATAATATTCTTTCACAGAAGAGTGGAAGAATTTATTCTCACTTTGCAAGACAAAACCGGTAGGAAATATATGAAATTGAATTTTGGCAGGACCCATTTTAGATATCAGGAAGAGTGTCTAATGTAAGCAAAGCACTAACAGTGCCTGTGGCACTTTGGGAACATCTGTTACAGTAAGTTCTTACAGAAAAGTTCTAAAAGTATCTCAGGACGACCGCAGGGATGAATGAGGTGAGCTCTCCAGGACCTGCCAAATTCATCATTCCATATTTCTGTGTTTTAGCTATAAATCAACTCAGGTAAGGCAAATTAACTTATGTTAAAAGCACTACTCTGCACTGTAGTGATTATAATGTTTCAAGAATCCCAGATATTTACTCTGTAATGGAATTGAAGAGATATGAGAGCTATTGCATTACGTAGCTACCTTTAGTTATTTAGGAGCTTTCACCTAGAATTAAAACTTTTTCAAGTTAGTTCAAGAGACAGTGCTGATAAATATCCTTGTCTAGGGATATTTCTATTAAAAAAATATTAAAAATTTCTATTACAAACTGCTATTAATGTAAGAAGAAATGCTATTTATGTAGAAGCAATAATAATATATATTTGCACATAGATATTTATATGCACAGATTTATATGTACATTTATGTAAGCATAACAGATCCTTTGAAAGGGAGTCAGGGACTGAGTACTCGTAAGACTTTTTTTTAAACTGTTCCAGTAAAATACAAGTTATAAACAGTAGGACTATTAGGGAAGGAAAAAAATCTCCTCAAAAATGCTTTCACTTTACAATGCATACGTGACGTTTTATACCAAAATCTCCCTCAACAACAACCAGTGGTTATTCAGTTTACATTCAATAATGCAGAAAATCAGAGAAAGTACAACCCAAAATCTCTTAGGAAAATGCTATTCTCTATAGTATGAGCACAGCTTGTGTTAAGGCAGTTCTGTCTTTAAGTTCCTTTTTCAGACAAAATGAAGGAAAACTGTTGCTTGAGTTCCACCTCTAGTATTAACAGACCATGTCAGAGCACTCCCCTGAAATCAGCAGCATTTACTTGGCTGAACAAGACAGCAATATTCAACTCTATTAAAAAAAGCAAACTGATGAAGGGAAATAAACTACATACATGAAATGGATGGAAATTCATTTCATAAACATAAAACTCTCCTTCTGAAGTATGTTTTATTATTTGATTTGTATCTTTGAACTAGGCTTAAATTCATGAAGTAGCTTGTCAAGACACTCAGAGAGGCTTTTATTAGGGGAAAGGCATTTTTTAATTACCTTAAAACACTTCTGAGAAGTATCCAGTGTTCACTGTTTCGTGTTTTTAGGGAATCTCACTCCGGTTAGAAATTAAATTTATTTCCATTGTTGCTCATTTTAACATCTCTCTTAGTCAGTAGCTCTGAAAATCTGATCAATTGGGCAACATCTTTTAGAGTGAGATTTCTACTCTGAATACACAGGGATCACATTGTGCCATCTGGTCCAGCCTCCCTGCTCAGGCAGGGTCTCCTAGAGCACATGGCACAGGATTGCATCCAGGGGGTTCTGGAATATCCCCAGGGAGGGAGACTCCACAGCCTCTGTGGGCAATCTGTTCCAGTGCAGGGTCACCTGCACAATAGAGAAGTTCTTCCTCACTCAGGTGGAACTTCCTGTGCATCAGTTTCTGCCCATTGCCTCCTGTCTCACTGAGTGAGCACTTGAATATACAGTGACACTGTATTTCTGTCACTGCCCATTTTATTTATTAAGCATCTCTACCTAATTCAAGCGAAACTAAGAAAAACCAAAGTACAATACTACTGTATTCTGCATTACACAGGCTCTCTGTGAGCAATTGCAGCGAACAGACCATTAAATAAGTAAATAAACCTCAGTCAGGAGGTGAAAGAAAACATTTACTACTTGTCCTTGGTGAGCTGGTTCTGAAAACATGAAAGGAAAAGCTTTGATAGGTATTTGAAAGTAATCAGCTTCAAAGATAAGCCTGATGTTTTTATTTACTTACTTAAACAAGGTATGTCAGCAGCAGACAGATTAAGAAAACTTTGAAAATGGTACAAGTATTTTAAATTATGAGATCAAAATATGGTGTCTAACTTCAAACCCCTCTACCCCCAAATAGTCTGCTTTATTTGTAGCTAATCATAAACTAATGAAGGATGACCTGAGACATTGAAATTCACTCTACTATTAACATTACATGTGAAGTAGCAGTACATCTTGGCTGTTGTGATATGGTTATGAATGTTAGCACCAGAGCTAAAATCAGTCATCAAAAGAAAAAAAAAATTGCAACTAATGCTGTTTAATGCTATTAGGGCTGAGTGATAACACAGAGTTGAATAACCAAAGTGAGATTCATTTTCCCTAATGCCATCAGGGATTTCTCACAGCCCTGAACAGCATTTGGAGACCATGGTGTCCTGCCCAGTAAGACAGACCCAGCTGTGGGTGACCACCAGCTCCTGCTTGGGGCTGGTGAACCTGTGCCTTGTGTCTCATCAGAGGGCTAGGGAACAGCTGTGTGCTGGGAAGGCTCCACAAAGAGCTGGAGGTTGTTGCTTTTTACCTAAAAAAAAAAATAAAAAATTGCTGTTTGGCTCACAGCTAATAATTAGTGTTCCTAAAATGATAAGAAAGTTGAAAGATGTTAGTGTTGGCTTTGAAACAATACAATTAGCTCAGTGCTTTCCTTCAACCATTTATTTTTGAAGTTCTTTGCAGAAAATGCTAAGCAATTTCCTTTCCCTTTTAACATCAATAACCCTTCTTGGTAGAAGTCTTTGTTTAAATAGTTTTCTGTTGTCTGCAAACAAATCAAAGGAAAATAAAGTTAATTAACGGAATGAAAGTGTGGCTGAGAAAGAAGTGGGGATTAGTCAGTGTCGGTTCTTGGGCTGTGAGATGTTGATTGCAGACACTCGAGCGAGGCCTCTCTGACCTGAAAAGCTGACACTGTGACTTGCTGCCAAGGCTGCTGGTTACAGGGTGAGCCTCAGGCCAAGCCTGAATGACACAGCAGGCCCAAAATAAACCGTAACCTTCTCCCGTGCAACCGCTCCTTTCCATTTGGGTTACGTGAAAAGCAGAGCTGGTGGGGTTGTTTCAGCTTTTACTGGAAAGCATGAGGTGTGGAGGAGGATGATCAAATCTCACCCTCCCTAAAAATTGCACCTGTGACTCAGGCTACAGGCTATCTGCATGTGCCTCTATGAGCACCTCTGAAGAAGTAAAAAGGTAATACTGAATGCAAAAATATCTCTATTAAACAATGTTGTCTTTCCATTTGAAAGTAGTCTTTTAAAAACTTTATGCTTTCTTTGCACAAGCAGATCAAATGGGGTTTCCTCCATCTTAACTGTTTAGAAGAAATTATATACACACTAATTACATTTAAAAGAAATTATATACACGCTGGATTCCACATTTTTTCCCTATGATACAGAAGCAATGCTTCAGAGGTGATATATCAATGCTGAAAGTCCATGTGTTCATGCTGGTCAGGTAGTGGGATTTTTTGATGTTTTCAAAGAAGGAGAAGACCTCACCTGGAATACAGAAACTGAAGTGGCTTCACACAATATTCCAGACCTGTAGGCTGGTTCTCTCTGAGGATGGTAAAGTTTGACTTCCCAGAAGTTGATAAGGGCACGATGAGAGAGTTTTCTCAAAACAGTAGCAGAAAAGAATCCAAAGGAAGGATCAGACATTCAGGTCATCCTGGCATCACTGGAGGCAAGACCACAGCCATGCAGCAAATTTTTTGGCTGCCCCACTTCCCTGGATGTCCCTGTGATGGCTGTAACTCTCCACAGAATGGAGCCAGAGCTCAGAGCCTGCCATTCCCTGCAGGATGGGACTGATAATGAGCAAACTGCACAGGGGCAAAGTCCAAAAAACTGTCCTAAAAGTGTTTGGCTGTAGACTTTTCTGGCTGGTGTTTTTTATGCTAAGATTGTATGTAGGAGTTAACAGCTGCTGTTACCAAGTACTCACTTCAGAACAACTGGGACACTGAGGGACTGAGGTCAGTGCATGAGTACTGGTGACTGAAGGTGTCCCAGTGCCACACTGGTGCAGGAAGGCCAAGCACTGGGGACATGCAAGCACCTCTGTGGGTGACAGGTCTTGAGCCCATCCTCAGGGTCTGTTCCCACCATCAGCTAAAGTCCAGGTACCTGCTGACAATCTCAGCCTCTCCATAACCTAGTTGCTTCCTATGAAGCGCTGCTAATGCTCTGGCAAGCAGTTTCCAGGAGGAGCAAGAAGGAAATGGAACACTTGATGGGAGACCATTATGAGAGACCTCATCAGTGGGAGGTTTTCCTTAGTATCCACAAGGTTTGAGCACACAGCTCAGCTGCTGGGTAATAAATTACTGGTTACTGCTGAGTCTGACAGAGTGGAGACATCTCAGGTGTGTGGAAATGAGAGTAGGTAAAATCCACACCAGTGATGCTTGTGAACTGCACTGTAAGGCTATTCTACATAGAAAGCATCCTATTACCCACAGGTTGACACAATCCTGGTTGTTGGTTAAAAAAAAAAGAAAAAAGAGAAACCCAACACTGTTTGGTTTAGGTAATGTCATATGTCTGGGTTGCTTGCTGAAATGGTGGGTAATGATATGCAATCCTCTGTTGTAACAGCAGCATAACCATGGCAATGTGATAAGTAGTGGTTTTGAAGAAAATAATTCTTTGCACTAAGAATTATATTCCATTTTATTAAACTATGTGTTTAAGAAATACTTAGTCAATTAACTAAATGAGCACAATCAAGTTTGGTACTTTTTGTTAAAGGGATGTTTCTGGACAGGATGCTGTGTGCATTTGTCAGGCCGAAAGATAAAACCTCTTTGATTTCAACAGAAAAGAATGTTAATTCTGTGTCTTCATTTCTGTTCAAGCAAGCCAGTTGTTTTTTATTATGTTAGTGTAGCTGATCAGAAATGAACCTAGAAAGAGTAACAATTGTTAATTGGGTCCTCTAATTATAATGTGGCCTGACAATAGGCGAGTGCAGTATTCATGCATACAGAGACATCAATTTCTTTTTACTTTTTTTTTTCCACTTATTTTGTATATCTGGGAAATAAGAAGGTCTTTAATCACCAAGGATTAATCACCAATCACTTCAGGTCCAGTTTCAGAAGCCTGGTGGAGCAATGCATCCTCACTGGTACCACACAGTGTCCTATGGCCACTGTGAAACTGGTCCTGTGCAGCTCTTCTGTGAAACATCAACATGAACGGGTGTGGGCTGTGCAGCAAAGCCAAACTGCAGCTAGAAACACCTCAGAAATTCAGCTTCTCAAAACCCTTCCTTCTCCTTTTTCTTCTGCAAAAGAAAAGTCCTGGGGGAAAAAAAAAGGCTCAGTATTGTAGTAAAAAAGGCAAATAATGCAGAAATGGATGTTGTGCTGCCTTGGCTCCTGTGCTGCCTTGGCTGCTGTTTCACAGAGTACAGATTGGCAAGACTCCTCAACAGAATTAGCTTCAGCAGGAAAATCCAATGAAGGATTGATTTATAACTGTTGGTTGAAGGGGCATCTGCCAGTTGTTGTCTCTATAATGTAAATGTTCATAATGTAATGTGACTTATTTTGAAACAGGGAAAGCTTGTGTTCCCATCGAATACAGATATAATTCAGACCTCTCAGAGGGCTTGATTGTAAAATTCAGCTTGGTTTTAAACTGGAGTCCCTCATGATCAGGTATGTAATATTTGAATGTACTAAACTGCTTTGTAAAAAAAAACCAATTTCTCCTCAAATTGCAGACCCAAATTTTCTTTAGGGTGGGTATGAAGACATGGGGACAGCTGTTTACCAGATTTTTTTTTTCATGTCAGATGAAAATGATATAGATTTCAGCATCAGAGATGAAATTTCCTGAAGTCCCTAATTAAATAAGGAAAGTTTAGCAGCTAAGAACTCACAAAGCTTTTACCTTCTGAAAGCTTGTTGGATTTTTGCACAGAGAGAAAACAGTATCATAGTTCAGGACAGGAGGTGGATGCCATGTTATATCCATCAAATATAAGGGGAGAGAAAAATTATTGTATTTAAAATCTAATCTCTGACAAAGCTTCACCAGGGCATTGCTGTTAAAATCACTGCTTCTACATGAATGTTGTCCCATGATTTTTTAAAGATATGCTCAGCATCTATGATTAAAATAAAACTCAAAATAATGTTATCCTCATCACATTCCCTAACCACGTCATCAAGGCTGATTCAGATGAGAAAACCACCTAATGAATCATCAGACTTTTTTCCTGCACTCCCTAGGCAGGCCACACTGCCTTTAATTTCAGTTTTTCCTACAAAATAATTCTTCTACATATAAGACAGGCTGAGATAACAATTCAGTGTTGGGATTCATTTTGTTAAATTTGAGCCGGTCAGCACGGATTTCTTTAAGCCAACAGAGATCTAGAAAATACAGTCAATAAGAATTAAGGCTAAATTGATCTGGCCATAAGGCAGGCAGTTACACCAGGTCAGATGGATTGGTCCCTAAAAGAGAAATGCATATTCCTCTCAATTGCTTACAACCCCAGAGGAGCAGCTGAGCTGGAGATGCTGCAAGCTATGCCTCTGCAGTTATCTGGGGTGAGAAGCCTTCACAGTGTCAGATTTGCAGTACATCTGTCACGTATCCCTTTACTCTCAGGCTTTAGAAATATTTTGTTAGAACTGAATACCTCTGAAATCAAAAGTCATTTCTGGAATTTCACATCTAGAGGCTGGACCTTTTACTATAATTCACCCACAGCTGAAATTTCCTTGATAATTTATCCATTTCAGTAAAATCACTTGCTTTCCATTCTTTATTAAACTTTGTAAGATCTCTGTAAGATTCTAGTCAAATGTGATACTTTATATATTCCACTTTGCGTAATCTCCAAATCACAAGACCTTAGTGCCATTTTTTTATACCTTTTTCTTATTCCTATTTTACTTGGGCATGCATGCATATTTAGAGATACATAACTACATAACAATAATTATACAGAAATTGAGAATAATAAAACAGTCAACAAACTGTGGAATATCTAGGTATATAAATTCTGAATTGTGTATGTGTATATATAGTTGTATAAATGGACTATTAGTTCTGTTATTATTTTAAAAACTGTCAGAGCACACAAGAGAGGTAATTGATATGGTAGGGTGTCGAAAAATAAAATATAAGAAAACACACCAAATTACGGGTGAATCTATAGAAAACTTTAGTAAAAATAAAAGAAGGCAATCTTGGGAGTTACAGTCTCTTCATGAGTCTATGAGAAAGCAGAACAAAGAGATCAGAAAATGTATACTTAAAGGATGATGATTCAGAGCTCATAAGGGAATATGTTATTGTAGTATGAGTAAAAGGTCTATGGGAAATATTTTCCTTGGGAGACCAGGAAATGTCTGAAAAAACTAAGCCACAGGGTGCATTAAAGAGAAATGTTTCCCTGGGTCACCATTCCTTTTACAGAAGGAAAGAGGAATCTATTAAGTCAGGAATGGACAGTAAGATCAAGGGAAATTAATGAGCTGGAAGAGAGACTTTTAGAGCTGTAGTAATGCACAGACCTGTGGGCTGCTCTGAAATAGGATTCTGTTTTCCTGAAAACTAGTGATAAGTTCATGCAGCTGCTCATTAGATAGTGCAGATAGCAGAGGAGAAATTGAAACCCTGGATGTGCTAGATTAGCGTTTTCCCTCTATTTCCTCCATTTATTTTCCAGCTGGCATACTGTTTCCCTATTATGTCTTATTTATTTATTCCTCTTCCAACTCTATTAACCTCAGTGGATCAACAACAGAAATGACTATGGCCCATTGACTGCAGAATCTGATTTGATATTGACTGTTTGCCTTAGGACGATTTGATTGACACAAATTATTGCAGTAGATGTGTATTGTAATTCATAATGAAACATTTTATCTATTTGAATCCAGATAGCCTTTCTTCCAGAGTCTCCATTTGTAATGCTGCTTACTGGGATCTTTGAATCTTTGTTGTATCAAATAGCAGTTGTCTGTAGGGGCAGCTAAGAGCTGGAGAGGATTAATGCACAATCCTTCGACACTTAAATATCTGTCTGTTTTCATCTTGTCCTAGGTCACCACTGGGAATGAATTTGGTCACCTTGCCCTGGTACATATTTACAAAACTCAAGGAAGTGCTGTGGAATTTGATGCAGTTATCAGTCTTGCTTCAAAGGGGTACCAGAATTGAAATGATAGAAATCTCACGGACCAGGATTGAGGTATTTTGCAGGATTGTATCAGATGTTTAACACTGAGCTCCACTACATCTATTTTTCTTTTATTCTTTCTTTCTTTCTCAAGCTCTGAACATCTTCATCACAAATATTAAATGTATATTACATCTATAGAATGTGGGAAAATGATGTAAAAGGGGTAATGCATGAAATTTGGCTGGTTTTAGCAGGGCTCACAACACAAATCATTGCTTTAAAAAGCTACAGATATTGTGTTAGCTTTAATTTGAAGTGCAGGAAGAATAACTGCTCCCTGGTTTGATGCTTTGTGAATTGAAGGATAAGACCTTCTTGTTGTGTATTGAATCAGGGCAGTGCATTCTCTTGGCTTGGGGGTGCACAGAGCAAAAGTCAGATTTTCTCAGGTAAATATGGCCTAAAATTTGGCCGCAGATGGCTTTTCTCCACAGCCAAGTAAACTATTTCAGGAAAAGAGGACAGGATCCAGGTTGAATGCAGACAGATGTCAGGAGAGAGAGGCAGTTCAGTGGGGCAGCTGCTCTGCTCTCTCCTGGCACAGGTCCTGTGCTCTTCCCAGGAGCTGCTGCTGGTCTGCAGCAAAAGGGGAGGACAAACCCTACCTGCAGCTGAGAAATCTGAAAAATCTGCAAAAACACCATGCTGATGGTAACCTGCTGCTCAGAATTGCCTCTTATCTTATACTCCACTCTGCCCATCTTGCTGCTGGGATCCTGTCCCAGCACTCTGCTACACAGGGCAGGCAAGTGAGCACGAGAGAAATCCTGGATGCCAGTGTGCTACAGAAGTGTGGAATAATTGCTATGCACTATAAGTGATCAGCAGCTTCTGACACTGGCCAAGCTGGAAATCAGAACAAAATGTTGTTTTGGTTTGATCTGAAATATAGTTTAATTTTTCTGGCTTTCTCACCAAAACAAGGAAAGGAAGGAATAAATAATCTGAATTTATTTTTCTTTGATGAAAACTGAAGTGTGTTTGATTTTAGTGAGGGTTTGTGAGGGTTTCTTTTCTCCATTTCTCTTCTCTTTCTCTCTGTTTGATTAACTTCCATTAAACTTTTGGGTAAAACATTTAAACCGGAGAGAAAACGTTTTCTATCAAATAAAATGGTCTGATTTCCTACAATAGGTTTTTCTGTTTCTTTTTTTTTCTTTGTTGTCCAATATGCTAATTAGAAAGCATCTAAAATCTCAGACACTTTCTCCTCAAAAAAAAAAAACAAACAAAACAAAACAAAAAAAACACCACAAAAAAAAACCCAACCATTTTTGTGGCTTAGCATTTTGAAGCATTATATTTTATTCTACACAGGAGAATCAAATATAGTTCTCCCAAAGCAACAGCACATGTACTCAAAAAACATTCCTTTTGCAGAGGAAATACCTTTTGAAAGCATTGCTCAGACACCACCAGTCTCCCTTTCCTTTGCTATATCTGCCTCAGAGGACACAGAAATATGCATTAATATATTTACAGCTATTTCAAATTGTATTAGGGCAGCTATCCTCCTTCACTTTACTAAAAATCTTTCTGATACAGAGGTTCCAACAGAGTTTCCTCACTGGTTTTCTAACTAGGGTTTAAGTGACTAGAAGATCTTTGTTACTTTTCTTCTTGGAAATGGCTCACCAGCAGTTAATCAGTGTTAAATTGCACAGCCCACTTACATTATGCATAAAAATAGAAAACACTTATGTTATTAAATGTTTATGTCATTAGCAACTATATTTTGACCTATGTTGGAGTTATTACCAAATTAAAATAGCTTTTTAAAAAATATAGCATCATGTCACTCATTAAGCATTTAGGAAGAAGGACTTTCATAGATTAGAGACATCTAACACAAGCAAAAAAGAATACTTAATTTTGATATCTTAACATAATAAAGAATGTATGACATTGAATGACAGGCAACAAGAAGTCTGCTTCAGGAAGTTGTAAGAGTGACTCTTTTATCCAGATGTCAACATTAAAAAAAAACTGGACTTTGAGAAGCAGAAGGCATCCATGCCTATGTAAACGATGGACAAAACACTCTTCTTAGTTGTTTTGAGAGAGCCTGTTTTTCCCTTAATCAAGCAAAATAAAGTAAATAAAGTAAATTTATTTTTACTTAATAAAATAAAAATAAGAGTTAACCTTCCAGCTCTGGGTCGTTTTAAAGTCACTTGCTTTTACCTCCTAGTATGAATTTTCAAGTGGCAGAGACAAGTTTTGGTGTGTGGAAGATTAAGGTAGACAAAAATCAAACAATAAAGAAACACCAAGTTTCCACAGTGATGAAAAATCTATTGAGTATCACCCCTCCATGGAGGAAGGAAATATTCCACCATGTTCTTTGCTTACAAAAGTATTACCTCTCTTTCTACAATATGGATGTTATCTAGTGGGATGGTGTGCTGGAGCATGCAGTGATGTGGAGAATGGAATGAGGCCTTTACCCAGGCACTGCCCTCCTGCTCAGCCTTTTCCCTGGGTCTGGTCACTGAAAGCTCTGTCCCTGCAGAGTCCATGCCTGGAGTGATGGGAGCACTCCCAAGGGAAATATATATATATATATATATATATAAAAATATATATACAAATATACAAATAGCACACACACCTGACAGGTGAAGTGTTATAAGGTCTCCTCTCACCATGCAAACCCCTGAATCCAGTCAGCTGTACAGGACTGAGGCAATGATTCTTTGGGAGAAAGATCCAGCATGTCAGCCTGCTCCTCTCATTGCTGTGACACAGAGGCAGAACAAACTTTCTTTGCCATCTTTCACAGGATTTTAAGCTTTTGTGCCTTGTAGAAAGCCAAAGCTGAAACCCCAGGTTAATCTTGTTATGTGGTACACAGTGTAATGCTTGCTTTGCAGAATTCACCTCCATGCTTTCCCCATACGTGAACAATTCCAAAGGTTTTAAACTGAGAGGATAATAACAACTCTAGTGTCTGACCTTCGTCTTCCAAATTGCACTTCTTTTCAGTGTCTCCTATCTGTTCTGGGCAACAAGACCAACTTTCTAAACTCTGCTAAAATAAACTTACAAGATAAGATATGCAGGTGTTCAGGCAGAGCATCATAATAGCAGATAAGAAAAAAAATCCAAATAAAATAATAATGAACTACTACCAATTTTAATCTATAAGCCTTGAAATAATTTTGCTTCAGCATTTCAGTAAAAATTCCAAGATAGACTAGATGCTTCCCTGGTTTCCAGTGATGTTTTTTATGTGAACCAGAATTCACTGTTTATCTTCGTATACCTCCCATGGAATTCCAGTGGAGTGTGAGTGCAGGTGGAGCAGCAGGTTAAGAGCTGGGGGGTAGACTGCTGGAGATCTTTTGTTGCTGCAAGGAGGTCAATTGTATCATTTAGTGGGGAGCAGATATCTATTTTTAAGCAGCTAAGTGCCACAAATAGGAACTTAGTTCCATTGTATAGTCAGTGGCAAAATACAGACTCCTAAATTAGTTGTCCTTGTTAAGTCTGAAGGACTCAACCTCCATAGAGTTAGCCAATATTAATATTTCCCTGGTTGAATT
Source organism: Irena cyanogastra (assembly GCA_013397155.1). NCBI lineage: Eukaryota > Metazoa > Chordata > Aves > Passeriformes > Irenidae > Irena > Irena cyanogastra. The sequence goes on along the minus strand of VWZV01013378.1, from coordinate 13,202 downwards.
CTCCTACTGAATTTTGTAAGTTTGTCTTGTATTGAATATAAAGAGAATTGCCTTTGTGACCACTGAAAATATGTATGGAATTAAAACCCATTTTCCTTCTTTCTTTCTTCTAAATAAGCAGTACACTACTGACAAGAAGAGTCAACCCAAAGACATTCTCAGTGGATGGTTCCAAATTATCCAATTTTTTTCTCTCCCTGAGTACAGTGGGCAAGTAATGGAATTGCAATGTGCCTAGTTTCTTAGAGAGCAGAGTAAACCATAAGGACATACAAAAGTGAAATAAATCTCTTGCTGTTGTGCCTTTGACTGCAGTAACTGAAAATCTAACAGAGGTCTGCTGCGCAGAGCAACACATGCCAGCGTGGTGGAGGACAGCTGGAAGAAGAAATGCATATTGTGAATTGTAATAACAATGGACAGGTGTATGAGAGTTTTCTGAACTCGGGAACATGCTCCTGAAACTTGGCACATGTTGCTGTTTGCTCCTGGGCTGGCATCCAGCAGAGAGTGAGAGGAAGCGAAACTGCTGCCATTAGTTTCGCAGTGTGCACAATTTCAGATTCACCAGACACCCAGGTACACCAGAGAAACGTTTATAAATCACACCATAGCAGCTGTCAGGCAAGAGACTGTGATCACATCATGCTTGGTGTAATCTGTGGTATCTTAAAAAATAGATGAGGAAGGTCAGAGTCACACTGAGGGCAGTGAAAGGAAAAACCTAAAGATCATCAAAACTGCTAAAAACTCAGGTTTATTACCTTTGATATTCTTAATACTAGTTAATTATTTACTTAAGCTTATATTATTTGACACTAAGGATGGAAGTTGAGCATCTTTTCTGTTACACACAGTGGTATCCTCAATATATAGCAGAGACAAGCACCCCAGAGTTCAGACCTGCCTCTCAGTCCTACTAAATAAAGAGGGAGACATATGATTACTGCAGATTAACAAGGTTGAAGCCATGTAAACAGAACCCCAGAACTGACTTAATATCTGAGTGAACAGCATAGGAAAGCACCATTATGCAAAAATCATAAATGCAAAAAAAAATAATGGCACAGAAATGAATTTTTTGGTGTCTGTAATACTTAGAGCCTGAGTAAACCCAGGCTGGATTACATCTCCTTTTATCAGGCAATTTATGTTGAAATTATTAACATTTGGCATACTTAAAATCTGTCTCAGTAGACTATAGAAAATAATTTATTTCACCTACCATATTTAGACATCTACAATTTAGATCTGTCAGGGGTCAGGTGAATCCCACTCAAGGCATCTGTCTATCTTAGACAGACATTTCAATCATGGTGTTTTCAAACTATGTACCTATATTTAAAAATAGATTTTCTGGTTAAATAATCTGAACAAAGATTTTCCTGAGGCTTTTATCAGTGACTCCAGGATGTAGCCTAAAGTTTGAGCATTCAAAATTGAAATCTTTCTGTAACTACTGTCATTTTACAAAGATTGTATCAGATTACACAGGGTCATTTTCCTTCTGAGAGCATGAGGAAAGCATTTTTTGGATGAGGTTAAAAATCTTTTTCATCTCATAAGAAAAATAACAGATTAAAACAAATAACCTTAACATATTGTCATATATGCTATTCAATGAAATCTAAACAAAAATTGTCCTGCTTAGTTTCTCATATGCACATATACATTTCTCATAAACATTTCTTCATATGCTTATGTCTCTCAGGGAAAATGTAGAAATGTTAATATTTGAAGAGTAGTATGGAAATGAGCACAAAGGATTCCTTGGGTACAGGGTGCAGAAATCAAAATAAAAAGAGAGATTCAATGGCCCAAGCAGGAAAATATTTAAACATACTTTGAACTTTGAATGCCCAAAGGAACTAAAGATGTGCTAATGTTAAACACATGCCTTTCTGACTGTCAGCATTTTTTTGAACTGAACATGAGCCTGTGTCTGGAAGGGAGTGTCAAATGTAAAAAAAAAAATTACAATAAATAAATAAATAAATAATGCACATGTTTTATTCTCTTTCTCTCAGACATAAAGTTTTCTGATGTCCTGTCACACATTTAAAGAAGAAACACTGGTAGAAAAGAAGCTGTCCTAAACCACAACATGAAAATCCATACTGATGATATAAATGTTGAAGGATCTGTCCAAATAAATCAGGAAGACAGAGGATCACACAGCTCTAATCCATATGAAGTTATTGTGTAAGTCCATCTTAGAAGGCAGTAACAACAATCTGGAGAATGGGATTGTTCTGGGAAAAAATAAAATGAAATAAAATGTCCAAGATGCAGCAAAGCCTTTGTCATTAGTAAACACTAAGACAGGATCCAACTGACTGACTTCTGTGTTAATCTCTGCTTCATTCTCTGTGACATTAATTATCTGCATTTGACTGGCAGTCATCTATTCCCAGTTTGGACAGTTTCCCCATTAGTGTACCAGGCACAGGGCTCGTACAGGAGGTATCAGGCAAAACAGTGACTACATGGGACTGGACTGGAACAGAGCCCTGGCTGCATGAGTCAAATATCACAGGAATTTGTGTGTGGAAGGTGTTTACCCAGACTTTTCAGGCTCTTGGAAACACATGGTAGGAAGAAAAAAGAAAATAAAACAACTAAAAATTCCATTCCTTTCATTTTAAAAGTCCTTGTTTTTTCACCTGTAAGCAGTCCATTACCAAGGCTTTAACACAAGACTTCTTTTCCTCTCTTTTCCAGAGTACAATGTGTCCCAAGACTTATTCATTATAAAGGTGTCAGTTCCACAGTCTCAAAGCACAGTCTCTAATCTCCCACTGCCTGTTGGCTCACAAATATATGGATATCTGTACATTTACACACACATGCACACCCATATACAAATATACACATACAATGATTGCAATTTTCATCTATTTGCCTCCTGGAAAGAAAAAAAAAAACAACAAAAAAAAACCAAAAAAACCCAGCAAACCCACAAAGTAATCGTGAATAGAAAACTATTTGAATGAGTGAAAATTAAGCTTTGGCATTACAAAGTGATGGTATTCATATTTGAGAGAGAAAAAAAAAGAAATAAGTGTAACTTTGAAATATGTAGTGAGGCCATGCACACACGGACAGAGAGATGGAGCTTGAGGTACAAACCTGGAGCAAATCACACCATGACAGCAGCATACAAAGGACCAGGTTGTGCATTTGAAAACATGAAAAAGAAACACGCTGTGTCTGAAAAAGTAAGTGAAAGCGCAACAAACATAGCTCTGATTCATTTTGTGTAGGTTTGTAGGTAGAAGGACTAATTTGTTTCTAGGAATGGTTTCTTATGGTCACAGTTTGACATCCAAAGCTTAACACTGTGGTGTGCAGCTCTTCCTCTGCAGTTTTTCTCATCCAGACTCCTGGATCCTCTCTGTAAACATTGCAGGTTTGTCTTCCATGGGATACAATAGAGGGTGTTTTCATCTTGCTGGAATTAAACAGGCAGCTGCTTGCCCCAGAGATTATGTGTAGACCCAGCAATTGAAACTGGTCTGCTATCTCCTTAACTCTCCAGTCTATAAGTACTGTTGCTCTGGAATGACATTATTACACTGTCAGGATGAGTAGAATGTTAAATATCACCCTAAATGGTATTAAATTGGCACTAAATAGACATTTCCCAGGATAAAAATAACCAAATGAGTTTTACTGTGTCTGGCTAGAGCATACAAACAGTGTCAGCTGTTTAATGGGGATAAAGGGGAAAATGGTTTAGACACTTTGCTACTTCCTAGTGCTTTCTCCTGGTTTGACCAGTCTATTCCAGCCATGCTTGTTCTTGGCAATTTCTGTACTGTTCCAGCCAGTGCTTCAAAGAAATGTGTTGTGTGTGGGGGGCACATGTCGAGGAGAGGAATGGAGAGTGCTAGCAGCCATCATGCAGGGAGCCAATGCCCTCCAGAAACATATTGCTGTTCCTGGAAGTGGCTTTTTCTGTCTTGAGGTAAATTATTTAAAGACTAATTGTTTGACAACAGATCTAAATGAACCTGGCAATTTCCCTGCATTGGATCAGACCCGTAAACTTCTACTTCAGCCCTCTGCTTCTTAAAGGGATGAGTTAAAAGTCTATTTAGAAAGTTGCATGGAACTGAGCAATTAGAAGATATCCCATTCACAGATAAATGGCTTTCTATCAAGAGTGCTTGAAAGCTGAACTAGAGGAGATTAATTCAGCTAAGAGACTGCATGGTAGGAAGGAGGAGTCGCTTTGGAAACTCAAATTTACATAGAGACCACCACGTAAACCAGTCATGCTGGAATTCCATTTAATAGAAAATTCATGGTTTGGCACCTATCTCTTCATTCACTAGTCAAAATTAACTTATTTTGTCAGATATGGACAGAGCACAACAGAACATAAATAGTGGAAATGAGTTGAGAAAGAGCTAAGAAGGAAATCTGACCAGATACTAAAGACAAAAATAACCAACTGCATGGTTTACATAGAATTGCATATTTCAGGTTTGTTTGTTCTCAGACAAGATTATGTAATTTCTCTCCACTGTGAAGTAAAGTGGATACAGCTGAGATATCTGCTGCTGTAAAATCACAGGTGGTATTCACCTGCCAGAAAGAGTACCAAAGCTCTCTCTGTGCCTCTTTTCAGTGAAGTTGTCTTCAAGCTGACTTAGAATCTTCCTGACCTGATGAACTTTAGTGATTGTGAAAGTTATGTCCCCTTTCTCAATGACTCTCCCTGTTAGACTATAACATTGATGCTTTTTCTCTCATGGAGGAGAACTAGCATTTGCTGATGACTTCAAACTACATCCCGAGTGAAGGAAAAAAATATATATTTTCCAGGGTTCAATGAAACTTTTTAAATGCTTAAACTGATTCAAGGTAAAAATCAGTATCTCCAAGGTACATCCATATGAGTTCTGAAGGAAAATGTCATATACATCAAATGATATCTCTGGTGGCAGAATTAATTTCAGAAGTGCTAAGATAAAACCAAAATTACCAGCATAAAAATGTATTTGATAAATGTTTGAAAGAAATGAAGACATTTTTCCTCTGTTATAACAATGAAATGTAATATAATTTGCAAACATGATTGGTTTTTCTCATATCTGTTTCTAAGGGTCCTTGATAGAGATACTGAGCTCTCATGCTGACTCACCCTCTTATCTAACAGATGGATCCGCTCACTTCCAGGAATGTGAGAGAATCAGGTTGTTTCTGAGAACCAGATGGATGTAAAGGCAGAAACAACAGCAAAGGACAAAGTTGGTGTTGCACTTTACAACTTCTTTTCTGTTTCCAAGGCAGCATAAATGGCAAATCCAAGGAAAGGGGCAACTTTAGCAGAGATTCAGCAAGGGCATCAGGTGAGAAAATCCCCTCTCAGTTACATGGCTGCTCATGTGCATGTGCCTCAGACAGGCTGCACTTCACTTACCTACAGTCTGCCCAGCTGGTAGAATTCCTTACTTGTCCACAAATGGGGATTTGCCTGGAGGTTCTTCTGGATATGCTTCTACTGTTGCCAAGCAAGCTCACAGAATTAAGATGAGCATTAGCAGAATTTCTCCCATGCTAACAGCTCATCTTCTCATTTTCCCCATATGGTAATCTGATATCTGCACAGCTTTTCTGATCCAACAGCTAGGTTTTGTTTGCCAGCATATGCATTTTGGACTGTGAGAAGGGATTCCTCCATAGCAGACTAATAGCCCTGAAGTAAAAGAGTTCTGTAGGCATTTCGTGTTGCCGTAGCACTGATCAATTATGGACAGCTCTCTCTTTGAAAAACTTCACAGAGACAGAAAATTGTTATGAGAAATAATGGAAAGAATGGAAGATGATTTCTGAATTCCAAAAGATAAAACAACAAATCTGTTCACTACTTAGTAGTGTGACCTTATTTAAATATTGTTTCTTGCTGCATGGTTTTGTTTGTTGTTTTTTTTTTTTTTTTCTTTTTTTATATGTATTATTCTCAAGAAAGCATTTTCTTTTCCTTCAGGATGTCTATTCAGCGTGTGCTTTTTTATGCAATCTGGCCTCTACAAACTTTGTAATTAATGGGAAAAAGTTGAATAACTTTCTCAGAAAATAAAACTGATGGAATATTTTATGAGAGATTTTCACTGCAATGGAAGACTGGTGTGCTCCAGAGTGCAGCACTTGGCACATGTAAATAGCAAAGCATAAGAAGGATTACCAGCTACTAATTTTGTATAAGTCCACTGGCACTAAAAGCAGTGCTTCTATCACCAGACTTCAAGAATAACAGCAAAATGAAATAAATCACTCATTCCTTTTTAGCAGAAAAAAAAATATGATAAAAATGTTTTAAGTTGATGGAGAAATGAGGGGAAATGGTTTAATGTTCAGAGCTGAAAAATGCTGCTTGGAAAGCAATGTTTTTGGAGAAATTCACGTATTGATCAGTCACAATTGCTTTGGGCAGTCATTTACTGAGGGGTTGTAGCAAAACAGAAGTAAAATTTGTTTTAAACTGATAGACAAATTTTCGTGCTATAAAGACATTGGTAAGAGAATATGCTTTCCCGGAATGCTTCTGATGACAGGAGGATTTTATTCTTGGGTTTTTGCTGTAGGGCATTTGTTTCATTTTTGTTGCTTTCAACAGAATTGTTCATGTGAGTCTGGGTTATTCACATGCCTTGAAGTTATTGGTCTCACCCAGACTTTGCAATCAGAGACACAGATCCTGATACAGCTGACTGCTCACAGAAGTGTGAATCTGGAAGCGCATAAGAGCATCAAAGTATTTTTCACTATGCAGAGGATCTTCTGACATATTTACACAGCTAAAAATTGAAATTGATGCTCATTAATATCTTCCTGACAGACAGTACTCTTATGTTTCAGAAAATCACCCCAAGTGCCATTCTGTCCCTTTGAATACCCTAATATGCTAAACCAAAGCTTAAAGTCAAGCAGATATGTAAGTGATTTAAGACATAGGTATGGTTTTTAGGTTTTTAGCTCATTTCTGTTGGAAAGGGGTGAAAAATGCTGACTATCTTCTAAGGAATGCAGATGGGAATAAAGGTTCATGGGTTACACTATTTAAATGCATATGACACTGGTGAAAAAAAAGAAAGTTATTTAATATTTTATCTAATTTTATGTTGTTCTCCGTGCAATGGTATTTGTGGCTGTGTTACATTTTTACTTTATTGATTATTCTTATATTTTGCTAACAGTGGGTAGGTGAATAAAACTACCCACTTGCCTAGGAGAAATTTGTAGAACAATATGCAGCAGAGGAGAGGACATTCTGGATCTCTGACTCAGAAAGGAAGGGAAATTAGCACACTAGGCCCAATTTCACATATTCTGGAGGAATATATTTCTTTGCTGACTTCATGGTTCATTTTCTAATGTCAATTGTCAAGAAAAACCCGTATGATAATGACAGTAAATCACTATTGTGTTTAAGAACTCTCCCTTCTTGACTGCTAGAAGATGCATACACATGAAAAACCAAGCAAAAAAAACCCAGCAACAACAAAAGACGCAAACAAAAAACTCCCAGGATGACACATCTCCCAACATACTTTGAACAAAAATGTAAGGGTTTGTTGTTATTTGGTTGGTTTTGGTTTTTATTCTGGATCTAAAATGGTGTTTCTAATCTGCTGAAATACTTGCAGTTTACTTCCTGCAAAGCAGGTCCAAAATCATATCGAAATTCAGGGAGAGCCTAAGTTTTAATTTCACAGTTTTCTCTATTTGGTTGATTTTTTTACTGTTTTTCTCATGCTAAAGAGAAATGAAAATAAATTCTGACAATTACAGTTTCCAAAAGACAAGATCTTGCTTCAAGTTACTCTGTATTTTTAGTTTGCTCACCACAGTGCCTGATTTTCTAGCTGAGGTTACATCTGTCAGTCTGGAAGTTCTCCTAGAACTCAAAATTAGTTTGATAATCTGTGTGCTGCCAGCATTTTAGGTTGACATCCCAGAAGCTTTGTTGCATTGCCAGATTTGGAGAGGTCTCTCACCTTTCCCTTTTCTGCAGTGTGTGTGAAATTGATGCAGATAAAGCTTTTGAGGAACAGGATGTCCACCAGTTGGATTGTCATCTTCCTGGAACCTAAAAGAAAGTATTTCTCAACCAAGATTCCTCCTCTTGTGTATAATAAAAAGAGGAAAGGAGAGAAATATCCTAGGATTATGTGAGTCTAAACTCCTGGAGAGGAATCAATTTCTACAACCACTCAATTTTAAATACAAACAAATGTGCTACAAATATCACACAAAGAGTTCATACAACTAAACTTTGTTCATGTGATCTCAAGGTAGATCTAAAAAACAATAACACAGGCTTGACCAGCTGTTGTTAACAGTTTCCTATTTAGTTTTGTCTCTATCTCCTTACATTTGCAATTTTTGTGGGACTGAATCAGTAAGTATTGAAGACATTTAATATACCCATTGCCATCAATATCCTATTACTAATTCCTTTAAAGTTTAATTAAATGTTTTCCAAATTAATAATAATACTCAATTAATCATTACATAGGCCAATCATCTCAGCTCATGCAAATTAAAGCAGGAATTTCAGAGCAGAACTAACCATGATCAATAAACAGCCTCTCTCCTAGGATTTTCAAATATTCCTAGTTAATTCTGTTCACAAAATACTGAGCAACAGAAAGCAAGAGAGAACAAAAAGGCTATTTACATCTCCATCACAAACCCCTTCATTAGTTCTTTTTCATTGCCAATAATTTGCTTTTAGCCATTATTGGCATTTGAGCATTTGCCTGAGTCTGGTCTGCTGTCCCTTTGTTTTAAAATGATTTGAACTGCCAAACTTTCCTTATAAAGCATTAGATTATAATGGTCACTCGTGATACACAGAAATGGGTAATGTGTCTTCTCATTTCTGAGGTATTTTAGAAGATTTATGCTTATAAAATGGCAATTATGAATGATGAACAAAACCATAAAAAGCACACATAAAACCCATGATAAATCCAAAAACGTTCCACTCAAATCTACATCCTTAATCAGTTCAGAAGCTTCTTCCCCTCACTTCCCATGCTACCTATCTTTGTTTTCCCCAAGATTTAAAGCAGATAACCATAAAATCTTACTGAAATAACAAGTTTTCTTTATTTTTGATGTTTAGAAGCACCCAAAGTCTAATGGGAAAGTTTCTGTTTATTAACTATTTTCTGCTTTACTTGAATTTTTAGAGAAGTAAAATAGAGGGGCAGTATAGCATTTCAGATGAATGCTAGAACACTTTTGCTACATGGCTGGAAAGCATCTTGAGAGAACCTATTTGAAATTTACCCTCTGTGGGGGGTGTCACACGAATGTTGCTTTGAGCCATAAAAGGTATAATATACTGTATAAAATGGATGATTCATATTTTCCTCTTTTTTCTTCCAAGTCCCAAATCACTTCATCTCACTTCTTATCTGCTCGTGTTTAAGTCTAGTATCTTGCCAGGCAGCTGTCACTTCTTACAGCTGCCTTGAGAGAGCTGTGTCAGTGTGGGACTGGGCACAAGCATGCTGTGATTTATAGCAGCAGCAGCCTGTTGGCAGAATTCATCTGACTTAACTTGCACCATCTAAAAGGATGGGCCCTTTTCCAGCCTTGTCTTCCAGGAGCCCGTATTGTCTTTGGAGAGAAGTTGACATCTCCAGAAAGTGATGTATCTACTGCCAAAATGGGGATTATATAACATATCCCTTTTCCTTCAGCAGCAAGGAGAACACAGGCGGTTGCTTAGACCAGTAACGTCACTTTCACGTGGCTGAATTCTGCTGGAATGGATATAGACTTTGTTCTCATTCAAATGGCCAGGAGAATGTGCTAGCCATTCCCAGTCAGAAGTGAGTCTTTACTGGATAATTTTTGGATTAATATATCAATTCACAGTCTGCTTAAACCATATTAACTGTAAGCACTCACCATGCATGCTCATACAGAAGAGAGTAATGCTGCCTTTTGCTGTGAGCAGACCAGGGCTCTTTCTCTTAAAGAGGAAGTGGGAATTTTGTTGTCTTTTCCATAAACTGAAGCAACAATACAGCCCATGAGGCCCTTCCATCTTCTTGATTGATGAGCAAAACAACGTTTCAGCTGTATTGATCTCCTTTATCTGCTAGATACGAGGATGTGGATCAGGGGAACGTTGTAGGAGAACAACAGAGTGAGGAAGGAACAGGACCTGCTTTGTATGCTGGATAGTGGGGGAATGAAGCCAGAAACTCTTGTATGTTTATTGTATGCCAGTCCTTGTTACAAAACGTGGAACAAAAAGGAAGCCAAATTTTGTTATATAGTGTGCAGAGAGAGCTGAGGCAGGTAGCAACCGGGTGTTTTGCTTATTCTGAAGGCTCAGGACAGATCTTTGGATCTTTGATTCAGGACAGATCAGTAGGTATAATGCACACAGGCAATCTGAGCCAAATCAAGGAGCTGATCATGAGTCTCTTGGTTTCAGGAGGCTTTGGAGCTGTTTCTTAGAGCTTAAGTCACTCCTGTTTATCCCTGCAGTGCCCGGGAGGACAAAGAGAGAGCTGTGAGCTCTGCACAATGCGCTCCTTGTACAGCAGAGACAGGTAGGTCCCAGTTAATAATTTCTGTCTTGCCCTGACACATCAAAACAGTCTGTTACAAGTTTGTCTTTCTCTTTCCCACACCCTTTAAAAAAAATCTACCACCACTCTTTATTTAAAAAGGCTCAAGGATGGCATTTCAGGAGCAGTTACTGTCCAGTGGTCACCTGCGACAGCCCAGTGACTGCTATTATTTGCAATTTAAGTCCATCACCAATATTTTATGGCTGCATCTGCAGGTACTATCAGCTGAACAATATTTATTCCTTGACTCACAAACGTGACAACAAATACTCGTGCACGGGCCCCATTATGCTTCCAGTGGAGGTTGCAGCTTGCTTTTTTTTCCATTTGTTCTGCTGTTTGAGGTCTGGGTTTACTGTAAGATGTTCAATGTTCATGAGCAATAAAATAATAAAAGAATTTAAAAAGATGATAAACAGATTAAAATCTTGTCTAGAACATTAGTTATTTAAGAGAAGGAAATGGACTTAATTTCCACTTAAAGAGGTATTTTGTTCTTTCCTATTTAAAAAAAAACTCTGTTGACCTTTGCAGGGCTTCCTCTTGCCCCCATAATCTAAGGGCAATGGCAGTCCCTAATTTAAAAATATATGCCATTGCATCTTTCTTTGAGTATCATCTGACTGTTAAAAAAGTTTTAGAATGTGCCAAAGTTTAAGGTTGCACCCATGTTAATATTTCCTAAACTATGACAGTACTTGGCAGTTACAGACTTTGGCTTGTTTTCAGACTTAAAATTAGAATTTGTATTACTCAGTTGACTTTTAAGCATAATTTAAATTTTAAACAGAAAGACCATCTTTCAGAAACTATTTGTGGCAAACATGATGGCAGAGAGATTCAAGAGGTTTTCTAGTCCAGTAACTACCAACTGATGGACCCTAGCACATGAGAAATGATCCACAAAAAAAAAAAAAGAAAAAAAACCTCCTCCAAGACTCAGGTAATCAAATGAAAGAAAATAGGAAAACTAAGACTCAAATCTCAACTTTTTCTGATTGTAAATGAAGATGAATTTTGAAGAAACATAAAAAATCTTTTATGGGTTTGTGTAAAAAAAAAAGCATTACATAGCTCTTAAATGCTTTTCAGAACATTTACGTGATACTTAGAATGACTGAATAAAGGCATCAAGCTATGACCTTTTACTGTCTAACTTATCTTAAAGATCTCCAGTGATGGCATTTCCAGAAATTCTCTGAGCAGACTGTGCCAGTGATTTAGCATTTCCTAATAGACATGAGCTATAGTTCTCACTGCACCTTGGCTCCACCACTTTTTATTTTCCCTCACAGAGATGAGAACAGGTTATTCCCTCCCTTTAGCAACAGCCAAATGTGAACATAAGATTCAAGTTCCTCATGTGACTAAAAATGTCTGTTTACCAGAATGTAATTATAAACCCTTATCTTGCATCTCCTAAGCCAGCTACTCACGTTTGTCTCACTGAAACTACAGAGGTAACAGAAGATGAAAAGTTTTAAATTTGTTTAACCAGAAACTATATATTCACAAAGAAACAACCTGCCCCCTTATATAAGGATCCACATTTGTCTGGAGAGAACTGGAAATGTCTTAAATATACCCATTTAAAATATTTTAGCAATACTGCTCTGTTGCCTCTGGCAATATTCTTATGACATATTTATATTAATATATGTATTTATTTCAAATTATTTCCTCTTCCCTCTAACTGTGTCCTGCAGATTTTATGACAGGTAATTACTTCTCTAGACTCTTAAAAATTGTCAGGTTTTGTCTAAAAATATGTTTAATTGTAAATTTTCAGAAACCTTGCTTGTTGCTTTAAAATTAATCAGTAGAATCAGGGAACTAATTTTAATGATGATTGCTATTTTAATGGGCGAATATTTTTAGCTAAATCTAAAATGAAAAAAGGCTTTATGGTTTGGTGGAACTTTAAGTGAGTACAAAACTGTAATACATCTACCAACCACAGATAACAGATTATCTTAATTCAAATTATGAAGGTATTTATAGAACAGACCAGCAAGTGGCAGTACATGTTGTGCATAAATCATGAATGATAAGACTGAAATCTTTAAAATGAAACTAAATAGACAGTCAAATAAGCTTTCATGTACAGTCTTATTCATTTTAAGTGTCCTGCCAAGAATTGTAAATGCTTCATTCCACACGACCTTATTTATTTTCCTGGAAATAATAAATATCTCTCAATTTTAGGAAAGAAAGGGAACAACTGTCCTGTAACTGCTGGGATGCATTTGTGTCTCAGTTAATCAAAATGTATGTACTGTAAGCCTAATGTTGGCTCAGAGTGGAAAATGGAATTTTCCAGCGACTGTAGTGTTATGAATTGCCATGACTCATAACATATTCCAATAAATAATCACTGCCTATGGGTACTGTATTGTAATGGATCTACAATGCCTACTCCAATGGTCTTTGACCCTGGTATCTTTAGTGTGAACTCCTTTTTATGCAGTTTATTTTCATAGGTGAAATGTTAGACGAAACCATAATAAACCGTAATATTTAGTATTACAGATTCCTTCAAAGTCAGTTAACTATATTGCTAGAAACATCTAAGACAGAAAAAGAAAAAGAAGAAAA